>CAVLEF010000140.1:1200000-1577500 GCA_963661955.1 Leptosia nina | reverse complement strand
ATCATGGTTCGATCCCAATCGGGTCCAATTTTTCTACTACATTTAATGTGAGATTAATGGTGACACGAACCACCGTCAGATGAAAAAGTCATAAAGAATAATCGGTCTTCGGTTTCAGTCTGTGGATTTCCGAATATCGACAGTAATCGACAGCACATCTTGTTTTGATATTGTATGGTGGGAGTATTCCACCTCAACACAAAAGACTCCTGACGTTTCGGATGCTTCGCAGCCGTCCCAGGAGGGGCAGAAGATGGACACACAATTTTGATAGATTTTGTTGCTATGTCTATCGTTTACGCGATTAGTACGCATTTAAATAAAACACTTTAGAGGTTTAAAACAGGGAGACCCCGTGACCACGGCTGCTGCAAATATGTTTAACAAATATATCGCGTTTTAAACCGTTAAAGTGTTTTATTTAAATACTGCTGTTTTAAGCACATCTTGTTTAAAACGAAAAAAAATGCATTCTTCTAATATTTAAATAACGACCTCATCCCTATAATTAGGAACGTCTTAAGAAATAGGGTTGTCACGCAAGTCTTAACATCCTGTCGTGTGCCATACATCAACATGGAATGGAGGAATATGACCCCTATTTCGTACGTCATAAGGAAAGTAAAAAATACGTTAATAATATGGAAATTGTGGACTTCCGTTCGTGTGTCCACCACGCGTCTTGGGTGCATTATGCGTTACTGGCCAGGTGCCAAGATATGTCTTAGAATAAATTTGAATTTATTAAACTATATATTTATTGTAGTTTGTAAAAACAAATAGAAATATTTACCATTGCCGTCTATGGGCATATTTTGTTAGTTCGGCAAGGATTAGAGCTTAACTTCTAGAATGAATTGGTTTTCCACAATTTACGGAGAGTATTTAACGAAAATCAACTGTAAACGGACGATATTTATTTACGAAATGTTTTATTCTTAATTCCATAAATTTCGTTTTTATAGGAACGATATTTTGATAAATGCCTTGCACTAACATTACATATTTTTGTATACAATTAAATTCAAATAAATGTTTTGACAAAAGTGTTATTATATTGTTACTAAAAAAAATCTTATTAATTTAACGAAAAGACGTTAAGTTTCGTCTTGCTTGAGTTAAGTTGAACGCATAACGTACGAACAATATTGTACAGGGCTTGTAAACCTTTGGTTCAGAAAATATAGTCATGTTGTCTTGGTCGATTTTACTAATGGTAAATGGTGTAATCTTCGTTTGTTGCTGAGCAGTAGAAATATATTGACCTAAAGTTTGTGTTTAAAATTAAAGAATGGTGGATAATTCATTAAATTAAAATGTATACTTACTATGACATGACCTTCCATTAACAATCCAGTTTCTTCTTTTTTTATTCTTTCAGATCATCCTGCGCTCCTTTCATTTCTTGCGTAAAGTAGAATCTAAGTATTAAAAATTGTCATTGTTTTAAAGTTTCAAATTATTTACATTTACATATGCACATAAGAATTACAAACCTTAAGGCAGATTTGCTGAATCTTCGTATGGTTTCTGCGAGTACTACATACGAAGAATTACTTCGAACTTTAGAAAAAAAAGAAGATTACATATTTGAAAGCAATCCTCACTCATACACCGCTATAAGTTTGTTGCAATATTAATCTACTAGTTCTAATTATTATGTATTACAGTGAAAACGCTGTAATCATCATCAACGGTTGTAGCCCACTGTGGGCCCGTTTCCTCTAGTCGCTTCCGCCATTGCGATCTATCCCGTGTTTTCTGTTTCCAGGTCTGGACACCTAAGAATTCCAGGGCCTTAGCAACTCCATCCCACCAGCGGAGCCTCGGTCTCCAGGGCTTACGTTTGCCCCCTGGTTGCGAATTCAGCAAGGACCTTGGTTTCCTTTTATTCGCCATTCTGTGTACATGAAAACGCGGTTAAATAAATATTATATTTATTTTTATAATGATTTTAATTGTTATTTCGCGCCAAATGTTATGATTTTCTGTAATAATGCGCGCGTGCGATGTGACCGTTAAAAATAAGCCACCGTGCATTACTTCCGAGCACAGGGACGAACTTACGAAATTAGAATTAATTACTATACTAATGTAATTTTGACAACGAACTGTCATGATGTTACAAATAATCTCGGGATGCCGATACGATTATCTTTTAGGCAACGTCTCAGTAATAAGTGATAAGTGATTACTTTCGGAACCATATAAAAATAAATAATAAAAAGTGTAACTATTTACAGCTATTTAAATTGAAAATTTTGGCTCGCTAGTTTTCCGACAAAAGCCTCCTCCATACTTGTCTTTAATAATAACAACTGGGTTTTGACTACGTTGTATTTATTAAGTCTTTTAGTGTCGCTAATACTTATAATTAATTGAGATGAAGGAACTTGATGGAAGGCGAAATAACCCTGCCATATATAACATCTTAACAAAGTGCTCTGTCGACCTTTTTCGGCTTCAGATGTTCGTAATCATTCAACTAATTTTAATATTATAGTGGTGACGTTTTTCTTTAATATTACTAATTACTCGAGAGTGTAAGCTTATAAGACAGTTTTTTTTAATCATATTTGTATGTATGAAAACAGCGCCATAAGTTCGTCCCTGATGTTGTTATCGCTTGATTCTTTCAAACAACAGATCGCGAAGAAAGCTTAACCCTCGTGCACCTGGCGATCACGCTTACACCGTATTCACTAAGGGATAAGGACTAGTATACATTAGTTCATAGACACAAATTCACGTCTGAGTCGCGACCGTCGTCTGTTTTAAAAAATCCGTTGGTGTATTTTATTGAATTTTGATCTTTATTAGGCACCTCTGATGAAATATTAAGAATATATTGACTAATGGAAAATTATTTTTGACGGTGAGAACAACTACATATGTATATTTTTTAGGTAATACTTTGACAGAAGTTGTGATAAACTGCATTAGGTCTTCGTAGAATCGGATTGATATTTAAACATAATTCAAAATCACTCCCACTTTTTAACTTAAAAATCAGTATTATTATTCTAATCTATATAATAATAAGAGATGACCCGAATGTGCCTGAAACCGAATCCGAATTTCTGACGAACTTTCGGTTCAAATGCATAGTGCGGCTTATGACTTATTAAGTAATTCTGATCAATAAACATAAATAATTAATTAGACTTAAAACAAAATAAGGCCTTCTTATTCCAAAATTTTAGCTTTTAATGTAGAAGACTTATGAAGTACTGTGTTTATTTAAAGCTCTACCGAAAAAATTAAATTGTGTAAGATACTCCAGACAGCAGACAACAGAAGTAAGCAAGAAAATAATCTGATTAAAACAATCAACTACAACATTGTAAACCGAATATTTCCGCAACCGAAATAGGATGTAACTTAACTTCCCATCACTAATAATAATAATCGGGCAGCTACGAACCAACATGCCTTTATCACTTAAAGGAAGGGGACCCTTGCCCGTAACGTCTTTTTCGCCCCAAGACGAGTTTCTTGTGGGCCACAGACTGAACAGGCCGGGCCGCCAAAATTCAAAATATTTTTTAAATTTTTCTCTCGACACATTCGGCCAGTGTTAATTGTAATTTTAGAATTTAAAAATAGTTTTTATATTAAATGTGCAATAGTGTCTACATCGGTGCTTGTGTTATTTAGTTTTAATATGGATAGTGCTTACTGGAGATAAGAAATTGGATTACATATTAGGGTAAGTACTTACAGTTTTAACGAACTTGAAGCTTTAAAAACCAAAACAATACAATAGATACGACTATAAAATTATATACTTAGTGTTTTTTTTTGTTTTTATTTAAATTTTCAGAAAAAAAAGTTTAGTTTTTATTAAACATCGCAGAAAGTTATCGCGCATATATATTTCGCAACGAAAATAATTCTCTTAATAATTATAAAGTTTTTAACTTATAATTACATTATTATAGTAACAAATTTTAATAGCTATAATGTGATTTCATGGATTGAAAACATGATAAGTGCATTGTTTATATATTTAATACCTATAAAAAAAGAAAAGCAATATTAATACGAAGCACTTTTGTTTTATTTCTTACTTTGCATAAACATTGTTTTAAATTGTCTATTTCGTAATTATTTCATAGATTAAAACCATCATATTATGCAAACATATAACAGAATATTATAAGAATTACATTCTTACGTAAACCGGTGTTTCTCAATCTCAGAATGTTATCTGTGGTTATCACACAGCTGTCTATAACTGTCAAAATACTATAGAAATTCGAAGCCTTATCACAAAGCGATAGGGATCAAATTCCTTCTACCATTTCCTAATAAATCTTTGCCAGTACTACTAAACATAATTAGGTGCGTACACTGTACATACATTTTAGTTTTAAACGTAAAAGCTTTCAAGTCTTGAAAACTAAGTTGGATCAATATAAATAAGTGAAGTGAAGACAGACGGATACGTTATTAGCGTATTTAAACATTTTTTTCAAAGGAGTATTGCGCTGTGAGCTTCAAATAGTATGGCGTCTTGGCGGCTACCAAGGGTACGCCGAGGAGAGGAGATCTACCTTGGTTTGGACAACTACAATCATCCATCATACAATACATAAACCAAGATCCACTTTTAGCTTAATACGGCCCTGTGCGTAATTAGGTTATTAAAAAATTATATACCAATTTTATTCAAATTAGAACTGATTTACTTTTTTAAGTAACTGAAGGTTTATGACAAAAGTCTAAAAATTTACTTAAAATAACGATGTAGAACAAATGAAAAGAACTGAAAAGAGAGTCGTTGGTTAGAGTCCTAGGATTTTCTAAACAGCCTTTTCACATATTAGAGCTTATACGAACGTACTGACGCTACCAAGCAACAATGAAGCGATTCCAATCCGATAATCACCCCACAAATTAAACACGCACTGTTCATCGGCAATCAATGAAATAAAAACTACGAGCAAAAAGTGCGCCCATTAAAAAATTAACACTCGAATCGGCCTTGACACTGACATTACCGGTCATCGACCCCGCCGACGAATCAATAACTCATTACTCTTTTATTTCGTTTTAACGTTAAAAATAACGCTTTTTTCGCGCTCCCGCCGCTCCGATTATTGGGTGAAGGTTGTATCGGACAATTATGACGTCATGAGCCGGTGACGCAGCATTACGTATCATTTGTGTTATGTTTATCGGGAATGCGTTTTTTCGCTGGCTTTTTCGCTTTTGATGCACAAAGCCGACCGTCGATCAGCTGGTTGCATTGTTGTGATCTATTTATTATATCTATCCGTGGTTATTTCAAATTGACTTATTGTAATTATCTTTGTATAATCTAAGCGTCTTATTGATTGAAACACAATTATGTTCAAATGAGTTTCTTAATATGTATACCTCATAAATATTACCTGTTTTCACAGCCCATTGTGATTTTGTTATATGGCTGCGGTATTTCAACTTTTATAAAGAGATCCCCATGCTTGATCTCTATCATAAAAAAGCCAAAAAATAACCCAAAATCGGGCTTTGAGTTATATAGGTACGACTTAAATGTTTATAATTTAATCATCGATGAGCCAATGAGAGTTAAAATGCTTTAGCTAAAGTTTTCTTCTTCTTGAAAAAGTATTTTTTACGATAGAGATGGACAAAACACTGCGTTGACTTGATACGCGGCTAACTACCCCAGCCACTACAAGCGCGGTCGACCTATTTTTGGGTTTGGATATTCGGAAATCCAAAGACTGGATCCTTCAAACGCCATTTATCTGTGAACGGTGGTTCTTGACCCGCATCATTATCACTCATTTAATATCCAGATTTCCAGACGAAGTCTAATATGTATTAGATAAAGCCGTTAATTATTAACCATAGTTAGTTACCATTATACCAACCCGTCAAATTGTATCGCATATTTTTTCAAGATTTGAAACCAATGCTCTTAAAACATGTGACTTGATACCCTAATACTAACGCCCATTATATTATAAACCTCAATTATTCGAACAAAATGGACGACCACCTCCATAGTGCAACTGTTAAAACGTACGCAGCGGTGAATTTTATTCGAACTCTAAAGCACACTACAATCCGTTCGTATCGACCCGTTTTTGAAGCTAGTTTCGTCTGTGTTTTTACAATGTATGTATGTATGTGTGCGTACGGTATGCCTACAATTTGGGAAGAGTTATGAACCAAATGAGGTAGTCTGTTGCGCACAAAATCAGATCTTACTGCTACGAGGATATGACAGTTTTAAAATAAAGATGATCGTGAATAAGTACACGTATTAACAATTAGTATTGTCTGTTTGTTAATATTAGTCTACCTTTAGTACTAAATTATATTACAAGGCACATGAAAGCTTTTTCAAATATAATATTTAATCCCGACTGTCATTTCATCTATAATTCAATTAAAATTACAAGCTTTATTTAAAAAATAACAATTCCTAATTAGCCAAGGTGATTGACGTTTAGATATTTTTTTATCAAAATCAGAGAACTCCCTTTAAAACAAATAGTTATATATTATTAGAATATTTATATCTAAAATAATATTAATAAATATACTCGCCTTATTAATACGGGACAGTTCAAGAACGGGAATAAAAAAACATTGTTTATTTGCACAGATAAAAATTTCCCGCCTAAACGATAGACAGCGCACAGATGTTAATAACAAATTTGAATAGTAAACACAGATTAAAATGCATCTACTTAGTTTCACAGATTATAAACATTTGGTTGTCCGTAAAGGCAATATTCAATGACATTTTTGGCGGACTCATTTTTCCAATGGTAGCAATGCATAGCTTTTAATCATCGGGTATTACATGTATTTAATCAATTCATTATTTTTCTGAAACATGAAACATGAATAATTTAGTTTGGAAATCAAAACATGAAATGGGTACCAAGTAGGAGTATCGATGAGGTTTATGTCTGGGTCACGTACCACCGGCCACAGATAAAAAAGACGTGAAGTTTTATCGAGTTCCGATTTCTATCTGTGGATTTTCGAATATAGGCCAAAATAGGTTGATAGCGGGTTTTGTCAAAATTACATGGCTTACATCGAATCTTGGTATTAAATATAAGAAATCGATTCGCCAAATGAAAACGTTGAAACAAATAGAAATTGAATTGCCAGATAGTTGTGTCTGGTCAAGCGGACGACCGCAAGGAGCAGTCTAATTGTCCACAGATTTACGACAAGGGTTGTGTTTGCCAAATTGAAAGTTCACTATAAATTAGAAGACGACATTCCTAATGTAGGTGCCTTGTGGGCAGCGTGATTTATTCAACCCTCATCCTAACTGCCCGGAGATTTTAACACGTCGATATATTGATTTTATGCAAGAGATATATGCAATCTTTTATAACACGGCGCTCGAACCCGTCATGACCTAAAGTGTTTGTTTGTTTAAACGCGTTAATCTCAGGAACGAGTGCTTCGAATTGAAGAAATATCGTGTTGGTTATAAGGCTATAAAACATCGTGCTGCGACTAATAGGATCGGAAATAAGAAAGAGCGGGAAATGTAAAATGAACGGGGACAATTATTACCCGTGTGGGATTCCGTTGCGCTGCGAATACGGTTGAAGGTACCCAAAAAACGTGTTAAAGAATGATTCCTCTATAAATAGTCTAAAAAAGTCTGCAACAGTAGTACACATTTAAATGAAACACTTTAACGGTTTAAAACGCGATATATTAGTTAAACTCATTTGAAAATGTCTCCCCGTGACCAAGGCTGCAAAGCATCCGAAACGTCGGGCCGAAGTTAAAAATCATTTTCAAATAAGTTTAACTAATATATCGCATTTTAAACCGTTAAAGTGTTTTATTTAAAATTCTGCAACAGTAAATATCTATCTTCTAAAATTAACTTGAAAGAACGACGTCGCGACAGACATCGTGGATAGCAGTTTTAATTTATAGAACTGAACAGAAAGTTAAAAAAAAATGGATGCCCAAAATAACTATTTTACGCGGACGAAGTCGCTGACACAGCTAGTTAGGATACTCCAACATACTTATTATTAGGTCTTATAATACTGAGCTAGTTATAAATTATTGCAAGGCGAGGTTGTCTTTTGTTTCTGTGTTTTTTGATGGATCTAGCATCGATGTTGTAAAAAATCTAGATTCTAGAATTCTGAACAAACATCGTGTACACAGATAAAATATTTTGTTAAATAGATAACATTTTCGTATTTTTTTATTTTATGTAAATTCGCTTCAGCGCAGGACTAAATTAATTTTACTTTTAAAATTAATGTTACTTATAAAAATATCTTAATACAATAGGCATTATGGAGCAGACACAGTTCTGTATCCGTTTTAATGATCGATCACATAGAAAGGAAAGATAAGATATTAATTAATTAGCATTTTGTTAAGTTTATTAGTCAACCCGGTACACTTTTTTTTTAATCTGCTTTACTTATTTATCAAAGTTTACGTAATTAAATGGTATAAAAGTCACAAACGTCCGTCGATCATTTTTTTAATAAAATTCTGTACGCCAATATAACTTCTATACCTCTGTATTAGAGTTGCATTTCTATTTGTACATCACAAGACAAGTATTGACTGTAGCATACGCGAGTCGTACACATTAAAAAAAACACTACCCGTTTTAAAACGCGATGTTAGTTAAATTTAATTGACTCTCCCCGTGACCACGGCTGCTGCTAAACATCCGGAACGTCGAGTTGTAGTTAAAATAATTTTCAAATACGTTTAACTAACATATATCGCGTTTTAAACCGTTAATTGTGTTTTATTTATTTATCTGACTATTTTTTAACATACTTTCTCCCTTAGACCACGACTCCTGCCAAGCATCCGAAACATAGGTGCGTAGATAATTGTCATAAATAATAAGTCAACTGATATACAGTGTAAACTCTATATAGCGACACTGCAGGGACTGTGCATTTTATGGCGTTATAGAGAGTTGTCGTTAAATGGAGAGAAGAAACATCAGAATTAGAAAAAGAAAAAGTTTATTTCTGACTATTGTTAGTAGTAAAAAAAAAAATGTTATCTGAACGCTATTGAGTATAGCTGTCAATACACAGTGATTTTCTTTTAGTAGCCATGTTTACAGTTTGCAAGTTTGTAAGCAACTAAGAATATGATAAGGTATAGATAATCCATGACTCCTAGTTATGAGTCATGGTCAATAACAGTCTACATGTGCAAGCAATCCCAATTTGTAAACAAAAGAATAAATTTCTTAGAAAGTTCGGTATGCATGATGCTGACAGTCGAGTTTATTGCGGGCTAGGATAATAAAGCGACAATAGATCGTACACAGCTGCGCAGTTTTTACTAATTTTAGCAACTTAATTGTTGTCGTTATTGAGAGTGGGTTAATGCTATATAGAGTGAAACATTGTATGAAAAACAAGCTAAACCAACCAAAGCCAATTGATTTCGACGCTTAAGAGAGTTTGTCGTTAAATAGAGTGACGTTACATGGAGTTTACACTGTATTTCCTGTTTTAAACCGTTGAAAGGTTGTGATTAAAAAGGCGAAATGGGAATTTCTAAACAGAGTAAAAGTCGCCTCTTCCGCGATTAAAAATGTAACGTTTTCCCGGTGGACTTTTAAGACTCAATATTAGGGGCCGAATCGTTAGCACAGAACCGCAATCCTCTGTAAGTTCTTTTGTAGAACTTAACGAACGCAACTTGCTTTGCCCGCTGCTCATTTTGTGGATTATTACCCTTTCTTTCATAGTCTTCAAACAAAAGCTCTTTGCAAGTTCTTTTTATTAAAAAGTTTCACCCGATACCGACTGACTCTTTGTTTCGAAGGATTTAATTAGAATGCAATAACTTCAGCAGTTTCTGACGGACTTTGTAAAGGTAACGGCTAATAGCTAATCAACGGGTCGTGAATTCTATGCCCTTAAGGACCGACTTGTTTCTCATAAATTTTATAAATGTGTTAAAATTCATATCTAGATTTTCCAGACGTGATTGCTATGAAAATTTTCCCTCAGGGTAATGTTCAAATACAAAATAGACCGATAACGCATCTTGTTTAGATATATGCCTTTACATTAAGTGATTCCATCATCATCATCATCATCATCATTGTCAGCCCGTTTGGGTCCACTGCTGGACGTAGGCCTCTCCCAAAGCATGCCACTCGGCCCTCTCTTGAGCTCTATTTATCCAAGTGATTCCACTACGTATCTATCATCGTGCGTCATAAAACGAAGGATCGATATTTTTTATCTTTAAAATTTATTGTAAATAATTAAAAGATACAGTCTGTAGTTTACGCGAGTAATACACATTTAAATAAAACACTTATTAGTTAAACTTATTTGAGAATGATTTTGTCTCCCCGTGACCACGGCTGCTGCAAAGCATCCTAAACGGGCCGAAGTTAAAAATCATTTTCAAATAAGTTTAACTAATACATCGCGTTTTAAACCGTTAAAGTGTTTTATTTAAATAATTAACAGTTTCTGGAAGGCAATTCAAGGTGTAAGGTTTGGTTGGTTCAATTATATTTCACCGGTGTCGAGGCGAGGAGCTCACTTATGAGATCCTCAAGGATTAGAGGGAGGACGGCCATAAGGTTGTTACGCTGTGGCAAGAACACCTTGCCACCTCTCGGGTAGGCGATAGCGCCTGTGCTGCAGAGTGGCTGAGGACGTAGCGGTGGGGCAGGGCTTCTTCGGCAAATATCTGCACAGGATCCGGCGGGAGGAAACTGCCCCCTACCACCACAAAAATTATATTTCTAAGAAAGGATTAAATATGCAGATAGCCTTTTTTTTATAGTTAATATTATATTTTCATACTCTGTAATCCCCGCTGGCGGGCCTTGTTTAAAATAAATAAGGATAAACAATTTTAATAGACGATAGGTAGTATGTTTAATTACTTATTAGAATTTTTTATGAAACTTAAGAAAACTAATATATTTTACTCTAATAAGAATGACTATAAGTGAATCTAGCAAGAATTAATTGTGGTTTATAATTAGGTACCATTAGGTAACAAAAAGAAAAAAAAATCTAATTTTACTTTAACCTGTAAAAGATCTTTATAGATAAGATGTTCTAAGCGTTAACATCCTCCTACTACTCCAGTAGGGGTGCATCGAACTTTATAACAAAAAAACATAATTTTCAATAAGGAGGAGAATAAAATAAGACGACGTCGTGCACATCAAGCTTTGCCCACTACTGCGTTTTAATAAATGGCTATATCTGGAACCGAAGACTTGACGTGTTCTCCGAGGCCAGGGGGATGACATCTAGTACTGATAGAATTCGTAATACAGAAGAAACATGTCGCCCTACTTAGTATCATTTTTTTTAATTAGAAGGACAAGCCTGGGGCACACTTGTAGAAAGGTGAAATACTCCAGTAACTTAACATCTACACTAGATGTCGATATTAGTCTATTTTGGTTTTCGATATTCGAAATCGATCTCGGGACCTCGCGATCTTCAGCCTATTAATAACTACTACACCTAAGAAGTAATATTAACCCATATCACCACCACCCATACCACAAAGTGTCACAAAGACCCACATCGATCGGCATTAGATGAAACGTCAAGTGCCATTCGTTTCATCCGGCACTTAAAATAAAAGCGGCGAATAAAAAACTTCAATTTGTTTTCATGCAAATTGTAGTCTCATAGATGCTATAAACTTACTTTATTTATCTCCTAACATTATAAAGAACAATGCTTTCACCGAACACATCAAAAAGGACATTTCGCGATATTCCCAAACAAAATGTACGACATTTTAATTCAGACGCGATCGCGACGCATACGACACGCCGGCGCTACAGAAAAACCAATCTTAATGCCCGTACATGTGGTATAAAATAGCAAAGCAATAACAAATATAGGACTCTGTTAACCCGAATGAAGCTTAAAGTTTTTATCTATCGCTGATACTTGCGTCTTAACGAGTCTAAACTGATATTGAACTTTATGTAAATGGGGTAGAGATGAAAATTGCGTTGTTGTTGCTTCGCTATAAAAAGTCCCGCATATAAGTTGGCTGTAAGCGTCCGTATTAAGGTGTCTCCATAAAAAAGAAGTTAGCTCCTTGTTACAACCGTTAAGGTGTGTATGAGCCCTAAGGTGGTGATTTGTTTTTCTTTTTACGAGAAGCCATTTAGAAAAGGTTGAATACAATCTTTAATGCGGACTTCGTGTTGTAATAACGTTCGGATTTTATGTTAAACTGTTATTCTGAGATACTTTTTGCTACGTAATTTATTTAATTTAAATAATTAATAGTAATTTTGTTCATACTTAATTATACGTAACTTGATTCTGGCCAGCAAATTTCGTAAAAAGACAATGTATTCTAATTAGAATGGATACTCTGTCGTTTGGTTCCACTTTCGAAATTAAAAAATAATAATATTCTTTACTGCAATATACATTGTATAGTGTCTCTAGTCCCCACAATAGGGCATAAAATGTAACTCCACAATGGTGCTCGACAGGGTGTATGGGTATGTGTATCTTCATGCATGAGTGAAGTAGTTTAAATAAAACCCTTTAACGGTTTAAAACGCGATATATTCGTTAAACTTATTTGACTTAAACTTATTTGGGGAGACCTGTCTCCCCGTAACCACGGCTGCTGCAAAGCATCAGAAACGTCGAGCCGAAGTTAAAAATTATTGTCTGAAGTCTGAAGTCTTAAAGAAATATTCTTCTTTACTTTTCATTGCTTACTAATAAAATAATTAATAGTCAGTAATAAACTCTAAATATGTCAATGATAAAAGGGTCATACTACAGCGTTCCACACGGTTACTGAATTAGGCCACCTACGAGTAATGTTTTATTTAATTACCATGTTTACTTGGTCGTAGGTTCAAGTCCCGCTCGTGTCATTATATATTTTTAAATTTAAAACATTTTAAATTTTCATCGTGCTTAAAAGGTATGTTTTATATGTGTGAAAATATTATTTTATTTACAGAATGAGTCATTATTTACACTATAAAATTTATATAATATAGTTTAACATAAAATTAAACTAAAATATATATTTTATATTTATTTATTTATTGATATATACAGATAATAAATGTTTTTGAGATTTTTTATAATTCTAAAATAAACAAGTCGCCATTAAAAAACCTTCTCGATGGCCTAACCATTTACCTAGCTGTTCGTTTAGAACGAGAAGTTTGGGTTCCATTCCAGGAAACAATAAATGTTGCTAGTGAGTGAAATTGATAATTGAAACCCTATGCCCTGGATTCAGGGTTTAAGTTCTTTTCTCGAAACTTATCATACGAAAATATTCCCATGTTAGTTCGAATAAAGAAATCAGGTTTACGACTTGCGTCCAAATGATAGAGGGTGTCGAATTTTAGTCAATAGACTAGTGATTTATTCCTAACTTGTTTACCCCGTGGTGTCACCTGCTTTAAGTTCGTTACACCGTATAGTTTTAAGTGCCTCTAAAATATATGACATAATTATAGTTGTTTATAATTTCGCAGTATTTATAGAATGTTTTAAATTTTGCGGTATTATTTATCTGACGAGGGATAGACTGAAAATCAGCGCTTAGCGATCTATGCTGAGCACAAGCTGAGTCTTTTAACAGATTTTTTTCAATGTTATTTTTTTATTATTATATATTTTATTAGTATGTTTTTATGTCATTGTGATAATAAAGACATTATTGGTTTCTTGGTGAATCGTAGGAAATAGTTTCAAATATTAATATATAGTCTTTTGTTATAATGGATACTAGGAAAAAATGTGTGTGTGTGTGTGTGAAATCTCGTTTCTCCTCGTGGGGCATACGTCGAACACATTCTATGTCCGTTTCAGTGATCGTTTTTATTTACAGGTTAGTAGTTGATCAGACTTCTGTGCCCTGCCCAACTGAAACATATTTATTGTTTCCCCGGGATTTGAACCTCTCGCGCTTAATGCAATGCTAGGCAACACGTTTACCTATTTAGCTGCAGAGACGGTCAACTAAGAAAGAATATATATTTATTGTTTTATCAATTGCTAAAAAACACTTGTTTATTTTAAATGTTTTCATACGCTATTGCTGGTTTTTTGAAACGGCGTAGGTGTAAATGCGTAGCGCGCTACGAAGGAGCTACGTCGTAGGAGTTTTTAACAATCTAGATTTTAGACTATTGTTGTTTGAATTCTCTCGAAGAAACTAATTAATTCTTTAGATCAGTTTTTTAAATAGCGGAATAATTACTGGTAAATATTAAGGAAGGTAAAGTATACTAAACCTGTAATTTGAAACAATATAATAAATACATTTATACATTTGATAAAGTAGTAATTTAACTACAATGCATAAAATTTGACGTGTACTGTATCCAAACATGTAGAAACACAATACTATTATTCAAATGAACCTCCTAACGCCATCTATTATGCATAACAGTAAACATCTAATTAAGTGAAAAGAGTGTCTTAAGTTTATTGATAAAAGTATAGTGATGCAAAACAATTTCCATACAATCGATTTAACAAGAGTCGATACAGGTGTTAAAAATTCCGAGTCGTAACAATGCACGTTACATATACGCCAATTCTGCGACATGATCAAAATGTCTGTGAAAAACCAATGAAAACCAAAAAGAAAACTTGAACGAAAATGCCCGTTGAATGCCCGGTGAAGTGAACGTTGCACTTTCACGATTAAAAAAACAAAAAGAAAGCAAAATAAACTACGCGTTAGAAATGAACCGGGCTATAGTTCCCATTTGTATCGCAAATAGTGGCAGCGCTGGTGTCGCTTCACACACTCTAGTTCCGCTATTCACCGCTGTTAGTTACGGCAGCACATGTTGACTAATGAAATAAAAATTATATTTTTATTAATTATGTACGTTTTTTATTCTTGTTATTAAATTATAAGAATAGATTTAGGTATTTAATAATTTCTATATCACGATTTAAGTATAAATATTAGTATAGGGACCGTACAAATGAGCCTCTAGTGTTTTGAAAGTTTCTGAGTATTTTGTTGTAGAATCGCCGCAATAGGCTTCGGTTGGCCACCGAGTCCTCTATTTGGCGAAGCGCGTATACGTCAGCACGCGCCGTAAAAAAAGCACGCAAAAGCGTCGATCATGTGATCAGTCGACACATCGAAACGGGTCAAGCACAACAGGTGAGTTGCGGAGCGCATCAACTAAAAAATAAAATATCGAAATGCGAAAAAATAATAAAAATCAGCAAATATAGTAAATTGAAAAAAGAACGCGGCGTCCCGCTCGCACCCGCGGCGCCGCGCGCATGGCGTCCCCGTCGCGAGTCGCGCACGTGGTTTTCGGCGGTCCCGCGGAGGGCCACGGCGGGTAGCCGGGGGCGGGGGCGAGGCAGACGGAGGACTAGAATGCCACATCCCGTCGCGGCCCATGCCGACCGGCTGCGTTGCCCGTAACCTCCGACTGACCTCATTTTTTTTTCTCCAATGTAAATATTCGGCTCCGCCGCATAGTCTATAAGCGGTATTAGTTCCTCCGTCAAGTTTTACGCCTTTCATTTCTTTACGTTCGTTAGCATCGGAAACGACTCAAGTGTTCAGGACTTTTATCGTACTTTTAAGTGATAACTTAGCGGGACTGTGCTTAGACGGTTAGAAACTTTGTACAAAGTCAGTTTAGGTGTTGGATCTAGTTTCCTTGTGGTGTTCCGGAAGTTTAGATTATTTAGCGTAAGCGATCGAGATTTGTGTAAATACGTGAGACCAGGTAAATGTGATGTAATGTAAGCGCTTACCGTTTTGTTTGTGTAATTTTAGTTTTTCGCTTTTTTAAGTTTTTTTTTGTATCTCTATTTTAATTTTATATTACAAATAGAAAAGATCATAAATCTGTAAAATCTTGTTGGAAATCCTCTAATTGTTGTCTTTTTTTCTAATTGTTTATTTTATAGTCATGATAAAATGATAAGTTAACGTACCAAATGTTAAATATGCACAATGCAAAAAATGTGCAAAATGTTAAAAATTAAATAAAAATATTCGTCTCCATCGTAATTTCACAAAAATATGTGATGACAAATTTATCGCCGAAAACATTGAATTATTGTGTTCTAACAAGTAGAATCATTCTAGTAAAACAAATTACCATTTGTAAAGGTGTAATTATAAGAAGTCTAAATTGTGTCTTGTGAGCGTTAAAATTAACATAACATTAAATCCTATAATGTAAAACCTCCTTTCGCCGTTGTAAAATGCCAATTTAAAACGCATCTCTGGAAAATTCCTTTAAAATTTCATCGCGAAATTATCATGAAGATACTTGCTCAGACGGATTTTCGAAATCGATGTCTCGTTAAAAATCACGGCGGGTTCACTGACTTTGCCGCAGCAGCTGGACCGAGTTCAGATAAAAGAATCATAATATTAATTCATCGAATCTGACGGATTTTTATATGCGGACTTTTATAGTTGGTAGATTGGTTTTTCGTTATTCCACACGACTTATCGTCAAATAACAAACAGATAGCCTAGGAATGAACGCGTAAAGTATCTTAAACAAAATTATTACGGAAGGTATTTATAATTTACGAAAAATGTTTCTCTATAATAGCACTTGTATTTATATTTGACTAGAAGACAAAACAAAAGAGTACCAAAGGATATACCAAATTTTACCGCGACCAACTAATCTGTATGGTAGTATAATAAAGTAAAAAAGATGTACAATTTTGGACGTTAAACAATTTCCCGCTAATGTGTGTATTTCATTTTGTGCTGGTATTTTATTTTTTATATCTTCCTCTAAAAAACTTCTCAGTGCAATATTTGCAAAAAACGAATTTCTTAATGAAATTCGTCACACCATATCTCTAAAATTTACTAAAGTTCAAAAACTAAAACCTTATGTAACCAAAAGAATTATTATCACAAGTTGTAAGTAAAGTCTTCAATCTATTTTTGACTTGCCTAAAACTGACAACTGGAACTTTGCCTAAGAAAATTAAACAATAGGATTAAAAAAGAAAAAAAAAGAGAATAGAAATATGTAAATTAGTCTTAAATTAGTCTAATCTTTTGTTAGATTTAAGTAGATACGAAGATATTTTGCGTTACAGAGTTTTAAACGCAAAATTGGTCCCGATAAATTGGTCCCACGCAGCATGCCGGTAAACCTCACAACAAACAGTTTATAAAAATAAACGCGTAAAAATTCTCTTTCAACGACATTCATTATTATGCATAAAATGTGTTTTAACTTTTAAATACGTATCTCTCATTGATATTGTCGATGCCGATTACGCGGATTTTTTGCGAATGATTGAATTTTATTTACAATTAACCCCGGCTCGGTATCGTCGAAAGCGAGAGTGACGATTAAATGCCATTTAAAAATAAAACAACCGCCACCATAACACCGGAATTCGGATAATTTATTTTTTTACACTTATCCTTTCGACGATTTTCCGCTGGCTCGCGGATATATCGTATTGTGTGTTCATTTATAGACCTATCGCGTTGTAAGGGAGCGGGTAAGGCGTAACGTCTTAGAGGTTAATCTTGAGAAGCCGCCCAAAAGAAAACTCGAGTCCGCCCGCCTAATTTGTCTTAGGCGGAAAAATCGCGCGCCGATTACAAGTGGCTCGTAACGAAGTCGGCCCCGCGGCGAGAGAGGCGCGGCAAAGCAGGCTGAGGGGTGGTCGCGGGGGCGCGCGGGGGCTAGCGAGCGAGGGTGGTGGCGCGGTGGGCCGCGAGCTCTCAGTCGTCCGTCTGGAGTCGCGGCGGCCGGCCGTGCCGCGCGGCGCAATACACGTTCCTCGTGCTCTTGTGATTGTAAATTTAATAAGACAAAATTTCAAAAATAATAATTAAATTTAAAAAAATTCTAACCGCGTCTAATCGATATTTTTAGACATCCCCCCCGATTTTTTGGACCGCTGCCGCGTCGGCGGTGGGTGAGAAGTTTTTGCGAAATTTTTAATATTTACGTCGGTTACATTTGTAAGAGATTAAACGTTTGGCCGTTATTGAATGTATTTTTTATTTATAGTTTATTTTTTCGATGCGTACGACATAGTGAGCGACGATATGATAAGCGTTGAATTAATGATAAGGACTTAGTAATACGAAACTGGCTGCCGCG
The DNA here is from genome assembly GCA_963661955.1 of Leptosia nina. Lineage (NCBI taxonomy): Eukaryota > Metazoa > Arthropoda > Insecta > Lepidoptera > Pieridae > Leptosia > Leptosia nina. The sequence continues at coordinate 1,559,382 of CAVLEF010000140.1, read as the reverse complement.
TATAATTAAGAATACATATAACGGACTATTGTGATTTATAAAGACTTAGAACTTTTGTGATCTGAACGTAAGAACAATACAGGACCAAGGTGCATAAATTTAATACTTACATTTTATTTATTTGTTAGTTTATCTTTTATATATTGTGTTCGTAGCGCGCTAAACGTATTTACTATCTTCATTTCCTATTTAGCTAACCGCCCGTCGGCTACGTCTTATGTAAAATAAAAACTTATTTTTCTCTGTTTTATTTTTCAGCTATGTATTTAATTATTTATAGAAAATTTATTAAAATAAATCTTTATTTTATTTTTGGTTTTTGTTATTTGTTCCTTTTTTATAAGTATTTAGTGTGTAATGAAGGTAAGTATTTAGATATAAAGAGCTAGCAATTATTAAACACATAGTTTTACTAAATGTATTTTGATATTAATGTTACTTTAGTTTAAGGACTCTCTTTAAACAACATTTAAAATATATTAGTGTGCAGTTAGGTAATGCTAAGTAGGTAACGAACGTCTTAAACAAGTAACAAAATTTTCCCTAGCCTTTAATTACAAGAATAATTAATAAATCCACATTACAATGAAACGCCAAAGAATCATAGCGTGATAAGGTTTCATATTAAAAAAACTATCCGCTTTACTGAATAATTGCATTATTATTTTGACAGGCGTTTTTTTCTCATACTTGTAATTCTGGAAGTAACTCTCCTAAAACCAATAGTTATGTTTACTTCCAGTTCAGTAGCTGCAGTAACTGTAAAAATGAATATATAATATCAAAACATTAATTGCTTAACGTTTATTATCCTTAATCGTTAAATATTGAATAGAATTAAGAGTAACCAAAAAATGTTTCTGCGTAAGTGTAGAAACATATCTTTATTAATATAAAAAAGCTGAAGAGTTCAGTTGTTTGAACGCGCTAATCTCAGGAACTACGGGTTCGAATTGAAATATTTTGTTTGTGTTAGTTAGAGCGTTTATCGAGAAAGGCTATAGATTAAAACACGCCCTGTGCCTAATACAGCGACAAATGTGAGAAAAAACGGTAAAGTTATTAATCATAATGGGCGCACATTTTAAAAACGGTTCAAGATACCCAAAAAATTAGTATGATTCCACTTTAAATGATATTTACACAAATTAATTAAATTTAATTCCGCTATATGTCTATCTTTGAAGATTAACTTGCAAGAACGACGGGAAGGGACGCGACCAACATCTTGGGTATCAGCGATAATAATAAACGATGTGGAGTATGCAAAAAACAAATTTAGCAGGGCAAAGTAACTGATCTACGCGGGCGAAGTCGCTGACACAGCTAGTATTGGATATAGAGTTTAAAATATCTACAATATGTTTAGATCTTCGTGTTTGCTAAAAATAAATATACAGGCGTAAAATTTTACATAAGAATTTAAAAGTAGGCATACAATCGAATAGTTTATTTGTATTTGTGGAGAATACTCTTTTTCTTAAGACCTCATTAAAATATTAATTCCTTATATGTTCAATGTAATAATTGAAATTTTAATATTGTGTTATAGTTAAATTTTGTGGTCGAAATGTTATTATTCAATAATTGGTCGAAAAGTTAAATATGTGTCGAATGACAAACACATTAATATTCATTTAAAACATGTATTTATATTGCTTTGACATATACATGTAGGACTGTTTTATTAGAAGTTATTTTTTTAACTTCATACTAAATTAATTGAATATTTTTTTTATGTTCAATAAACATTACTGCTACCTAGCGGAGAAACAGCATTTCATTCAACTTTTAAAACTATAATACAATGCTGTCGTTATATAATTTGACACTAGGTGGCGTTGCTATCACAAGCGCAAGCGCATGCTACTTTATTTTGAAGTTAACATATAGATGGCGTTAAACTTAGAGAATAATCCATAACATAATTTTACTTAGTCCGGGACACAAAAATGCAGTATAAAAACATCTTTAAGTAGTCAACTTAAATAGATCATATGTATAAATATACGAACTTAGTATATCCTTTTTCCAAAACGCGCTGGTTTAGTTTAGTAAAAATATAATAGATGTCGCCACTGTGGTTTAAAAGGTGCCGAAATGTTTTAAACTTATCTTCGTTTTAGAATAGTTGAAAATATAACAAACCATATTATCATTGTGTATATCTGTATATTGAAACTAAGTTCGTCAAAGTAGGTGGTACACTTCCTTGACTGGTTACAAAGCAAGACGGTAGGCGTACTAAGACGTGTGTGGGTGGAAACTTCTAAGAAAGTGGGCGTGGCAAGACGTAAGCGGAAGTCGCACACGATTGGTTTACATTTTACTTAGAAGTTAGATTTCTTAAGCTTATGTAGGAGATATCTTTTTATAAAGCCAAATTGTCAAATAGGCTTGTATACCTATATTAATATTGTAATGGAACACGTTTGAAGATTGATTTCTAGTTAGTTCATATGTAATGTATATTCGGTAGTCTTTTTACATAAGAGTAAGACGGAATTTTTTTTTAGTAAAAAGTGGACTGTCATTACAGGGGTCATAAAATTTCAATCGAAAGTTTTTGATTTCAAAAGACATAGATACTATAAATCTATAAGGGACTGTCCACAATAAGTCTGTCTCTTAAAAGCGTAGTGGATTTTCATTGGTTGATACTCAATGACAATTTTCAAATGTGTTGTGGAAAAGACTTATATAACAGCACATTCGTTCTTTCTTACGTTATGACGTCATTTACCTATTTTAATGGCATTTATTTTAAATGACAGTTGAGAAAAATACACATAAAACTAAACGTAACGTAAACGTAGTGGCTAAAAACGCAAGTACAAAACTTCTTCGATAAAGTCTGAGAAAAATCAACTAGATGTATTAACTACATCGTATTGAAATAATAATTCCAATCGCATTAGTGGTTCTAATAAGAGATAATTAATACAAAATAATAAACCTTTGTCTAAATATATATAGACAAAAGACCACAGAAATATATTTTCGCTAATTGATTCTAGTTTGGCAGCATTTTAAAACAAATCACCTTTAACGGTTTATTACACGAAATATATCAGTTAGCTTATTTTCAATTTAAATCCACAACTGCCCGACGCTTATGGTGTTAAACAGTAACAGTTATGTAATGTTAATACAAACGTTAGCGTGCTGTATTAATAAGTTACACAATGTCGAAATCGTCGCGTTTCAGCGAGTGATATTTGTGAGTAGCCAAGAAGTATTAAAAATACCGTCCAATAGGAAAGTAGGTCAAGACTCCCCGTCTTCAGTCGGTTTAGTGGGAGGGCCTAAGACGTGGGCGTGGCTTAAGTTCGTACAGCGGGCTAACTAGATTAATTTCAAACATATTTCCCATTCATATCAAGCATTAAAGGCTGTGAAAGTCAATTTAAATAACCGACGGGACTGGCTGAATGCCGCCTCTAGCCATGTACTGCGTCAAATGAATTTATTTAACTAATATTAGGTAGTTAACCTCGTAAAAAGTACTGTTTATACCCTTTTGCTCGTAGCTTCTTTATATGTTGATATAGGAGTCAAAAAATATATACCCAATATCACATTCACAAAATAAACAACACTTATAATATTTCAATAAAAATGTGAAATGTATTAGTTAACTGTGTCAAAGTTAGTCTAATATTTCACGTTTTGAACCGTTGAGCGTGTTTTATTTAAATGTGTAATCGCGTTAACTACAGACAATATTTAACACGTACGGCTGGTCTAACCAACAGACACGGTAGCTTAGTTTAACATTAATATAAGTAGAATGACTTATGTATAATTCGTAGCGGTTCTACGAAAAACGTAGCATGGTCTACCTTTAGAGTTATAAAATGCTCTATTTCATATAACCTTAATATATATATATATATTTATACTATCTCTGTTTTATTATCAATACTAAATTGTGCTTTAAAATCTTAAAAATGAGACATTTGAGGAGGTTTTTGAACAGTCTCCCCGTGACCACGGCTGCTGCAAAGCATCCGAAACGTCGGGCCGTAGTTAAAATAATCTTCAAACAAGTTTATCTAAAATATATCGCGTTTTAAACCGTTCAAGTGTTTTATTTAAATGTGTACTAATCGCGTAAACTACAGACAGTATTATTGATATATTAAACCTTTATAAGAGTTAGATATCGAAAACAACTATTTTTACTTAATAAAATGTATATACAGACACAAATTTCATAGTTATAAATGTTTCTTTTCTGTAGTTTACGCGAAAGGAAAATTATATTGTATTTTATATAGGAGTATATAGTTTGCGTTTAAAATATAATTGCATTTATCGCAAAGTGTTAAAATATATTTATCATTGCAGATACACCATCACTGGCCACCTGACGTCTCGCGTTTTTTTCTTTTTAAGGTGAGTTTTTTAAACACTTTTTTGGTTCTATAAACGAGGTTTTAATTTTGTACAAATCTAATATTCGACTAAATTGATTTAGGAAAATGCAATCGCTTTAATGAAACTGATCATTAAGCCAGTACATAGGATAACCAGTCCTTAAACCACTTAAATAATTAAAAAATAATATTACAGCGACCGGAAGCCTTTTTGAAACAAAATATACTGACCAAATTAATAGCTTTGAGCTTAGAAGCTCAAAGCCAAGTAGTTCTTTTATTTTATAATCAAGTCAAATGTAAATTTTTTATTCAATTTAGAATGTTTTTTAAATATTATGAATCGTTGTTTTATACAAAACTGTCTTTCAAAGGGAAGTGAGAGAGCATAGATGATAAAAGAATTTTTTTACTAAAATTATTCGTTAGCGCTCAGTATAAGTTCCAAGTGCCCACTTGGGTGGGTAATAGTTCGGCATAGACTTATTAATGTAGGCAAATTAATAGCTTTGAGAGACCACAGGCACAATGAATATGTTTTTCACAATTAGACACTGAAACATGTCTTTATTTCAGCGTTTTTTTATTTCGCTTCAAAGTATTATTATCAAGAAGAACAGACAATATTGTTTTTATGTTTAGTCCTTTTACTAGAGAAGTATAATTATTTGTTTAGTTGTAATAGTGTGTTGAATAAAACTATATAAAACAGGTTAAAATTCTTACTAGTATTCGAAAATTTTAATATCGTCAGCGTTCAGTGCTGTTGTAGCAACAGCACGAAAGATGCCGGTTCAAGTCCTGCCCGAGTCAATTTTTTTTTCAATTTATTTTCGTATGTTTTTATGCAGATGTAGTAAAACAGACACATAAATATGTTTTCGTTATGGTCAAGTGGGGATGTCACTTATTCTCATTTCAAAGATTGATTTCAGCAAACAGTCCTAAACAGTCGTAAGTAAAAAAAAAGATTTTAATAAGTTGATGAACTCTTTGAAGACAAAATATTATCTTTGAGAAAAATATTTCGCGGTACTTAGACTTGAGGTCACACGGACTCGACGTCGAATTGAAAAGCGTCAAAAATCGTGAACATCATTAAAATTGTTTAGGCCTTAACAGAATCCGCTACAAGTGTTCACAGAAATCTAAAACTTGCAACTAAAAAAAAGAAAAAAGCAAAAAAATAATTTTCACAGAGTATAAAGGTGTCAGCGGCGGTAATGATCGCTAAGATTCCCGCTTCATCGCAGTTCTTAATTCCGAACGTTCCCTTAATGAGATCTACCTTCGTGTCTGCGTACAATGGGACGCCATGCGTGTGTTTTCTTTTTTTTATTTTTCTAAACCGATTCAAGGACCGCGCGCATTCAGCCGGGGCATTTAAAAAGATGCAGTTTAAGTAATGGAGGTTCTGCGAAATGAGGTTGCATACTTTTTCATTTCGTTAGTGGGTTATTGTTTAGTGCGGTCTTGTTCTATGTTAGGACTTGTCTATTTTCTTTTCGATACAAAAAAACCTCGTTCGACTCGCTCAAGTCTGCGTTTTGCAAAGTTTTCAATGCGCAATTCAAAGAAAGAACGACATCCCTTTGCATCGAACAATGCGCGTTGTCTATGCTATTCGAAATTCGAATTTATTAAATATAGATTATGCACTTTGGAATTTGCGCGGCTTTTTTGACAGATCCGCGGACGTAACTCGTTCGACGAGAATGACCCTTTCGCCACAGATAAAACGCACAATCCCCGCTAATTAAGGGCACACACGTCGCTCAAATGTTCGCGGGCTCAGTACATTTAGACTTGTGAGCGGCAACATCCGACGGTAAAAAGGAAATTTTAAAAGGCGCACAAATGCTGAAAGACCGAGTCGCCTATCCATTAAACCGGAGTTGAAGAGATGCGACTCTGCGATTAAAGACTTAAGATAGCGTTTGTAATTATACGTTAGATGCGGGCTCAGTGATGGTATTATGTAGAATGTAAACCTGCAATATGACGTACTTAGTTCACTCGGCGAATGCACCGTTTGAGTTATTTTTACCGCGCGCTTTTAAAGGTTTTAGGGGCCACAATGGCTAATCTTCTTCTTCTTGCTCGCATTCTTCATAAATAAAAATCGTGCTTGTGACAGAATAGTTTAGTTATTTTAATTTTTGTAGTCACGTTTCAGTTTCAGTCTGTGGATTTAAATAAGGATAAAGCCAAAATACGTCGACACTACATCTTTCAAACGTTATGTGATTCGGGTAACATTCCGTTTAAAAGGATGTTTCAGAGAAGGAAAAAGAATGGCTTATCTATAATTATAATATATTGAAGTAGGGGTAAACGTTGACCCGAGTGTGAAACCTAGAAACTAAGAAATGGCTTAATAAATAATCTAAATCGAATCGAAAAACGAGTATAATAAGATTTTTAAAATTAAAACACGCTTACATGTTGAAAATTCAACTTCTATGATCACGTATGCTTATATTATACGACTACTTCTCGCGAAAGAAACTCATGAAAGACTTATTCGTCTCTCCCAGAAATGTGCTTTTATTTCTTAAGAACCCTGTAGCCTACTTGATTTCGCTTGCTGCAAATTATAAAATTTCAAGAAAAGTTTAAGATTTTACTCAGAAGAGGTTATAACTTGCATTTCCGCTTAAGAAAATGAGAAATTAAAATAACATTTTCATCGCTAAGAAAAGCGGGGAAACTTTCTTAAAACTGAAAGACACTTAATTGCTTTATCCTGGTGTTGCCTAATGCGAAAACTTTAAAACTTGCCTTTATACTCTCGTGTGACGACGCGTGAAGTGTTGGCACCTAAGTTGCCGTGTAACACTTGATTCGAAAACACAGCGACAGATATTTCGTGCGTAAACGCCGCGTTACAATTAAAAAAATTTAAACTAACTCGCAAAAAGTGTAAAACATACGGTAAAATATATTGTTTTAAAATACTTATATTATTCCATTAAAATATATTTTACTTTCGATATTGAACAGAAAATAAAAATCAAGTAGCAAGTAAGAAATAATGGGCATTAAATTAAACAATTTTAATGGTTTGAATAGTACTAGTAAATAATAAAAATATTTAATTTAATGTTTATACTTAAACTACACAAGATATAATCAAAAAATACTTGATAAATAAAATTAAACGCGGTCTAAAACCAACTGAAATGGAAGATCGCTACGTTTTTTCCGCGCACTCATTTCCGTATGTTCAACTTAGTACTCGGCATCTCTATTCAGTTTGCGTCGTCTCATGAGTAATTTCCATCTCCCTTCTGGAATTTTCTTAGTGCGGAACTGCTGAGTCATGCCGCATACTCTCTGGAGGCTTTTTGGTTCGAGTTAAAGTTATTCGTATGTGTTACGTAATTTCTATAAAGGTTTTATATCGAATTAATACAACGAATTTTTGTAATTACTATTAAGTCCAATCACCTTGCAAACCAAACCTACGATCCACTACGAAGTAATTCGCTTAAATTTTACGGAAACTTGTGTGAAATTTTTCAAAAGTTAAAATTGATAACTAATACATAGAAAAATTATAGTTGTAACGTTTGATTATATGGTTTTTTTAAATAAAACACTTTAACGGTTTAAAACGCGATATATTAGTTAAACTTATTTGAAAATGATTTTTAACTTCGGCCCGACGTTTCGGATGCTTTGCAGCAGCCGTGGTCACGGGGAGACCACGGCTCGCGTTTTAAACCGTTAAAGTGTTTTATTTAAATGTGTACTACTCGCGTAAACTATAGACAGTATTTATATGGTTTTTGCCAATTAGGTATATTATAACTACTGAAATAAGATAGCACCTATTTTTTATTTTATTTAAAATGAGAACAACGATAGACAAGATTTAAAAATGAATACATTGTAAAAAATAATAATTACTAATTGGGTTATCTGGAAGATATCGCTCGTTAGCGATAAGGCCGCCCATTGCACTCCATATTTTTAGTATATACGTCTCGTTTATATTTTTGTTTATTCTTTTTTGCGCAATAAAGTGTAAATAAATAAATAAAATAAAACTTATAATTTAAACTCGACATATAAATAAAAGTTCTAGCTACTTTAATAAATCAAAATATTATCTAAAGTATTATACATGTACATGCTTGATACCTATGTAATTGTAAATTTCAATCGACCCGTGACGAGTTACGATTGGTTGGAACTTCCGTTTCCTGAAGTCACATTGATTACAATACACAGAAAGTATCTTGATTACCATTTTAATGCTTCTCTTTACAAATAAAAATGTGAAAGAACAAATCGCATTTTATGGTTTAGGAGATGAAGAATACCAATCGTGTTTTATGACAAGAAACAATATTGCTCTAAATAAACACTATTTCCTAAAATAGTGTTTTATATAGCATACGGGTTTCTTAAATTTTAATAAAGTTAGAATAAATGATGTGTTCCCGAGCTACGTAAACAAATAAACGGTTAGTACGAGCAATTTATAAAGTAAATATAACCTGTATGTCTCTTTAATTTCTTTTAGTAAATGAATAATTCAGAAAAGTTTGCCAGGTGGCCATAAACATGGCCAGATGTCGGTGACTTACTCAAAGAACGTGTTATACGCGTGCATACAATTCAAATTGTATACATTAATATTGAAGATACTCCATCGGTTTAGGGTTGGACTGACATGGCAACACCACAATTACCCACTTCATAAAAATCAAAACTTGAATAAATTGAAAGATGAAGTAATTCGGTAATCTATGGTTTTAAGTTACGACTACAGATAAAAAATTGGCTTATTTTGCTACTTAAACAGTTTTAACTACGGCCCGACGTTTCGGATGCTTAGCCGTGGTCACGGAAGAACGTTTACGTAAAATAATTTGCAAATAAGTTTCACTAATATATTTCGCGTTTGAAACCGTTAAAGTGTTATATTCAAATGTCAATACTCAAAAACTATTAAAATTCCAATTTCAAATAATAATGGAATAAATTCGAAAGCATTTAAGCGCCACAGATTACACCAGCTGACTTACCACAGCGTGCATCTTTAGAAAAAAAATAATAATCGGCAGAAGCTTTGACGAGGGCGCTTAGTCGCGTGGCCCGCCAGGTGTGCCCCGCCGTCCCCTACTCTGTCATCTCTTTATAATAATACTTATTATTACAACTCCTTATTATTTCTTGTTTTAATTGTGCACCCGACTTGCCTTTTACTCCTTTTGTTCAGGTTTAATGGTGTTTATTGTTTTGCGTATTTTTTTATGCGTACGCGTGCCGGCTGCGTCTGTAAGATTTTTCAAAGGCAATTTAAAATTTTTGCAATTCCATTTTTGCTTTTTAATGGGGGCAAGAAAACGAAAAATGCACAAGTTAATTCCTCATTGTTCTGCCGGGATTTTCGTAGATCTTTTCACTGAGACTCGTTATTTTTGGGGTCGTAATTAAATTCATTAGAGGGCGGAAAATGACCTATTACAGGATTCGAGGAGCGATCTTGTTAAAGCAAACAATTGAAACACGATACAATTAGAATAATACTGGCTGTTAAACTGTTCTTAATTGCGACAAACTTAGTTTAAACTAGGAAGACTTATCGAACGTTGAGTTCGTTCATGAATTTATAATCTGTATAACAAGAAAAATATAGGTTGTTATTTAAAAAAAAATTGGTACATATTTTCTTTAGGTATTTATATAGCTTCTTAGATATATAGGCAGTGTATTCTAGGAATATAAAAGCAGTGTAATAAATAGATAATTGTATATCACTATCACTACATAGTATAAAAAGTCGCTTTTTCAATCTGTATGCGCGCTCAAATATGCGATTTTTTAAATAGATAGAGTGATTCAAGAAGTTTTTATATACAACGTTCACAATATTTTTATAATTAGTATCAGTATTGCACCCGAGCGAAGCCGGGCCGGGTCGCTAGTTATCAATAAAGATTAGACATGAATTTAAGTATATATATTACAATTCTTTGAATACCCCTTACTGTGTTTTGTCTGTAATTTCCGCGAGTAGTACATTTCTAAAAAACACTCTCAACGGTTTGAAACGCGATATATTTAAATATTATTGTAGTAGTAGCACGTTCTGGAGCATAAAAAAACGTCTAGTGGTAGCTAAAATAAATCAGCAAATTTATAGTGCGCTTAAAACCGTGAGGCGTTTTTATTTAAAATCCTATTTCTATCCTCTTATCCTTGTCTCCCCGTGACCACGGCCGCTGCAAAGCATCCGAAACGTCGGGCCGAAGTTAAAATCATCATTTTCAAATAAGTTTAACTAATATATCGCGTTTTAAACCGTTAAAGTGTTTTATTTAAATCCTATTTCTATTTAGATAACCAATTAATTTGTTTTTGCGCAACAATTAATCTTAAGATTGGGAACTAAGTTAGATTAGCGAAATGCCGATGTAACCACTAACATGAGAAGACTAGCACGCCTTGCAATTAAACTTCTCCATCAAAGATCACACGTCTGAGAACGCTTCTGGTTGTGTTTGATTAACAGTAGTTTTAACTATAGAACAGCAGTTTAATTTTTATGTCGTTAATTTTCCTCCATCTAAATTAACTACTTATCGACAATTTTTTTTAAATTTCCCTTAAAATACCGTGTAACTATTAAATAAAACACTTAACCGACTTAAAACGCGATATATATTAGTTAAACTTATTTGAAAATTACTTTAACTACGGCCCGACGTTTCGGATGCTTTGCAGTAGTTGTGGAGTCTCTGTGTGACAAGTGTGTCCTCAAATAAGTTTACTACGATAAATCGCGTTTTAAACCGTTAAAGTGTTCTATTTAAACGTGTACTACTCGCATAAACTACAAACAGTACCAATGATTACCATTTATGTATCTTATAATCATTGTTACTACATCTAAAACGGTTTTAAAATAAAAATGTAAAATCTATTTTCGAAATACGTATATTTCAAATGTGTTTTAATTCCATCAAAGCTAAGGTTTTAAGGCGACATTTGAACTGTTTCCCTTCTTGACTTACGAAACTAACAAACCGCTTAGAGAATAAAAGTAATTTGTAACTTTATGTAGCTCTTCTACCGAAATAATTCCTTAAGTAGAAATTAAAAAGTTCACGTTGTACAGAGTCACTTTGTGCTACATTTTAAATTTTCTTTGATGGGAACGTAAAGAAAAACTACGTTTCACGACTAGAAGGAAAATGAGAAATTCTAAATATTTGACATTTTTTTGCGTACTGTAAATATTTCATTTTTATCCCGTTTAAACTGCGACTACAAAAGAATACCGAAAGATATGTTAGTGGAAAATATTATAATATTTTCATTTCCACTTAATAAATATTTCCTGTTGTTTTTCATTATTACATTGCCTTTAAATTGCCGAATAATTCATTTTCGAAGCGCGGCGTAAATCGAAAAAACTCAATCTCTCAAAAAATAACATTGCATCAAAGTACTTGATACAACGGATCCGCGATGTTCAAAATATACATTTACAAGCGGAAACAAAAGGTTAGTCCTTAAAATCTGTAAAAATACCACTACGAAAAAAAATTGATTGTCGAAAATAGAGAAACGTAACGATATAAACTAAACAAATACGCGTAGGGCTGTCAAACATTCGGCCGAAAACTTTTTCAATTCGGCCGAAGTTTGTTCGGCGAGTTTGCTAACTCTGGATGCTGGGATGATTGTTTCTCCTATTTCGGGTATAGCTAATCTGACATTTTGTCTGGTCGTCTATCATTATCGTTGTAGTTAAATTTTTACATGTCTTTTTCGTATTTGTTCACTTAAAGTTACATACCTAACATTCTTTGAACTTACTAACTTTTACAATTGTAAGATTGGTGGTTACTTCTTTTTAATTTTTACTGCCTTTTGTTATTTCTATCTAAACAGGATGATGGAGAAATAACAAGAATCTCTATAAAAGTAATAATGTTTGAAAAAGTCTGTCTGTCTGTTACTTTTTCACGCCAAAACTACTGAACGGATTTGAATGAAATTTGGTAGATAGATGGTCTAGACCCTGAGGAAGAACATAGGCTAATTTAAAGGGGGTTGTAATGGGTTAAAGTGATTCGTGATTTTTGAGGCTAGGAATAGGAGTGTGACTGGGACTGGGACTGAGAGTGAGAGTGGGAGTTAGAGTAGGAGTGATGTGAGGTGAGAGTGTTGCGGCAAAGTAGCACACACAACATAGATTGGCTGCGATAAATGCGCAATGACAAAGTCGCGGGCACAGCTAGTTAATAATAAAGGCTTTTTATTAATGACAATCTACTACAAAAACTTATCTTGATTTGATTAGACAAACACATAATAATTAGTAATTAAAGATAGCCCAATTATAATCGAATTTAGATTTAAAACAAATATGTGAACAATTTTGAAGATTTCAAAGTTAGTTATTAAAAATAAACAGTCTTAATAGAGTAGATATACAACCCTGATTGATAATGTTCAAAAATCACGGTTCATCGGCCTCTTCAGTGCCTTCTGTGCACGCAATGTGTTCCTGTTTATCTACCAATATTGAAACTATAGAAATACGACCCGGGTGAGGAAGTCTCTTTAACTCTTGTTAGTCGAGGAATAAGACGATATCTCATGCTATCTACAATATTAAGTAGATTCAAGATTAAGACCAAACATCGCCAAATTTTGTAGAACGTCTTATCGTAATACTTTACGATCTATATTATCGCTTAAATTAAGTAAACAGGCGATAATCGAACCGTGGAGAAACTGCGTAGAGTGCGTCACTGGGTTATATAGGATTGACTATAATTTATTTTATTTTATTTTTATTTACTATTGCTTTATTATTTATAAAACACACCACAGAAAATACATATAATTGAGGAAAAATCTTACATGCTAACTTATAAATAAAAGGCGGCCTTATCGCTAAGTAGCGATCTCTTCCAGGCAACCTGAAGTACAGGAGAAAAGAAATATAAAATAATTTATTTAGTGGGTAGGTGTAAGGAATAACAACTAATATTAAAGGTACATAGTGAAAGTACACACATCGAGTAGGAGGGAAACTAACTTAAATATTGGAAACGTAAAACTTATACAGCAAACTCTTAAAAGAACGGAGTGATTGAGCTTTTCTGATATTAGTGGGAAGAGAGATATAATTAGAGTAGATATGTTTATTTTTTATTATAGTCTATATTCTTCTTTTAAGTAAACACTTTAACGGTTTAAAACGCGATATATATTAGTAAACTTATTTGAAAATGATTTTAACTATGGCCCGACGTTGCGGATGCTTTGCAGCGGCCGTGGTCAAGGGAAGTTTAAAGATGGAGGGTGTTTCTGACGTAGACGTTTTACTTTGACGTTTAACTAATATATCAAATCAAATCAAAAATCATTTATTCATGTAGGTAACTTAATACACTTATGAACGTCAAAACAGGTAAAAATTTAAAACTCTAAATTTACAGTTACAGTTACTACCAGTTCCCAAGTTAGGGCGTAGAACGAACGAGAAGAACTGGCAAGAAACTCGCCGCCACTCCTTTTAATTGCCAAGTTTTTATTACATTATATATATATATATCGCGTTTTAAACCGTTAAAGTGTTTTTTTTACATGTAATGTACAGACAAACTACAGACAGTGTTTAATACTCGTCTTGCTATTTTTTGTCAGATAAAACCCAGATATCGAACCATTAATGTCCGCAAGATGTGTTTGACCTTTGCCAAAAGATGCGGTTGCAAACGGCGCAAAAGGTGGTCCAAATAGCGGGCACGCGTTAAGCATATGTTTTCATTCATTGGCAAAAAACGAGCCAAGGTGCTTTGCGAAAGCATCTTTCGCTCGTTTTTGCCACTTTATTGGGCGGATGTTTATTTTTTGATGTAACCCTTTAGGTAACAGTGTTGTGATTAGTCTACAATCTGTTTATAATTTGATATTTATCTCCTTTTTGAATACTTACATTGGAATTACCGAGTTACCCTTTTAACCTTACGTTGATTATTTATTTGTCAGTTTTAAAATACACAATTGGGCAAATACTTAACTAATGATATTTGATATTAATATATATTAATAATATAGGATCTTTAATTAATTTAACACAGCTTCTCTCTTCTGTAATTTCGTGAGTTTTTGTGTGTCTGTAAGATGGTGAAATCCCCCCCCCCCCCAAACATCTAAACAAGATGTGCTATCGATCTATTTTAGCTTTTGTAATTCAGAAATCCACAGACTGAAACCCAATTGCTTTCTATCCATCTTTTAAGGGTTGCCTGCAAGAGATCGCTAGTTAGCGTTAAGGCCATTGCACTCTATATTTTTACTATAAAAGTCTCGTTTGTATTCTTCTCTTAAGTGCAATAAAGTGTTAATTATTAATTATAATTCCCGATTCCATTTAATTAGCGATTGAAGCCCCGACAAAGCGAATGCTAAATAAAATCAGATATTTAACCCTCCCACGTCGCAACCACTATTAAGAAGCACATGTCACGCTCGGCCGGGCAGAAAAGACCACTTAAGGATTAAGGTGGGCACACAGTAGGCAAGTAGCGTTTTCGAGTACTTCCAATGAATTACTAAGAACATACGTCAAGAGACTGCTTCATGTAATATTTTAAACTGCAAAGGGATACGGATTAATGTTTGCGTCATTAAGAGCTTTTATACGTCTGTGAAACCCTTCGGGACGGTAGTGAAGAACGTAAAATCCCGTTTTCCCGAGTGGGGCATGGAGCAAACGCATTTCTGTGTCTGTACCGCTGATATATTTTTTACAGGGAACTTGTTAACCGGATTTTTGTGCCCTCTTCGCACGAATTTTATGTTTTACTGGGATTTGAACCTAGGACTTATTATATCCTAATAAAGAAATTAAAAAGGACATAATTTAAATTTGAAAAATAAAATTGTATATACATTATAAATAGAACTAAGTCGATTAATAGTATTTATAAAAAAGAAAAACACCTTCAAAGACTGCTGTTAAACAATCGAATGTTTGGGTTAGAGGTAGTTAAAAATAAATTAATTAATTTCATGACAACACATGCCTTGAAATAATGTGTGCCACGCGCAAAAAGTGCAGTACAATTTTGTATTCATAACTTGCAATATCAATCACTCTCCGCTCACCGTATCGCTCTGCTTATAAACGTGCCCTAATTCTGTTTATACGTCTTAAGGAGGGTTAAGACATTGGGGTCCGTAGGGCTATCACTCGCGGTTATCGCTATTACACGCAAGTAATTTGTTAACATACTGTTTACACGCCACGCTTTTGTGCTGATTGACTTGTTTTATTACTGTTTTATGCGTTATTTTGTTATCTATAGTAATATTACAAAGCTGAAAAGTTTGTTTAATTGAACGTGCTATCTGGGGAACAAACACTTTTAACGGTTTTAAACGCGAAATTTAATTAAATGTAACTTATTTACAATTCGTTTTAAATATGACCCGATCTCATACATTTTTCGTTTTAAACCATTGTAAGTGTTCTATTTTAATTCATTTTCGTTTATCATACAAAGATTTAGACTTTCAACCACCACATTCCTCTTACTTGGCTAACTTACTAAAACACGAAAGATAAGCGTTGTTTGACGTGATACAAGTTGCCTTCACTTAATTACTCTTTATTAGTCAGAAATGTCTAATTACCGAAACGAGTTTATTTATTTAAGAAAACAGTAGTTAATATAAATAGCGTTGTCTCTTTCTAGAAATCGCTTACAAAGAGGAAGGATACAATATAGTCAATGGACATTTCTACCATTTCAGTAAAGGAAAAACATTTTGAAGATATTGTTTTAACAGCCCTGACTCCGAGTTTATCTTAATCGCTTAAGATGTTGATGTAACTGGCTAACAAGTTCTAAGTGGCTATTTAACGATATTTTCCTACTTCTTCTCTCTGTTTGAATAAGATAATAATTCAAGTAAGTATAAATTATTAAAAATAAAAATATATTGTAACCTCTAAATACAAAATATAATGTAGGTAATAGTATATTTTAAAACTATTAAATAAAACACTTTAACGGTTTAAAACGCGATGTATAATATATTAGTTAAGCTTGGTGACCACATGGTCACGTGGTCTCCCCGTGCAAAGCATCCGAAACGTCGGACCGAAGTAAAATCATTTTTAAATAAGTTAAACTATACCGCGTTTTATTTCAATGTGTATTGTGTACTACTCGCGTAAACTACAGACAGTGTACTTTATTCATAAGTAAAATGGTAAAAGAAAAAGTATTATTTTTATGTTTAAAATGTGAGATATTACTTGAAGTGTAAGTTGATTAAATAAAAAATCCCTTGGGTTTTACACGGCGTTATTAATTATATACATCCGGTGAAAGTAACATTCTTTTGAGGGACTAACCCTAAAATAAATTATTTAACTTTCTCTAGTGAATCATTAACGTGACGTAAGCAACTTTGATTATATATAATAAAAAAAATATAAATTTGAAAACGTAAATTTGAATACTTTGATATTTCTCCCATTTTATTGGAAATAATGATATTAAATAAAGATCAATAATCAATAATTAAATAAGTGTCGTAAAAAATTGCAGAACTGTTGCTCTAACCAGTTGAGCTACCGTCTCCTACATGTCATCGTCGAATTATTTTTCGATTTTTAAATTAATTCATGTTGAAAAGAAAACAACATATTATGTTTTTATTTACATATTAATGCATTATGTTAAATAAAAAAGTATTTCAGCTAAATGTTTCAAAATAATGATATAGACGGGACTCGAATCCACATCCTTATGCTAAATGTGACGTCATTTTACAAATAGACTAACCGTGTCGTTTTTAAAATGTTAATAATTCTACATGCCTGTCGCAATTTTCGACAAATCTCTATTGGTAGAGTAAACCGGCACGGTACCTACACTACCCGTTCGAGTCCCGCTCGGGTCATCTACTGCTACTGTACTCATCCTAAAACACATTTTCAATCTAAATAAGTGCATATGAATAGTACTGTAATATGAAGTAAGAAATATTCCCTTATTACTGCGCGCCATTGTTCTTGCAATAAAAGACGAGAATAACGAACACGACAATTTTATATGAGAAATAATCGGGAGTATATAACACAAGATCGACGTAAAAAGCGCATCAACAAAAAGGCCTACGAATAATGGGGCAAAACAAAAAACCCCGAGAAACTTTCACACAGCGGCACATTTTACGCATTATCTAGCACAAATTGCGCGGAGCGTTGACAATTCCACAATTCCTAGACTATCGCATCGAAAGACACGCTTTTAATAACCGAGGAACGTCGGAGACAATCCTCTTAATCAGCGCCAGACAATGGAAACGGGGCCACGCACATACGGAATGATTAGCCGCTTTGTTGGCGACTGTACCGCGCACTTTTGTTACCGACTGTACCGGCCCCGGAACTTTAGCTCGTATGGATTGCGACGCGCCCCGCTCGCTAATTGCTCCGGGCTTTATTAAAAAACGTTAACGTTCCATTCGACTTATAAGTCGATATCGATCCGCGTTTCACGCTCCGCCCGCTCCGCAAAGTTGTCGCGTGTTTAAGGAAGCTTAATTAAAAAGTTCGAACTCGCGCCGCCGTTCTTGAGCGACGCACTGCGCGGTTCAAGACGCGTCGCGTCCGACGTATCGGCACGCGTAATTAAAAATAAATCGCGTAAAGCACAAAGGCGCGGCAGACGCGAGGTTTCGTTTTATTGCGGGGGAAAAAAATCATTCCGTTACATAGTGAAGGAAGGCGGGCAAAAAACACAATAAAGAAACAATGTAAACAAGTTAGGAAGTACTCGAGCAGCTCATTACAAGCAGATGCGGCGGTGCATTATCGTTTGAGCCGCGCGGCTCGCTAGCCCGGGCCCGTGGCGTCTCTCGTTCTTTGTTTAACCTATTTCGGGTTAGACTGCACGTGATGAGGCCTTAATTAATTATAATAATGACGTTCCTTCTTTGACTCCGTGCGACTGAGCTCGCTGCGTGATATTATAAGATCAACAAGGCCCGCTACAAAGGGATTGTTTGTTACTAAGTAACAATCTTTGAAATTACCACTGAACATTGTTTTTTATCCTTTCAAAGATATACTGTTTTACTTTATTTTTAATTAGATTATATCCTTATAGTTATACTTTGATAATTAAATAATATTTATCTAGATAACCTACTTGCATACTTACTTACAAAATTGATTAGTGTTTCAGTAGATATAAACGGCTAAAATAAAGCAATTTTAACGGTTTCAACAAACTTATTAACAAATTATTTAAACTACGGGTCGATATTTCGGATGCTTTGCATCCCTGGCCACGGGGTAACAAAGATGGAGCGTCTCTACTATCAAAGTAAAGACGGCTACGCTAGCGCCATCTGTTCCGTGGTAGTTAGTATTTCTCGAAACTGGCCTTGTTTTTACAGAATTTGAAGCTATTATTTGTATCCTCAGGCCGTAGTCAAAATAATAAGTAAGTTTGAGTTATTTCACGTTTTTTTACGTTGAAATTGTTTTATTTAAATAAAAAATTAAAATCAAATGATCTTGAAACACTCGAGCGGGAAAATGGCACGCAACACTCGACTAGATTCCGATTGCTTTGTTTCACTCGTTAATACTCGAATTTAGACAATCGATGCACATTTGAGGTTTTCGGTTATTCATTCGTTATATTCGTTTTGTTATTGTTTCAGTATAGCTATATTGTTTTGTTTTGTCTGAGTGCAGTAATTGTGTGCTGTTGCGGTCACAGAGTGGCCCTTTCATTGGTTAGAGCCTCGCGTTGTTTTATCTCATAATTATTATATCGGCATCTGCGGAGGAGACGTTCGGATGTCAAGTTATTTCATATTTGTTTTTCGTCGTTCTATTGTGTTCTAGAACGTTTCCAAATTAATGTCAATATGTTGTTATGTAACATAGTCTCACCGTTTTAATAGTACTTCTAATGTATATTAGTTATCTATATGTCACAAGCGAACTATTATATGTATAGACATATAAAAAATCATTTTGTTAGATTTGTCCTTATGTGGTCAAGTTTGCTAGAAAATTGTTTAAGTGCCAGAGTTAATAATAATACTACTGCATACAACATGCTAATACAGTATGTTTATAGGTACTGCAAGAATTAAAATAAAATATTTTCGGGCAGTCGGTTTAGATTCGAGTTCACGAACTGAAACAATGTGCCTTTCCCGATGGCAAAATTAATTGTTTTCGAACTTGGGAATTCTTACGTTAAAGGCTATGCGATACATTTAACAGTCTGTTTTGATTTCACTAACAAGAACACAGCCTGGCCGATGGTACTATAATTATTTTCTTACATTTAACCCCTGAAATACGTATTACGCGAAATAGTAACTACTATGGAACAATAACAAGATAAAAAACTTCTAGAAACGTTTAAACACATATCTCCAGATAAATCTTCATGTGTGATACACGCTATGCCATATACACCTGTTAAAATTCACAAACAAGATATCGGGGTGCAAGTGACCGGCGAAAGCGGAAGTCGAGGTGCGGAAACGACGGACCCAGTGATTTCCGGTAACGCGTTACGCATCGGGGACGAACCATAACGCACAGTACAGGATAATTAACTATTGTCGGCTATAAAGTAGATTTCAATTATCTCTGAATATATTTAATTAAGAAGTTAACCCAAATAAACTTTTCAAATGAAATATTTGATTAGGTATTTAGTATAATGCAGACGTAATCAAATATACTACTAGTTATAGTATAGTAGTGAGTAGTACACATTTAAATGAAACACTTATAATGGTTTAATACGTGAAATATATCTCTATATTTCACGTATTAAACCGCTTACATGTTTTATTTTATTATTACTTTTCCGAAAAGCTTTATTTTATTCACTTCTAACATCATCAAAAAATTTAAACATACTATTATTATAACACCGTTTTCGCAGCGCACGCAATAACTTTCAGCATATTTTCAACATTTACCAATATTTCTTCGCTATTGGTCGCAGCGTGTATTATATAGCCAACACAACAAGAAATATTCAATTTGAACCAGTACTTTCTGAGACAGCGCCTTCAAACAAACAAACTCTTCAGCAAATAAATTGTGTAAGGCTTTCACGGCCATCGTTCAGCATATCATTGTCGAGTAATCGAGGAGAATTATGAGATCATAATTTTTCGAGCAATCGAGGAGTCAAAATCTCCTGATGATGCCGCCCACACGTGATGGCGAAACGTCGAGAACCTCTTCTCGCTCACATCGGCCGAACACCCCGAAATCCAATAATAAACTCTAAAGCTTTATAATAATATAGTATAGATGTGTTTGACATTTAAGTCGTATATAAAAGTATCATTTAATATCCGCACGTGATACAAAGAAATATGAATCTGAACAAAAATTACATGTTACACGAAACCAAAGCACTTGTTTAATAAAAACCGGTATCAATTGTAAATAAAGGAAACAACAAGTGAATCACTTGTCGCTCTTTCTTCATATCGACGTGCCTAGTTCCGTTATATGATAGCATAATTATATGTTTTCCGCTCATCTCTTTTGTACTGAGCTTGTGTGCTCACCGCTTCCTGTCTTCTATAAGCACGCGTGTGGCACAAGTCACGGGCGGGGTGTAACTTGATATACTGATATTTATCATTTACAACTTTATATATCAAAATAACGCTTTATTTATACTTAATTAAACAACATATACATTATGGATAGATAAATAAGTGCCCATAGATATCTATAGGAAAGATATAAATGATTGAATAATCACAAATCGCATTATAAAAAAATATATAACAACTAACTTATGTAGTGTAATCGATTAGAAACAATTTAATTTAAACACGAATAAAGCAACTTCAATTATTTTTAGAAAACCATTTTACTACTTACATAAGAAGTGTTTTAAACGTGTACTACTCGTGTAACTGTATTTAGTTACACGAGTAGTACACGTGAAAATAAAACACGTTTAACTGTTTCAAAAGCGAGATATATTAGTTAGCTTCGGATGCTTTGCAGACACGTATAAAGTAATTTAATTTTAAGCAGAACATGTACTCCAGATTGGAACGACCGCTGTTGCTTATTACCCTCTATTTGGAGTTGTAGTTAAAATTTACTATGCTACGCGTTTTAAACTGTCAGAAGTTATTTGACGTGGTAGACTTCTTATTAAACAAAGCATTCGTAAGAGATGGGCAGCGCTGTAACCTCACTTGTTGTCTCCTCTAGATTTATAGCCATAATGTAAATCTCTCCTAAATTGAACCATAACGTGAATAGTATGCAGTTTAATGAAAGGGGCGCTGTGATTTAAACCATTGATTTAAAGTGAATTCCTTAACTATTATCTGACGCAAGGAGAAACATGAATTTACATGGACAACGTGATAGAGATTTGTTCATCAGTATATTGACAGGTCGTAGGGTCAATTTTCACCAGGTCCAACAATTTAATTTAAATCAGTTCTTAATTCTTCTGAAACATGATCATCTTCGTCTGAAAAATCTAGACGTTACGATGTTAGTTATATGAGAATTCATTTGTTTATTTCACATAAGAATAATACAAACATAACACTAACAATGCGTATAAATGAAATGTATATGGACTGCCACTGCTCAGGTTTTGTTGTACCTGGAGTAGGGACAACACCGATTTTGAATGATGCCCACCGTACATTTGAAGAAGAAAATTTTGAACATGTAATAATATACAAAATAACCCACACAAAATATTTACAAATTAAAAAAAAGTAAGAAAAAAAACAACAAAAATAAACTAAAGTGCTGTGATTCCGTCCGGTGTATGAATAAACATTCACCGATAGAACAGCCACATAATAGCGAATCGAGAACAATATCTATTAGTTAAACTTATTTAGGGATTATTTTACTTAGGCCCAATGTTTTGCAGCAGCCGTGGTCAGCAAACGTCTGCTGCGGTAACGGGCCTTAGTTAAAACAATCTCCAAATAGCTATAACTAATATATGTCGTGTTTTAACCCGTTAAAGTGGTGTCAATAATGGTTTCAGAGCTTTTCTTCACATCTATCTAGAAAAATCTTCCACACGCAAAAACGGAATCAAAATTAGTCCCTCACAAAATTATTCAAAATTGATTTAGCATAGGTAATGTGTGTCAGTGTGCCACAATTAATATCCTGTAATCGAAATTGCAACCGACCCTTCCTCTAACATCATAGTCAAATATCAACTCTACTCCTACGAATTAAAGCTTATTTTTATTGATCAATAAATTACCTATAATATCACACACCCGCTCAATCATCAGTGGGTCCAATGCATTCATTATAAGTTGAGCTGTGATGTACAATAAAACTAAGGAAATAATAGATCATATTAAATTGGTTAGCTAAAGTTCCCATGGCCATCTGTTTGCACAGTCTTGAGGGTAGAATGAGAAACGCGTGACATTTGGTGTTTAAACGTGCGTTAAGGGCTTTTTAATAGACGTTTTAGTATTATCGTTATTGTTGAGCTTTACAAATTTACTCTTTACTTTGGATAATAAATAAGTAAAGTAAAGTGAACTTTTTAGTAGCCGTGGTCATGGATGGAAGCGAAAGCGTCCAATACATCATTATAATTTCGGTAATATATTTAACTTTTAAACTGTTTTAAATGTTTTTTTTAAGAATATTTAGAGTTCCCTAAAAGCTGTAAATATTATTACTTTTTACCTAAAATTTAATTTCGTAATCTTTCATTAGACTGTGATCTATTTCGAAGAACCATAACGACATAAATCATTATAATATAATTTAAGATATTTTTATAAGGATCCTTCGTTTTGGATAATTTTTAATAGCCACGATATGAGTATATCGTATTTTAATCAGTTGACGTTATTTAAGTAGTGTACACGAGTTGGTAGTACACCTTTTACAAATTTACTTTTAACGTTTTAAAACGCTAAATATATAATTCTGCCTTCTAATGCTGCTGCAAATAATCCGACCATAGTTAAAGTAAATTAAAATTAAATTAAATAATATACTTCTCGATTTAAGCCGTTAAAAGTACTCTACTGTCTTTTGTTGTCGTTAAAAGTACTACTTGTCGTTATATTATATAACAGTACCTACTAACTTACCTAGAACGATAAATTAGAATGTCGAGTCGCTATCTTTTATATATGTTCTTCTCGTATACAGTCACAGTATCTCAACACGTGCGTTACCTGCTCCGCAACACATGGCAGCAAAAAAATAATCAAAGATGACCTACTTGAAATTTGCACCTTTCCCCAAAGAAAGAGTTCTTACAAACCGCACCTTGCCGACATATGCACCCGCATATCAATTTTTTTGCGGCCTATTCTTAATTTCGCTAGTACAAAGTTGAATAGTATTGGGTGATATCCTCTATAGATAGCATAGAGTCATACTAGATTAGATTACACATCTGTAGTCTAATCTAGTACTAAATCATGGTTTTACACTAAATCTCACCACGGTTTAAAAAACCAAAAACATGTATAAAATATTGACTGTTTACTTAATGATTTAAAACAATGTCCGCGATAGTAACTGTTTATCTCTTTAAGATTAGCTCGCTAGAACCGTTTTTATGGCAATTAAATATGTTAAAAATTAATACATACTATTACATTTATTATTTTCAGAGATAAATCAACAAAATAATTATATTTTTTATCTAAATAAATGTGTCGCTGATTCCACGCGGACGAAGTCGCTGGCACAGCTAATAAATAATAAATTAGGTTGAATATCATAACTAGTATATCAAAAAGTTATTATAATATTTTGTAAAGAATAATTTGAATTTAGAACATCAAGTTATATATTACTTATGGAGAGATTTTTTCTATTTCACTTAATTTAATGATATCAAATATAAAATTAATTTTAAGCCTCATATAGAATTATCTAAGTATATGATATGGTTGTATATCATTACTTGTGTTATTGTAATATATACATTTTAGTATCATATATCATAGAGTAAAAATTAAACATAGCTCAATTGATTACTCTCCGTATCGTATTCTTTTTAATTTAAGTTTTATAAGTGGCCTAATATTTGAAAATGCACAGCATGCTATCCGAAATTCAAAATTAAGATTACAGTGGAATAGCCCATTGTTCGTTCCTCTAAGGTCCGCATTAAACACTTTTCTAGGGTCGATCAATTGTGACGAATAATAATAGGAGAAAGGGGTCGCTTGCACCTTGACGATTCAGACCGAAATGTCGCGTGCCTCATGCGCATCGATTGCAATCTTACTCATCCGGACACAATTTTCACCTTGTGCGTTACTGTTATTTATACATCTGTGGTCGGATGAATTGGATCGTAGTTTTGTATCTGTGGTACAATTGGTGGTTGAATCAGAACGAGAGTTAGAAGTTTGAGTACACGTCGTGGTCCATTATGTTATATTTTTAATTAAAATTAAATTTGCTATGTGAAAATTATAATGATTCAACAATTATTCATTTATTAACAACTTAAGTACCTTAGATCCAAAATTACGATGCTTAGACTGTATCCTCTACTGAGCTATCAAGTCAGCTGGTAGAGCAACAACAAATAATAAACGTTGAATATGGGATAAAATGAATGTATAAAATTAGGTCTGCAAAGAAAGTTATATCGTTTTTTTTTATTATATAAAGTAAAAACAAATAAAAATTATAATATTGTCCTTTATAATATTAATTAGGTTAGTATGTGAAAATACAATTTGTTTTCCATGCCCTCAAGACATAAAAATCTTTAAAACAATGTGTCAGTAGTTAAAATGTGAAGTGACAACTGAATATTATATTTCAAAAAAATATTAGTTTTTGCATTTGTATTAAAAAAAAAATCTATTTAAATAAAAACTAGAATGGCATATATATACATGAAATAAACTAACAAAATGTTGAGCGAAAATACGAGTTTGGGTTATATGACGTGTCCTTTTACTATATCGATTATTCGATAAGTGTGTAGTATCGATCGATGAGTCCCCTTCATCTTACCCCCGCAGCTGCGCGCGCGCAGGGTCAAAGGTGGGTGAGGGGGCAAGTGAGCTATGTAGTGGGCGCTGAGTACACTGTCTACAGGATTACGACGCCATATTGCATTCATAGCGTTCCTTTTTCAAATATTTTCCGTTAGTCTATATAACCGTTTTAAAGAACTGATGATGAAGAAATGATATAGCAGTATGTATAGTTATTATAAAACTACGACATAAATAGACTATTTATAATTATCTAGCTGTTTCAGCGACTTTGTCCGCGTAGAATTGTTATTTTGGGCATCGAAATTTGTTTTTGCAAACCTCTATCTACATCCCTACAGTCCTTACAAGTTAATCTTGAAAGATAGACACATAGTGTCGCGGTCATTTTTTTTATCATTTAAACAGGAATTATTCTTTCATACAAATTTTTTGAGTGCCTTAAACCATTTTCGCAGCGTACGCATTGGAAACCTACAAAGATGAACATTCCCCGTTTTTACCACATCGCCCGCTATTTCTTCGTTACTCTTAGCCGCACCTTGATGTTTTATGAATAAATGCTCTTACTAACCCAAAAATATTTTTTCAATTCGAGCGAGTATAATCTCTAAGACACAATTCAAAAGTACGAATAACTAACAATACGATTAATTAAATATTCGATTACATTTCGGATACAAAAAGACCCGCACGATACGGAAATGACTTAACTTTTTACCGACTGACCGAAACGCCACCTGGCCGAACAGTATTGTCTTAAGCGCCATCAAAACCATAAAGACATTCGATACGCCCACAAAACACATTAAGTCGCCGGATCAAACAACATGTGTACTGATAGCATCAACACGTGCTCGGCTCCCACAAACCAATGTAGTTCTTAAGGTAGACTCTTTAAAGAACAAATAAGATTTCCACAATTTCTTAGCCATAAGGTGGAGAATTTACGGTGAGGTGGCGACGTAAAATCAGCTGATTCGATTCTTTTAATCTTGGAAATGCACCTTAGTGAGATTGTATTAGAATCTTTTTTTATTTTAAAGACAGAAAAATCAATTGTAATACGAATGTGTTGAGATTTCCTTTGTAATGTTAGTTGGAAATGAAAATATTGTTTTCGAGATAAAATTAAAAGTAACAAATATGCAACAAAGAACCACTAACGCAACCTTCAAATAATCCTCGGAACAATAGAGAAATGTAAATACAAAACAGTAAGAGCATTACACTACGCTTATTTCGACGTAGGGTGGCTCTTAGGGACATGTGCGCACGCGCCGGTCGACAATCACAGTAATAATATCTAAAAAATAATAATAAATCCGGGTGAAGAATAAAGAAAATCACCCCCCGACTCCCCTTGCCTTTATCTTGCAGACTTCGAAATGTTAAAGATAATAGGGGTAGCCGCCCTTCGCGTATGTGCGTGCACCTTTAGCTGGGGTTGCATCTATTCTACGCGTACGCGTTTGTTATGGGGCGAGGTGACGCTCGACGCGTGGAATTTGGCGGTTAATTTCGAATTTGGAACAGTTGTCTTATCGTTTCCGTATTTCAAATTTGGAATTTCTGATTCAAGTTACTATTTCCTCTCTAATCAAATTGTATAAGATGATAGATAAATATAAAATTAAAAAATAAAATAATATTTTATGTTGTATTGTGTAGTTGGTTTTTACATCGAAAAGAGTTTAATTAATTTTAATTAACTCAAGTTTAAGAAAGCAACATTAAAGATAGGAGCCAAAATTTTAATTCCAATCTTGGCTCTTAAAAAGAAAAAAAAACTAATTTTAGCTCTTCTTCCATGCAAGCTTTTTTGGAGCAAAATTGTGAGTAAGTAGAAACACGATCAAACATTTAAAAATGACCACTGTTCCTGTTTAGCTCCTTTTTTAAAACCACCATCGTTCGATAGATAAAAGCAAAAGGAATCGGCCGTTACGTCCCAAAAGGTGAAACAAAACTATTCATTTATTCCATTTTTATCCGAACATTGTCTTCGCTCTGTTAGGGACAGCCGGTAATCAAAGGTGAGGTACAAAGCTCTAGGCTTTTTGAACTGAACCTTTGCTGTTTCATATCTCAGTAATTGGCTTTCGATTTATATTCAGCTTGCTTTTGTTACTATGTTTCGATAACATGTCACAAGATTACGAATCGAGTTTATTGTCATTTGGGTATGTATTGCCACATTTTTTATCTGTGCAACAAAGCTTATAGATTATGTAATATTTTATATCTGTACTCTATAATTTTATACTGTCTCAATTTCGTATTATTATCGTTTTTTAATAGAACTATATGAGTACGTAGTTTAAATGATAGCGAGGCACTATGATTTCACAGGTTTTATCATATCAATTTTATTGGCAAGATCCTACGATAGGTTAATAAATATTTTTTTTTATATTTGGTTTCGTATTGACATCTTGGAGAGGGGAGGGAGCTGCGTGACGTAACGAGTCACGGTGCCGGACTGTCTGGCTGCCACATTCCATATTGAATAGTTCAACTTAGGTTGGGTTTAAAACTTTTGCCTGGCCTCTGAAAACACGGCTTTTTAACTTACATATATCGCGTTTTAAAGCGTTAGAGTGTTGTATTCTCAATTAAGGTCAAGACTCCGTTTGTTAAGACGACTAACGAAGCAGATAAGCAATACGTTCATTAGCGCTCGACAATGCGCAAGAAGTACAACAATGCATTTAGTACTTGAAAACATCTCCCAGCTATTAATTAGTTCCCCGATGCTGTAATCAAGCATAAAATTAAAACTTGGCACACGCCGCACGAACTAAGGGTGTGTCCACACAGTGCCTTATGGCGGGGCAATTTTAAGGCATCTGGCCTCACACCTGCCCGCGCCTCGAACGCACTCGCCAAAGAATAAGGCCCAAAATCGATCCGCCGCATTTGGCACAGAGTCCAATGCCCCTGTCATTCTCATTAAAATTCGGAAGTGACGTATATTTTTCGAGTCCGATTGTCCTGACGCGGCGGCGCGCGACATTATGTTAGTTCCTAGTTCACTAAAAGTTTTAATACGCTTTCCGTCAATTAGTATCCAGTCGTACCCATCTCTTGTTTGTCCGCCACGTCAAGCTCAATGTCAGACAATACGATCAGGAGAAATGTACGTTCATTCAACACTTACATGTGTATCTTGGGCGGTGTACGTGTGCGTGTTCATTCAAGACGGCCGACCTTCTTACGTCACTTCCTGTGACGTCAGCTCCTTGTATTCGCCCTAAATATTGTATTTTGTCAGGTCGCTCTTTGAATCAGATAGGGAATTGAATAACGTGTAATTTTGTTGACAGTATTTGAAGATGTGTTGACTTCTTATGTCCCGTGTAATATGGACATGTAATTATGTTATTTAAAGGTTAATAGTGGGATATAAACAAACGTGTATTTATTTTGTAAAAGTAATATATACAAAGGTACAAAGACGGTTTAAAATTAATTTATTAACTCTAGTAGGTGAGTGTGTATTTAAATAAAACACTTTAACGGTTTAAAACGCGATATGTATGAGTTAAACTTATTTAAAAATTATTTTAACTACGGCTCCTACGTTTCGAATGCTTTGCAGCAGCCGCGGTCATGGGGAGACTAGTGAAAATAATTTTGGAAATAAGTTAACTAATATATATCGCGTTTAAACGGTTACAGTGTTTTATTTAAATGTGTACTACTCGCGTAAACTACAGACGGTATTTGTGTGATTGGTTAATTTATTGTAAATAAGTACACATTTGTCAAGATGTACTTGTAATTCGTGCACAAAAGGAATTAGTTCTTCCGGTGCGTTTCTGCAAAGCGTTTAATTTATGTCTCACCCCGGGAGTAAGGATGCGGGACATAGTGGTAATTTGGGACAAGTAGGCCAATTCTGTGACCCATTGTAGTTGGAGTGGCTAAGAACCGTTCCTTGCCCGCATTTGGCAAATACATATTCATGTCTGTCTTTGAGTTTCTTTGCGAGAGATGTGAGGCAAAATAGATATTAACGTCAAGGCATTAAGATGTATTTTCGCTTGTAATGTGATATAGTCAAACGTCAGTAATCAAGTATTCGCATTAATGGAATAACGGACGTAAAGTCTACCTGTACTCAATCGAAAAATGTAATGTAAGACTCTATATATAAAAAAAAATATCCTTTTAAATAACAGAATGATTTTCATATTAACTTCATTATTTTTTATATGTTATTGCACATAGCAAAATCATAGATTGAATAAAAATCAAAGACCCGAGCGGGACTTGAACCGATATTTAGAAATAAGTTACTGTTGATATCTTGCTTTTTAGTAACTAAACAAATTTATAAGGAATAGCGATATCTTAAATTCATCAGCTTGTACCGATGCACTATACCTGGTTTATTGATCGTGGTGAAAGAAATTAACACATCTGCCAAAGTCGTTAAGTTTTTGCGCAATTTATCCGCGATCTTCTGAACGGATCACGTATTTGACGGTATTTAATTGAAAATGAATTGGTTAAGCTTAGAAAGATGTTACATCCCATCATTATAATATAAATACTTAAGGCGGACTTGTTAGTCGCATGTATGGCTCATGATCAACGGGTCGTGACTTTGATTACCACCGATACCAAAATGTCCAAAATCAATTTGTAACTAACTTTCTTAAACGTGTTGTACTTCCTCTGGAAATCTAGATATTAAATCGGCGGTTATAGTAACATCAAAATTTCAACTGGTTACGGTAAATAGCCGTGAAGTTTCATTTTATTTCTGAATATCCAAAGGCATCTTATTCAGATGTTATATAATATTTTCTTATATATATAAATTGGCAATAATGGTTTTGATTGTATCTGAAAGGAAATATTACAGATGTTTTAAACAAAACAATACATAGAGACTTACTGACATTCTTTTTGTTTGTCTACAAGCACTAAACTTCAAAAGGCCACCTTTCCCAGATGCACTGTTCGTTTATGAATAAATAATAATCAGTTCGTAACAAACGACTTCCGGTGGTTCCGGGCTACCAACATTGCGCCGACAATAAAATTAGCCTCTTCAATAAAGTGGCAACAAAGTTGATGCGCACGCCATCCTTACACCTGGATCACTTCGAGATTTATTGCCATACTCGTAACAATTTTGGTCATATATAACATTGCAAGAAGTTTTTACTAATATATATCGCATTTTAAACTGTTAAAGTGTTTTATTTAAATGTTATACTATTTGCCTAAACTACAGACGTAATTATAATCTGTTATAAAGAAACTCGTGTTCGTCTCGTAACGTTATCTTTACTAATGTTAAGAATCTGTTCCTTTATTAGTTTTTCACACCCAAACTAAGTAACTGGTCAAAACAAACTTCATTAGTAGACAATTAATTTAAAAGTATGAAAAGTCTAACGGCTAGTTTAAGCAAGTAGTACACATTTAAATAAAACACTTTAACGTCTCCCCTTAACCAGGGCTACTGTATCCGAAACGTCGGGCCGTAGTTAAAAATAATTTGTAAACTAAAGTTTAACTAAAATATTTTACGTTTTAAACCGTTAAAGTGTTTTATTTCAACGATTATTCTCATATACTGTTAGTATCACTACTTTACTTGATTTTTTAATTTAAACTTTACGAAACATAGAATAACTGTGGATCATGTTCGAGGATTATGGATTATTTACTACAAACTAAAAAACACCTAATCAGTATCGTTTTATCAGTGTTTCTAATACGGGTGTTCTAAGATCTTTATAAAAAAGCTGCGCGCGCGCACCCCGCGGGTGGGCTTACACGTGCCAGCCCCTATTGATTGTATTGATAGTCTTATCGATAAGGAGATACGTTCAATAGGAAAGTGTCAAGCCTTTTACTAGATTATTATGTTACTATCAGTTAACTAACACATTTTAATTTTAGCTTATGACTACATAGATCCTTTATACATTTATTAAATTGAACTAGAAGTATTATCTGAAGATTTCGTACAGTTACGTATGCTACGTACCAGTATTACACATTTAAATTAACCACTTTAAAAGGTTTAAAACTCAATTTTTATGCAGCAGCCGTCTCCCAGTGACCGCAGCTGCTGCAAAGCATCCGAAACGTCGGGCCGTAGTAAAAATAATTTTCAAATAAGTTTACATTTTTGTTTAACTAGCGTATAAATATATAGAGTTTTAAATCGTTAAAGTGTTTTATTTAATAGATACATATATTTCGCATATAAAACCATTCAATAAACCATCCATCGTTGAAGCCAATACTTATAGCAAATGAAATATTTTCAGCTTATTTTAACTAAACGGAACTGTTTGTTACAGATCCATCGGAGCGCCACGGGCTGTTTCACTTCGGATAGGTGTGCAAAATCATATTAATGGTAAGGTTTTTTTAATTAAAATATTTCATGGCAACTTTCCGAAACACGATTAAAACGCAAGAGTATTCTTGTTCCCAAGCTCGAAATTCAAAGTCGATTTAATTATTTACCTGTAGGTGTAATATTATCTGTTGGATTATACTCTGTAGTCTATGGCTTATTACATACAGCCAGTATTATACACTGGTCAATATTAAATTGTAATAAAAAAAAAAACAAATATTTATGAATACATTTTCCCTGTATTAATAGCAAGTTCTAGATCCTAATTGAATATCTATAATTATATTAGTTACATGGCAAGTGTAAATTCGTAAAAAGATAAGTCGTCACTCAAAATAATAAGTAATGGAGGAATATTGTAACGCAAAACGGCCTTACCGAGAGCAATATTGAAAATTGCTAGCGTTTTTGTTCAATTGTTTACTTATTGTTGTACAAAGATATGGTCGAAGCTTTTCTTCAGACTCTCCACACAATAGTAAAAGCGCAAATTCTCTTTGAAATAATATTTAATACAAAACCGGGGCCTATTCTCGGTGGAAATTTTTGTTTCGCAAACCCGTTTTATTTTCTCGCACTAACCGAAATACGTATTTTAAAACTACGTATAACCTTTTAAGTTCACTTGAACTAATTTATGTTTTATAAATGGCATAGTTTATTAAGCTCGGGGAATAAAATATTAGGGATCGTTTTGTTCGCTTTCAATTCAATAGTAAATACGCATTTTTATATGAAAAATAATGTAGCTGTATTTGAGTTTCGTGGGCTTATTCCACTTATATCTATTAGTACATGAGCTTTGGGCAAAGATAAGACTTGTCTCTAGTTTACGCGGATAATACACATTTAAACGGCTTAAAACGCGAAAAATGTGTTAGTTTACTTATTTTGAATTTAATTTAACTTTATCCCGAGATCTTTCTGGTCCAAAAATAAGTTTAGTAATATATTTCGCGTTTTAAACTGTTAAAAGTGTCTTATTCAAAGGTAAGAAGATGGAGACAAAATCATCTATAATAATTTTCTCACATTTTTCTCCGCTACATATATCCTTTTACGTTCCAACTGAGATTGTCACTTGTGGTCTTATATTAGAATAGGATATAATAGCTGCCCACAGTCAGTTTCAGGGCACGTTAGAAAAGTTATGAATATTTGACGCAAATTTTGCAGTTGACCAGACTGGCTCGAGCAGAGTGTGGCTCCACGGCGTCATATAACATAGCAACAAATATATATACGTCAAGTATATTAAGTAATTTTGTAGTTGACATTTAGCGTAGATTCATTCTGCTATGTTTTATCTGTGGAAACAAAAATTGACGTCTACATTACGGTTGGAGATTAAAACCTTTTTGGCGATTCGAAACCGCACTCATTCGATGTTTAAACTCGATGGATTCCTAACATGGCGAACATAAACCGATAAAACGGAACATTAATCAAGAACAACGGGGTTTTGAATATCGAACACCAAAAGCGATGCTATCTGGTATCATTGCGTTGCAGTTACGAGTCGAACTTTGAACTAGTATATTGTATAATCTGTAACTTCCGTTCGAACACAACCGACTTAGACGTAAATCTTTGAATTGTATACAGCCACTAAAATCTCTATTGTGTTCAAATAAAACACTTTAACGGTTTAAAACGCGATACATATTAGTTAAACTTATTTAAAATTTAATTTAAACTTCGGCCCGACGTTTCGGATGCTTTGCAGCAGCCGTGGTCACGGGGAGACTACGACACGTGGTCACTCGGGTCGAACGCGGGCGTTTAAAACCGTGTGACGTGTACTACTCGCGTAAACTACAGACAGTATCTCTATTGTATTTATTACAATAAAAGATTTACATAATCCAATTAAGTTACGACGATAAGTACTGTAAGATATATCTACATGAAAAAGGATATATTATTCAGATAATTCAGTCATCGAACGCGCCGGTCTAAAAAAAATAGATAGCGAAAAAAAGGAAAACGATAAACCGGATAAAGTTTCACACATGTAAAAAACTGTAGCTGAAAACACGAACTAATCAATAATCAGATAGGTACCTAGTAGACGCTATAATTCCTTTAATAAAAATACAACGAGGAGGATGGGGTGAATCGCAACGGGCTTCGGGAAATTCAGCCGTTGAATGGAAAACGCGATAGACAAACAGCTCGCTGACCCTGCCACCCCCTGCCCACCCTAACGTGCATTTCGCATTGCCCCCGCGGCCAAACGTTTTTAAACGATGAAAGCCAGACTGATTATGTTACTTTATTTAGTGATTAATTGGAGATTATGTTTTTTTATACCAAAAAAAAAACTAAAACTTTCCCTCCGAACATGTGAATAAATTGTTCTACTCTTACTCACAAAATTACTTTTACTCACAAAATTAGTGACATTCTAAGAAATCACTTCTGATGTAGATAAAAATAATGTGTAATTAATTAACTTTAAACTACTAACACAACAATAAGATAACTAAGCTTTAAAATAATCTTTATACTAAATATAACTATAAAATCGGTTTAAAATCTCTACTTATCCTACACATTTCCAATCTGTGTAATTTCTATTAGAGCAGCCGAGCCTCCAGAAGGACTTAGTCAATACGCAATCGACTTTACGCTACAGTACGTTATACCTCGCCCTTTGAAAGATCTCTCTATGATAAGAACAGTAGTCCAAATCTACTCAGATTAGGGCTTTTACACAATCCTGGCTGATCAGTAAATATAAAGTAAGTGTAATAAAACCTATTCGAAGCCCAAATTACGATCGGCCAGTATTCAAAAATATACAATAGGCGTAAAATAAAAAAAAAAGTTAAATTCGAATATTAAAAAACAAAAGGCAATAAAAGTGATGACATATAGTACAGATTATCCAATCTTAGCGCTAGCTGCACGCACAGCCCTTGTAAATCAAGTCGACGCGAAATGGCTGACCAACTGCACGCCCCCCCCACAAATCTATGCTATAGCCTGCAAAAGTGTGCGCCATAAATTTTATACAACTAGGTACGGAAAATGCGCGCGTGTGTGTGTGAAAATTCGAGCGCCTGTAAAAGGAGTGGACATCGTCGTATCGCTTTGAGTTGGGGCCAGGGTTGTCAACCTTTTTTATCAAATCTGATCAATGTGTTTTCATTATAATAATCATATTTCTGTTAAACTAAACGTGTACGTTTTTACATATACTTGTTATTTCCCATGCGTTCTTCATGATGTGATTATTATTTAAATTACTACTATCATCTAAGTAAAGACACTCTATAGCACTTAAAGTCAGAGTATATTCGTGTATATATTAAAGTTTAATTTAATTTGAATTCCATTAAACAATTCTCATTCAAAAAAGCGTTATTCCAAAACTTGTTATTTTTTGTTATTTTAATCGAATTTAAATCTAATTTGCCTTAATTGACAGCCCTGCCGCAGCCGGAATAGTGTTGTTCTGTTAATCTAAATAAATTGACGACATCGATGTGAGGTTTGTTAGGACTAATTAAATAGAATCTGGTTCACCGCATTTGACAATCGTTTTAGTTGGCGGTCACGCCAATTTGGGAGATTACCGTACGGAACTGATTGGTCAACTTATCGATAGAATAACTTAAGTTAAATAAAGACACGATAAGTTAGTTATAGTAATTTGATTCTCGTAAAATTTCGTTGAATTAAAAAAACGCAAATCACATAAGTGAGAGATAAATGTTATCTTTGTTTACATTTAGTCGTAGATTTTTTACCTAACAGGTTCAATGTAAAGCCTGTTTGAACGGCTGCGTTTTTTAGTTTTTTTCTTTTCTTTAGTGACGATGTAAACGTCCTTTTATGTTGCTTTCCATTCGGCCGGTTCAACGCTGAAGCCAGTCAGGTGTGCTTAACACGGAGACCGCTGGAGCCAGCCACTTAGTCTGTCGATGTGGCGATGTCACTAATAATATACCTACCTTACAAATCCGTCGACTGCGACGCCGAATTATCAACGTCCGAAACAATGCGTTGTTTCAAAAGTTCGAAATTCAAAAACGCGATTCGAACGGAAGTCGCTGAATGGCACGCACACACGCACCTTATTACCGACCTATCGGTTACGCACTTATATTTAGCGGGCGTAGGTAAAGAGGAGAGATGTGCACAAAAACGCATCTTCCCCCCAGGTTCCCCCCACAGCGGCCGGCGGGCGAACGAATACATTCGACTAGGCCATTTGCAATATCGCATTGTGTGAGTAGCTATCTATACGCGGCGGTCA
The DNA here is from genome assembly GCA_963661955.1 of Leptosia nina. Taxonomy (NCBI): domain Eukaryota; kingdom Metazoa; phylum Arthropoda; class Insecta; order Lepidoptera; family Pieridae; genus Leptosia; species Leptosia nina. Next base: position 1,523,303 of record CAVLEF010000140.1, on the reverse strand, counting down.
GTGTGTGTGCACGCACACAGGCGCGCGCTTGCTTAGCCCGTGCGTAGTTTTACGTAGCTACGTATACGCGGTATTGGTTTTCTGTAGTACTGGGGGCTTTAACAAATTTCAAATTCACAAAATCGTGATTGGCCGGCATTTTGTTTGAATAAGCGAACGCAACGCGACGCGGCTCGGCTTAAAATTTCGCTAGATAATTCGTTTAGCTATAAAATGATGAGTTTTATTTGATTTTGTATGATGCGATCGCTCGGCGCCTATTTGTTTTGTAGCGCTGCGGTCGAATGCTCATTAGTTTTAAACATCGAATACTTACCTCATTATAATTGAAAATTTCATTATTTATATCAATTATACCAACTATCTACCGACCATGTAACTTAATTGGAATGCGAACCATTGTTGCATTATTGTATTTCTACGCAATTACTACGTTTTAATACTATCCCTATAACAAGACCCTGTTCCTGTCACTAAATTATCAATAACGTTACGAACTCAATCTTCAATGGAGCATAACACCTTAATAGCACTTAACATTCTATCCATCATTTTGTAGCACAAATGAAGTAATTAAAGGTAAAAAAATAATAAAGGCGAGGGCACACGCGCCAATAACCACGATAAAGCGGAAGACAGACGCTCTAATAGACCAAGAAGCCAAATATCAATTTCTAGAAAGCCATCGATGCGTATGCGTCACTTAAAACCGCGGAAGTGCGCTACAAAAACTCGGAACCCAATCAACTCAAGAAATTCGAATTTCGAATTTGTCTACTCATCGTCTTCTGGCCGTGACATGAGTTTTGAATTTAGAACGTGTTTTAATGACTGATTTTATGTCTTTCTGTATTCAAATTTTAGTACAAGTATATTATTACATTAGACTAAGAAACTTTAAAGTCCACTTTTCTATAACATTACTTTTTTTATTCTTTAATTAATAACAACATAAAACTATTTGACATAAATACAACATCAATCTATTAAAAAAATTCCAACATTACAAAGCATCATCGGTAATATTGTGAACTAATAAACAGCTTATAGAACGGCTTACACAGTCTAATCAAATGAATAAGGCACAAAGAATTGGATCACCATATGGGTCTTACCAGTACGCCATGTGACAGCTTGTCTGTCCGTTAAATTAACGAAAAAAGCCCTTTTGATTCGAACCGTTAATTATGTAATTTAACACTGGAATTATTTGAGCATTATTTTCTTAGAATCGCATTTTATCAAGTTGTACAATACTGTTTATATTGTTGAAATACAATTATTATTATATTACATTTTAATATCGATTATAAACTTAGTTTTCCAGTAAATATGTTTAGAGTTTAGTGTTATCTAAGACTAAACAACTGCACTGTTGACTATCACTATAGCTCAATGGTTAAACGGCTCATGGTTACATACAGGTCCTGAATTTGAAACCGATGATTACGGATGGCGCAGGGCACGGAAATCTTATCAATTGATTTTATCGGTGGAACAGATCCCCAAATAGGAACGTACACACACGCTTAAATATCCTAGACCCTGTATAAGCTAAAATAGATATTTGATACATATTCGAAGTATCAAGTGCAGAGCGAATACAGTATTTCCTCGGCTATTCCCATTGTCTTGCGTTTTCTTTCCGTTCGGTCCACGGTGCTTTGTGGCTGCGGTTGAAGAGCATTGTTCCAACGTCCCACGGGCTCTTGTCTTGAGTGCAAACAGGTCATGGGACAACGTTTCGCTTTTAAATTCCCACGGACGCCGGCTCGGCTTTCGATGTTGGAAATTATCGCGAAGGACTTTTTTTCGGTGAATTTTCTTTTTTTGTTCTACAGTGGAGTTTTGGTGTTACTAGTAAACTTAAAGGGCTCTTGAGATAGTTAAAAAAATTATGTCACGCGCGGGGCTTGAACCAGCTTCCAGAGTTTTGTGCTGCTGCTCTAAGCAATTGAGCTACAGTGTCATCGTTGACAAAGAGTTTAGTTTATGTGTATTAAACTTCTTCGAACTTTAAATTTGACAGGGAGTGAAGTTAAAATTTCTACTTATTATATTGTGTGTTAGAAAGACAAAGTTATAACGTAGTTGTAATAATTTTCAAATAAGTTTAACTAATATAAACCGCGTTTTAAACCGTTCAAGTGTTTTTTAAATGTGTACTACTTGCGTAAACTATAGACAGTAGAAACAATTAGTTACCGAAGCTATTCCAAGATCAGTAGAAGGTAATTTCACTTCCCGTGTAGAAAACACTTTACACCTAAGCTTATATTAGGAGACATTAGGATAGACAATAGAGTTTTTGCCGTCAAACAGCTATTCTTTCCGCGGACTTCCGTATCCGAAGCTACTCAGCTCGATGGTTCCGGCGACATAGTTCTCACAATCAAAAAAAGATTTGTCACTTAAGTGCGAGGGTGGGGTCCGGAAGGAATGGTTCCCAGGCACCAGGACATTATCACCCCGACGTGAGTGACCCCTTCCGATGTTGTAGTGCGGTTACAAGACGATACGATACGTGTTGGTGTCGCTGACCTGACATTATTGAATCGGAATAAAGAAATGCTTAGCACGGTTATAACTTTTTATTTAAATGTGTACTACTCGCGTAAACTTTAAGTAATATATAATATCGCGTTTGACACCGTTAAAAGTAGGCTTTCAATAGAATCTTCTAAATAATTTGCATCCATTTAAATAGTACTCATTGTTTTTTTTGGTCATGTGTTATGTATGTGCACTGTGTGCCAAAAAGTAGACAAATAACCGTGTTTAAAAAATCAGTTCAGTGTGAAAATATCTATTTTTTATCCCAGAATTCGAACCTAAAACCAGCGCTTAACACTATGCAAAGTCTAACCATTTGAAAATTTAATACATAAATCTAATAGCACCCATTTGTAATTATTAACCATCTTATACGTAATACTTATAAAAATTCGAAAAACTTCTTGCTTTTGTTTTAATAATACAGTAGTATCATATTTATGAAACCCTTATAAGGGTGTGCACAGTAGACAGGAAGGAAGTGTAAGACGAGCGCGTGAGAAGGTAGCCTCTACCGTGAGAACCCGCCTTAAGTGTTGACATAAATACTCTTCGGTAAGTAGTGACCCTTGCCACAGAGTAGGTATTGTTTACTCTGTGATCGCCCATCCTTTGTGGTTAAATACAGATTATATCGTTTTAGTAAAAGTTGTATAAATATGACTAAAATACTATCTATAGTTTACGCTAGTAGTACACATTTAAATAAAACACTATAACGATTTGAAACGCGATACCTATTAGTAAAACGTTTTTGTAGATCATTTTAACTACGGCCCGACGTTTCGGATGCTTTACAACAGCCGTGGTCATGGGTCTGTCCGTTGTGTGTTGTCCCTAAGTGTTTTATTGAAAAGAGTAAAATAATAAGAAAATAAAAATTCTTGAGTATTAGAATTGATTTTGAACAGCACCTAGATCATATTAAGATTCTTACATTACATTGCTTTTCTAATACCATCAAAATGTCACTTTTTTTAATGACAGTTGACTGTCCAGTATGGAAGTCCCGAATTATGGAAGGTAAAATACCCCCATATAGATTATAACATGATCTGCTGTCTTTGTTAAATTGACTTTGGACATTCGGAAATCCACATACTGAAACCGCGATGACACTTTACGACTTTTAAATCAATGAACCACCATTTTTCAAAAAAATTGTGAATATATTTTAGGAATATGATAGACCTGGTTGAAATCCAATCCTTTTATTGTAACCATTGGACCAACATATAGATAGACCTGAATAATGAATATATATGACGCTGCTAAAGATAGAGTGACCTAATAACAAAAAATATGATTTCCAATGAGAAGGAAAATAAAAATGCGCAATTATCTTAGGCGAAAACTAATTTGTACTTTTTTTGTGTAAGAATTATGTTAGCAATAAGTCCAGTCTCAAAACTGCAGTTAGGCTGCTCTGCCTTTAGCGGCCTCATATACCTAAATATTAGTCAACATATATGTACTTTTTCGCATCAGTAACTCTTTCGTTAGCTCTCCCCATCCAGACATTTGGGCTTCGCAATCAAACTCGTTGGGATTTTGACAAAGATATCATCTCGTTAAGCGACGATAAATCACAGATAGTATGAGTCACGGACAACGGAATGACGAGCTCAATAAAAAGAGGATCACCGCCAATCGTTCCGTGCTAAAGATCAGGGTGCGACGACCTTCGATTGTGGTCAAAGTCACGGGAGGTGGCGGGCGGAAAACGCTCGCGCTTGAAGAAAGCACTCTTTTATAAATAAAGTAATTAATATGTATTTTATACATAATTATTGTTAATAGCACTTTATATGCGATCAGCTTACTACTATTACTAAAATCGTAACCTTTCCATTTTAACGTCATAGTTTTATATCTTGTTAAGGAAAAAGATAGAATAAACAAAGTTTGGGGGTAAACTTTTAAACTTCTAAACGCTTTTAAACACCGTTAAACTAACATTTTTTCAAATTGAAGTTATATTAAAAATTAATAATCCAACGAATTATCTAGCTTAAATAACAGTAAATGATGAAGTTATAACAAGCGTAAGAAGTCAGAGATAAATAACTTTACTCTACTTACGTTCGCCATGATCCCACGTTACGTATAAGCAAGAGACCTTACCGCTGCGACCCCTGACTTAAGGTCCTCTGGAGTCACCGGAAGGTATCAGGGGCTCGACAATCTGTGCGTCCGGCCGGAGGTGCTTCCGGGCGCGCAAGGCGTGACGCGCCCGCCCCGCGCCGTAACATGCGCACGCGCAGGCATTGTTCCTAATTAGACGTGTCATTTTATTATGATGCTGTGTTACTTAATGATAATCATTTAAATAACAAACAAATCTGACGGGACAAAGATTTCTTTTTTACTTCTACTAATGTAAAATTATTTTATATAAAAAAAAAGTGCTTTACAGTAATTATATAAGAGTTTAGCTACAATTTACAAAAAAAAATAAGAAAATTTATTATAAAATTAATACACTCATTTGAAAATGTCTCCCCGTGACCACGGCTGTTTAACTAATATATCGCGTTTTAAACCGTTAAAGTGTTTTATTTAAATGAACTTAAGTTAGTTTCAGCCTTAACTTAAGTTAGTTTCAGAACTTAAGTATTAGCGTAATAACTGCATGTAATACGCTTAAATAAACTAAATTTTATCGAGTAAATGGCCAATTGTAAGGGTAGAATACTATTTTCGGCATTATTGTTCTTACTCACCATTATTACAATTAACAGTAACTTAACACTCTTAAGTCAACACAGAAATGGCGGGAAATTATTCACGCCGGTCTTTATAAAGATCAGGTGTGTATTTCTGTAATCTCCCGCTAAGAATACTTTGGACAAGCCACCGGAGTCTTTCGAAATAGTCTAAGACATTAATAAAATATTGATTTTGTGTTTTTGTTTAAAAATATCTTAACAGGATATAACATTTCTTTGTATATAACAAGAGCAAAATATCCCAAACGTCGGGCCGCAGTTAAAACCACTTGTAAATAATTTAAATAAAACACTTTAACGGTTAAAAACGCGATATATTAGGTCAACTTATTTGAAAATGTCTCCCCGTGACCACGGCTGCTGCAAAGCATCTGAAACGACGGGCCGAAGTTAAAAATCATTTTCAAATAAGTTAAACTAATATATCACGTTTTAAACCGTTAAGGTGTTTTATTTAAATGTGAACTACTCGCGTAAACTATAGACAGTATTTAATTGTAAATAAGTTAACTAATATCTAATACTTCACGTTTTGCACGGTTAAAAGTGTTTTCTTTAATACTCGCGTAACCACAGACAATACTAGAATATAATATATGTGTGATATTGACAGTAAATAATAGGACAATAGCGAAGAAGAATTTCCTATTACATCAATGGCTTAAAAGAGAGTCACGGAGGCGGAATAATATTAGATTGAAAGAAAGGTGGTGAATTAAGACTAGCTTTTCACACACATATTTCTTTAGTTTAAGGCAAATAATTTCATAGCATTTAAATAAAACATTGATGGTTTAAGGCGAAACATATTAAGTAAACTTATTTACGAATCAACTTTTAGAGTATATATAAAATACATGCTATCTAATCTTACGTGTTTTAAACCGTTGAAAATATCATATATCAGTCCATAATACTTTGTTCTAATTCACTTTAAAATATCGTAGCACATACAGAAATTAAATCATTACAAACCTAACTTCATTTCATCAGGTATCATCTATAAAAAACAATATTATCCCAACGCGGAACGTCTGCACAAAAATAAAAGTGCGTAACTCATACGAAAGTGTAACTTGCGACTCGCGAGCTACGGCTTATTATGCCGTGCATAGCACTGAAATAAAATGTAAAAGCAAAGACGCCGTATATATTTACCCGTATGTAAATTTTCACTTACCCGACGCCTAGTCACAGGCTTCATAATTGCTTTCCTTACGTAATTATAATTGGCGAGAAAAGTGTGCGCATTAATTATTCATTAACGTATCACCCCTCATTTGCGATGACTTGAGACACGCTAGTTAAACACCAGAGTGCGCCACTAGTTTTGTTTTCGCGGCTTTTATTGATTTTTCAGGAAAACAATTTTCTTGAGAACCGCCCAAATCGACCAATTTGAAAAACGTGATTACTTTTATATCTAAATAAAACACTAACGGTATGAAGCGCGATATATATTAGTTAAAGTTATTTGAAAATTATTTTCAACTACAGCCCGACGTTTAACTATACATATATCGCGTTTGAAACCGTTAAAGTGTTTTATTTAAATGTGTACTACTCGCGTAAACAGATAGTATTTACTTTTATATCATTGTTTATCCGTCTGTTCGGCCGACATTAATTCTTCGAGCAATCGAGCCAGCAACATCTCCTGATGCTGCCGTCCGCTCGTGATGGCGAAACGTCGAGAACTTTTCTCTCACGTCGAAATATGTGCCCGTTTAGTAAACTTTTAATAATTTAATATAAAATAATTAACGACGACGACTTCGTAGCTCAGCTCGTTCTTTCTACTTACTTTTACATTTCATAGAAGTTCTATATTCAAATCCCGGAGAATTGTATTTTTTTAGAACAGACATTTACATACAGACTTGAAGTTTCCTCCATGAAATGATGAGGCATGTAAAACCTAGATAGTGCTGTTAACCTATTTCGACTTTAGATAAAGAAGAAAAGAGAATTTATCTATTTGTAATACGACTTTGTTCAGTTAAACGGTGCAAAGTGTTTATCTAAAATTTAGGCCTTACACGTCCCTGCAGTCCCTGCAATTTCAATATTCGTACCACCGATTATATATCTAGTTTTCATAGTCCAATGTTTTAGGAAAATTATAAATGGAGTAGAAACATCTTGAATCCAATGGGGATCGAATCTACGACAACTGGTTGATTATATATATGCTACCATTTGCACTTTGACTCTTAAATTTATTATTAATACGGAAGTTAACAGGCAGTTAAAAAACAAAGCGCTGAACTTACCTTATTCTTGGCTTACAGTCCGTTAGACGAAATGGAATATGTGACAATGTACAAAGAAAGCAACCGAGACAGGTTGAGTTGAGAGTACAAAAGGTGTGTCGTGTATATGCGTGAAAGGCCAGACAATGTCATGTATCAAGTTCACAGCCAAGAGGTTAGCCAAGCGTTCGTACGCTCGCGCACGAAATTCTAAGAGGCAACGTTTTGTGACGTCTTTCGTAATTCACATTGTTCGCAGGACTATTCTTACGAGAAATGGTGTCTTGCTCGCTTAACCACTTTCAACTGTGAAAAAAACCGTAATATTAATTTTTAAATAAGTAAATCTATGGATTCATAGAATTCGAACGATTATAATGGATTTTTAGGTAACTGTTATCTAGGTGTAACTATTATATTATAATCACAGTTTATTTGTCATGATTGTTAAGACGGGGTCGCAAGGTTAATAGTGAACGAGCCATGGGTTTGATTCCCACCAGGAAAGGGGTGGTAGGAATATCGGTATTTTGTACGGTTCATGGATGAAAATGCCGTGATGTTTAATCGCGTTGCCGTTGATTTTCGAATAGCAAAAGCAAAAATAAATCGATAGCACATCTAGTTTAGGTGTTATACCCTCCATCAAGTGCTTATTTGTCACCCCATGCCTATTTGTCTTAAAATAGTTATCAACTTAAAAAATACTTAATGTATTTTTTTTATTGAAACGCAATTAAATGCGCAAATGTACCTGCAGAAGTAAGATTTAGAAATCACAAAACAATAGCACGGTACAATGCGAATGTAATACAATATTCGTAATGTGGTCCAGTGTGGGAATAATTAGAGCATTCGCCCGCTCTGGGACAGCTTGAGAATTCAACAAAAGGAATTTTATTACCGTTCGTGTTTTGTTTTTTCGATGACCTCCACCACGCTCCGAGGGATAAGACGTAGGCTTTTTTAACCTAACACACTTACTATTACATAACCATCAACATACATAATACTTCATACATACACTAACACACACAGCATGCAAATATCCACTTAAACACTAATTGTAAGCTAAGAGATAATTTTTTTATTGTCTGTAACCTGGAAAACACTAATCACCTGCTACACTGGCTTTCCCTAGTGTGGGGACTAGGGACTCTATTCTGCATCATATCTATGAAAAAAAATAAAGAAATTTCCATTTAAAAAATACTTTATAGAAAGTCTTAAGTATAAAAAGGCTTTATTTTTTATTTCAATTAATTAATAAAGTTTTGGTAAAACATTGACATATAGTAATAATTTTATCGTAACTATTGCATATTTCAATGTCAAACTATACCGTTACTTAGGTAATAGAAATCCGAAAACTGCCAGCAAAGCCTATTTATGTATTAGAGAAAATAAATCAGAGCGGGTACTTACATCGAAGGCATTCGTAAATAACATCGCGAAAGGATTTTATCATTAAAACGCCGTAAAGGAGAGTAAAATAAAAATAGTATAATTACGTTTTTCAATTAATTCTTAGTGTTCGACAAACACGGTTGGAGTTTTCCTAGTTTTATTGGTGAAGCGGATGGAGACCATGGGGTCGCTGTTTGCTTTTGTCGCTCAAAAAACGACGTAAATTTGTTAATTTCTTAGCCTACCCGCTTTGCTATAAGGACCTTTTAATGATATTAATTGATTGCAAATGATAGGTTCGTTTATCGGTTCTACCCCTATTTTTGTTTTACGACGAGATTTCGGGTTTGTAAACAGAAAGTATGTAATTAGTATTCGTATGTGACATACATTGCCGGTTGAGGTTGCAAAGACATGTTGAAAAAAGCCAGACTGAGATTCTTGGGTGTTCTTCCCGGCCATGTTGCTCTTTGGAACACTCTGTAGAGTCATATATCACACATATTTTTACGATTTCCATACACACATATTTTTGACGAATCTAAATAATTTTTAAAACTTTAATTATAAAATATTTATAATAATAAAATATATTTTATTTTATATTTTTGGAACAAGAAAGAGAAATCACTACGACACGATATTTGCTTGTATTAAAGCTCTTTCAACACATTTATTGCTTTGGCAATGATGGCTTTTAGATATGTCACAGTGACGACAATAAAAGATAAAAAAAGTCAAATGAAACTAACGCGAAAAGAGACAGCTCGTAATTAATATATAAATATAACAATCCCTTTACAAGCGACTTCTTTTTGCTACGTACTAACTTAAACAATAGCCATTAAAAAACTAAGACATCTCTCGCATAAAATTAAAGTTTAATTCACTCTTTCTTGCGCACATTGTTGCAAATCGTTTCGTCTGAGGGGTTTTAAAAAGTGCACAATAATCTGGCGCACACAAGAATTTGAATGTTTTAATCAAAGGTATTGTTCGGCTGCCCTAGAATCCAACAAAAAGTTCTTGTATAGTCATCTAGACGATATATTTGTGAAGACAAATTGAACGCACCTTAAAAGCCTCTAGTCAACCACGGGCACGCTAGATTGGTTATCGCCGTCCCTTTCTCCCGTTATTTTTTCTTCCACTAAAGTCTAGGTAGACTTGGGGAGCCGTCTTACCCCTTTTGGGGGGTACTTGAGACCCTTATCTGTTGTAAGTTTGTACAGCGTAGTGGTTCGTAGGGGACCCCTTTGCTGATGCATCTTGAGTTGCACGTTACGGTCGAAATGATTGCACCCGGTCGTTTTTGATATTGACGGGTCGTTTTAGTCGTTATAACGACGTCCTTAATTTTCTCATTAAACATTTATTTGTTTAGACTATAGGTCACTGCTTGATATGTTGTTTAAATATTAATAACATTAAATATAAAAATAACTTAGTTTTCAAAACGCAAAATGATTTTCACTGCAAGTTATTTTTCAGTAGAACAGATATATAAAGCCTTCCATTTTACGTTATTTTCGATTTGTAAGCAATAAATTCAATTGGGATATTCAAATTACGAACAACTCCAAAAAACCATATACACACAGTAAACACCACGATTTCACGCTCCTACGAAAAGCCAATAATGAAACTCGCGGCAAATGATTACGTAAACAGAACGTGAATAAGCAAACTGTAACAAAAAACGACAATCGCACCGTAGCCGTAGTTTAGCCGTAGCACGCGCCTACTTATGCGTGTATGCTTGAGGATATTTTTTATTTCTTCCCCCCTGGCCTGTCTGGTCTTGCTATTTGAGCTATCAGCCACAATGCCGTGATTACCCCGCCAAGGGTGTTTTCGTCGATTTTTAACACCCTCCTTCGAAAGATAATTACTATTACGTATAGTCGGATGGACTATTATCTTCCTGGACTTATTAATATGGTCGGTCTATAGATCGGAGATATCGCTTACTTTACGCAATTTCAACGGAATACGCTGGAAGTAAAGTACATTTTAATTTTTTACATTTCAATGCATTTAGATAAAATACTTTTAACGGTTTAAAACGCGAAGTGTATAATTTAAATTTGTGGCTTCGTGTTCTTTTAAATGACTTTTGTGTTGTATACTAAGCATATGCAAATGTACTATATACGCTGTTATTCTTGCTTATATATAACTTAAAATATATAATCTCCATATTGTAACATGCTTCTAGAGGTTGTCAATAATACCGAAACGTGTATAATTTAATTTCATAAAACGTTATTTACACAGACCATGTAGTTATATCGGTTTTGCTAATGATAAATAAAAATATTTATGACACGAAGAATATTAATCCACAAACCATGATAATTAATAAAGTAATTAACGAGATCGCATCGTCTAATTAAAAAAATCCCTTAAAGAAACGCCTGGAACGCACTACTTCAACTATCAAGCTCCGTTCGGGCATCGATTCTCAGAATTCAGCTGCTATGAAAAATAAAAAAAAATAGGCCCACTAGTTAACCCTGTAGCAACCCGGCTCGTAGTTAAGATTGACAGACGGAAGGGTTGGGGTGTGGGGGTCGAATTGAGAGTGGAAAAAATTATACGTGCCAACCGACGCATCTTAACATCCGAAGCTCGGATTCGCGAATAATTACTGCCCAGTGCGTATTTATAGATCTTTTCACTGAATTGAGTTTGGTGTAGTCTGTTACCGACTCCAATGCTGTATTGGAGTCATCTATCGAATGTAAACTATTGACTTTGATATCGTTAAATTTCGTACCGCATTGTTATGTAATATTGGGTCATAAGAACTAATGTTACATATAATAAAATATCAATACAAAGCTATCATTATTTAAAGCATTCATTAAACAGTAAGCAGGTTTTGTTATATAATGAAGCATCGTTTTCCTTTGCCATACGTAACGTGCGTTTTTAACATTATCTCAATCAAAAATAATCAGAATTGTAAACTGCTATTTTACAGTAAATATGAAAATCTAAAAGTCTACTCTTAGAATAACTCTAGCAACGCATTATTAATTAAGAGAGTAACAATTATTTTTAGCATTCAGTTTTAACCTACCAAGTTAAATACCTCGCAGTAATTCATGTGAATAAAAAGTGCGCTCAAGAAAATGACGGATTAAACGAGCTTAACGTAGTTTTTGCTATTGTCTCTGTCTCCATCTTCTTTGTCTATTATGTAATTTATTGTTCGCGAATGGCTTAGAGACGCGTTTCACGTTTTTATTATTTTTACATTTTGTTTTAAAATATATTTTTTTCTTAAGAACCGACATGAACTAGTAATATCTAAAGGATTTGTAGCGGAACTGTTTGTTAATAATTGTACCATTGTTACCAAATTACATAAAGCTATTTTTAATTGAATTGAATAAAATATGTGTAAGATAAAATACTAACCACCACAAGTCGAAAGAAGAAATACGCTTCCCAAGAAAGCGAAGCTAAAGGCTAAATGAAAACGTTTGTGTCTTAAAGAACCGATTAACAGCCAAGAAGACAAAGCTAAGCCTTTGTCTCAAGACCGACGCAAGTGTGAAAACGCGCCCTCTATAAGTACATCGATAAAAAAAGTCCACGTCAACTCCTTGTTCTTCTGTAAGTATGAATTATACCGCTCGGTGTATTCGGTTAGGGCGGATCTATTCATTCTTTTTGTCCGCCAGTTAAGGAGGTCCACCCACCCCATCCCACGCTGAACTTGCGACTCGAGAATATTTTTTTTTACTCGAGGACGTTGGAAATCGACACACTTGGCGGTAGTTTGTTCCGCTCGCTATGCAATGATAGTTCGAGTGACTCCGCGGCTGCGGAACGTTGAAATTTATTTTGAGTAATTATTTTTTTCTTTCCAGCGTCGCTTGTTCTTCACGGTTGATATAAGGCGGCGACATCTTTTGTGATGTTTCTCTCGTTTTTTATTCCACTTCGCGTTGTCAATGAGATTGTGAGGTTTTGTTCTAGCCTATAGGCTTGAATATTTCTTGATAATCATTATTATAGCCACAATGGGGAAATGCTTCACTCTTTTGTTTCTATTATACTATCTCCAGGTAAATTAAAAGTATAAGTTGTTTGAATAGAAACGGGAATGCGTACATTGTTAATTTGTTTAATCGATGGCAACACTTGATTAAAAAATAAATAGTTCCTTAAGCGAAGTGGAAATTCCAAATTTAAATCTGTTAACTGGCCAAACGTATTTTATCTACAATGTTGTTTATACTACTAATAACTGTCAACACACAATTCTAAATTTGAATTAGCTAGCTGGCCAGCGCGATAAAACTGTAACGTATTAGTAGGTACTTCATAACGAAACTAACGTTTCCAAATTTAAATAATAAAGCTGGCAGGTTAAAAAATGAATTCTATCGATGTTAATACGAGTTAGTGACATCACTAGTAAGGAGGCAGTAAGACGGTAATGAACTGAATTTCCCGCTCTTTGAGTCCGCCTCGGGGCTCACACTTGACTCGCTTTCTGTCTTAAGATGCGCATTTTTATTACGCTCCGTTGAGTGTTGACTGCACTATTTCTATAATGCAGAAAGCCTTTAGGAGACATGGTTAATTCTTTTCATATCGCTCTAATGATGGCATTTTTGTTTTAAGATGACCTGCTTTTAATGAATTACTTTCCATATAGAGAAACCTACGTGGAAGTACTGTATGTACGATTAAACTTTAATTTTAAATGTCGTGTATTATATAAATATATATAGTCAGTTTTTAAAGTGATTCTGTACTCATAACATCTGTCGTAAGTTTAATTCTTTTTTATTTAGATAAACAAAAAATATGACACAGCCAGGACCCAAACCCACGATAGCGTAATGAGTTGCTAAACAAATTTTACTTGAATCTTAAGTCTGTGTTTCAGACAAAATATAATCATTCTCGTTTAAAAGACAAATAACCTAAAATCTTATCCAAGGAACTTCTCGAAAGGAATTAACCGAAATAGACTCTAGGATCTTATCTTGTCTAGCACTTAAACTGTAGCACTAGGCCCGCTAGGCAATTGAGATCTAAGATAGAGCAATGGTTTTCAAACTTAGACTGTAACTTCCATTTTATCGTCAAGATAAACATTTAGTGGATTCAGCTTAATTTGATAAATTGTATTGTAGTTACATCTTCAAAGTTTCCTTCTGTAGTTAACGGTAGACATTTGAACTGATCGCTTTTACATTTCTTACCGTGTTTTACGTACGTTATAATTATTTAAAAAAAATATAGGTATATATCCATTTCATATGAGTGATTATTTTTTGACATGTAAACGAACTCAAAATGATACAATTGACGTACGTAAAACCTAATATTTCTCTAGTCAAACAAGTCTATTGATTTGACAGTTACGTGTCCGTTAAAACAACTCACTTCCACAGATAGTGTTTTCTAAAATCCCGCCACGTTGGCATGGCAACCGCTGATGAAAAATAATTTCATGATCTAACCAGCAGGAGACCGCTAAGTGCTTTAACCTGATTTCAACCTTAACAAAATAAGAAACGTTCGAACAAAGAAAAATAATCACGTCTGTATGCATTTCTATTTTCACGGGCTCCATGGCGTTCCGCGCCCGAAAAATTTCGGCAATTCGCATAAATTTCGGTCAATTTTAATTAACTCAATGACATTTGAATATACCTAGAACATTTGAAGTGGTAATTAGGAAGGATATATTTTGGATAAGATTTGTTAATTTCGGCCATTAATTTAATAGTTAACATAATTAAAGAAAAAACAACGCCGCCCTGAAAGACGTTTACAAATTTCCCAAACTATCATTGAATGCGGCGATTAATATTTTTTGAGCTTATTGCGGCGAGCGATCGCATTGATACCGAACTGATGTTGCCGGTCTAAATATATTAAATTAACTATTTAAATGAATTTCGAAAAAAATGATTTATAAGTTAAAAAGACGAGTCGCGCTGCGGCCAAGATAGCGTTTTAAAATGCTGGATCTGTAACGTCGCATTTCTTGGCTTGCTTAATTAGAAGGCATAAGAAAAAATATAAGAAATGCCATTCAGCCGCAAATATAAGGCCGGTCACACCGCACCTCGATTCACGGAGGCAGTAATGATGTACTTGATTTGTAAGAAAAATTAAAAAGCCACCAGAGACACTTGTCCAAGAATAAGGATAGAGGGATTCTTTAAAGAAAATGCAGTTACTAATGAACCTGCGGGCGTCTCGTTGAGTTGGGACTAAATGTTTACAGCTAGTAGAAGATTAGTTATATATTATTGTCTTATTGGTCATTTGAATAAATAATTTTCAATTTCTATGGCTTATTCGTCTAGTCCGAGAGCTAAAATAGTTTTTAGCTATTATGTATTTCTCCATTCAATCAGAGAACGTGCGTTATAAACGCGTTTTATATGTTATCCCAATATGATTATAGAAGGAATAGATAATAAAAAATTGAAGCTAACAATTGCATTTTTAACTATGTCTAATTGACACTTAAATGGAAAAAGCAAATTTATCTTTAAATTAAATAGGTTTTTGACTGCATATCATTGTCTTTCGGGCTATTCGGCCGACGTGAGCGAGAAGTTCTCGACGTTTCGCCATCACGTGTGGACGGCAACAGTAGGAGATGTTAACTCCTCGATTGCTCGAAGAATTATGAACGATGGCCGTGAAAGCCTTACACAATTTATCAGGTTTTTTACTATTTAGTTTCATATAAGACTTGCATTTATATAAGTATATTTTATTAATTAATTAATATTGCCGTTTTCTCGATCTGAACTGTCGCGGGTTCGAGTATTGCCAGTGCTTAAAACTTTCATTCAAATGCATTAGTAAAATACATCTGTAAAGTGGAATACACAATAAATAGATAAATTTAATGTTTGAGGTAAACATGCTTTAAATACATGTTTACCCACAAAATATAATTATCAGTTCTAATTTTATATTAGTCTATATTTTCAGCTATTAATAACCGGTCGATATCGTAACAAAGGGAACATAAGGTCAACATATATAACAAACATATATAATTCCGTTTGGTCTAAACTATGTTTAAAAATAAAGCATTGTTGAATGTTTAACCCGAATCAATTTTATTTTTTATCGCGTAAACTACGATAATTTCTTATAAATAAAACACTTTAACAGTTTAAAACGCGATATATTAGTTAAACTTATTTGAAAATGGTATTTAACTTCGGCCCGACGTTTCGGATGCTTTGCAGCAGCCGTGGTCACAGAGAGACCGAAGTTAGGAACCGTGGGCCGATGTTAAAAATCATTTTCAAATAAGTTTAACTATTATATCGCATTTTAAACTGTTGAAGTGTTTTATTTAAATTGTTTAGTCTTTTTTCGAGGCAATATTCACAAAACTATGACGCAACGCGTCTTCGGTGCGTATTACAAAACAAGCCAATTGCAGACAATTGTTCGCGTGCTATATTTGAATGAACACAATTAACGCGCTTAAATAGGAAGCAAGCGAGGATACAATATGGATTTAACCTTTGCTACATCCTACATCTTGCGCTAATTAATTAGGACAAGTGTCGCTGACTCAGGCGAGTTCCGGCCCCACTTGTGCTGTGACGAATCCATCTGTCAGTCTAGCTCCAAGGCTCAGTGGTTGACAGTTTATGCACGTGTAAGGTCTAAAAGACATGTATCATGTAATGTGCGAGCCTTAAATAAAACACGGTTATTTATTTTCAACATTTAGAATGTTTTCCTATGGCATTTATCAAAAGGGGCAAGTATTAAACCGTTAAGATTGTATTATATATTGTGTACCAATGATGTAATTATTATAGACATTTACAGTTAACACAGACATATAAATTTAGGGCTTCAAACAAAACGAAAAAAATACTTTGAACGGTTTAAAACGTGAAAAATATTAGTTAACTTAATTTTAAGTTAATTCAACACACTCGGTGTTTCCGATGCCTTGCAGCAGCCGTAGTCGCAAGGGGCCGTTAAAACTGTTCTATCTAAATGTGTAAATTCTCGCGTAAAGTACAGACTAGTAGTATAAAGAAAATATTTATTTCCAAACTTGCCTCGACTATGGTGCAAGAGTAAAATAATTTCTATATAATAATAATTTCTAATGACAAAATCAAGTAGCTAAACTTGTTGAGATTGTATAATTATTTCTGTAAATTACCTTCCGTTATTAGTTATTTAGATAAGTTAGGCCTGTATAACTTCTCCAGCTATAACTCTAGCAGACTTAAATCCCGAAGATCCCAGTCTCTAAACGCCCAAGTCATGTTACTGCATTACACTTAGCAACAACTATTAAAACTGCAAGAAGTTGCCCCGTTTCATATGCATAAGAATGTTTGTTTGGCTCATTCATAACACACCTTTGTGACACACGGTAGTTAAAATCAGCGAACTTTGAAATTTTATAAATAACCAATCAAGCATTTTATTCTAGGACTTTGTATTTTATGTAGTTACTGACCTAGTAAACGATTTTCTTCCATAAATATTTCCAAGATTACCCAAAAAAACGATATTATATTGTCGCGAAAAATTTTTCCTTTATGCATATTTTTTTGCAGCGCGCGCAAGGGAAACATTTAAGAATGAATAATATTCTTAGTTTTTTTCACATATCCCACTGTTTCTTCTCTTCTATTGGTCGTAACCTTATGTTCTACTGACCACAAAATCTTTAGCTTAATATAGTATAGATTAAAGTTAGATTTTCGTCAAATACAAATAAAGTTAAAAACAATAGAAGTTTCTCTCTATCTATAGTGCAGCTGCGAAAGATGCTACACTATAACCATAGATTATAACAAAACAAAATCTTTCATGATAAACGTTTTAAATTATATCCTATAAATAATAACTAACCGCCTATATAGCTAATTGGTTAAAAATGTTTTCTTGCATCTCGTTAAGCGCGAGAGGTTCAAATCCCAGGGAAACAATAGATGGTTCTGGTTGCGCAAGGCTCAAAAGTCCGATCAAATACTTAACTGTAATAACCGATCTGTTAAACGGACACAGAAATGTGTTCGCACGATAATGGCGGGAAACGGGAGTCTATTTTCATTATAATTATTAGTAATTGTAACAGTGTTATACATAATGCATTATGTAGTAGTATTCTACTTACATACTGTCTGTTGTTTACGCGAGTAGTACACATTTAAATAAAACACTTTAACGGTTTAAAACGCCATATATATTAATTAAACTTGTTTGGAAATGATTTTAGCTTCGGCCTGTCGTTTCAGATGCTTTGCAGTGGCCGTGATAGATATATCGCGTTTTAAACCGTTAAAGTGTTTTTATAAAAAATAAAACTACTTCCTCTATTAGAAGTTAACAAAGCTATTAAGCAGTATGTATTACCCAGACGGAAGCCTGAAACGGACTCTACTATACTTTGGCCGGTGGCCAGGAGTCTTTTTGGCCTCAAGATGTCATTTAGGACAACTTCTGTAATACAAGTTCTAATGTCGTTGTTGCCTGAAGCGTTGCGTAATTGTCTAGATTCTCGTATCCAGTCTGTTTTAACGACTTCGTCTAAGACTGTTTTAATTTCTTACGTTGCAACTGTAATAATCTGTGAACTGTGACAATAACACCAATTCATCCATAGCGTACGAGTTTGTTAAGAAACTGTGCATGTATGAATGATTTCACAAGAAAGAATTGCATTGATGTTATTAAAATGTGTATAAGTTCTTTTTGGATAGAGTGCAAATACCGCAGCCATATACCATCCAAGTAAGATGCGCTATCGTTCTATTTTAGCTTTGGATATTCCGAAATCCACAGAACAAACCGAAACGCGAATAAAATGGGTGGCTTATTCGTCTGTCGAAGATGTTTCGTGTCCCGCACGGAATTTAGATATTCCTACCAATCCGCATGGCCCGTTGATTAGTCTTACATCGCTACCATTACGCCAAACAGCCCGTCGAACATGACTGATCGGAATGAACACAGATTATATATTGATAATGGGACATATAATTAAGGCCGCTAGAGGCAGAGTAGCCTAACTGCAATCTTATGACTTGAGTTATTTATATCTTCATAGCCGAAAAATGTTAATCTACAAGAGCACAGTGTACGAAAATTGTTTACAGAATTCTTACATAAATAATAGTACAAATTATGATTCGCCTGAAGTAATGGCGCATTTTTATCATGTTTTTAGTTATTGGGCCACTCTGCCCCTAGCATTGTCAATTAAATCTTTTATTAGTCTTATGTCAAGCGACTTCTATTTTAAGTAGTGACAGTCTGAATACGAAATGTGAACACAGTAGATGTCGGGAGTTAGATTCGAATTAACGTATGATGTCGGCAACAAAATGATACAGGTTATGAATTGGTGCCGCCAGCCCCAGCCGGGAGCGGGCCAAGAACGCCTGCTCAATTGGTTAGATAACGAGGAAACAATCTTGTACGCGCACCGCTTGTTGCGACGGAACCTCACTCAATCTACGCGTTCCGGCTTAGGGCGCATATACGAACTCTTTTACGAAACGTCGAACAGAGAGATATAATAACTCCTTGATTAACCTTTTAAGACGGGCTCTTTAGTCTAATAGTAGCAATGTAAGGATAGGTTATGGTATATGGGTTCGATCCAAAATGTTGGTAAAAAATTTCTAAAACATGTTGGACTTCGTCTGGAAATTTGGACATTAAATCCATCCAAATTGCGGACCACCAGATGAAAAAGCTGTAAAGTTTAATCGCGTTTCGGTTCTAGTCTATGGATTTCCGAATCTCGTTGTTTTTATCTGTGTTATGTTACACGATTTACTTTTTAGACAATATCTGTTTCTCTAATTGCTTAAATAAAATAAAAACTTGTTTAATCTGTAAGTATCAAATGCCTCTTTAGCTTATTATATAATGTGTGTATTTTATAATATTTCGGTATTAATCTAATTTATTTAATCAGTGCTAAGTTAAATTATATAGTAACTTAAGTTTACATAATAGTTTAAAGTTAATAGAATTACAATATTGAGGATTTTCCTTGCTTTCCAGTTATTTTATCGAGGTACATTTTATTTCAAATATTTATATAAAACCTATTTTTATCCTCGCTTATAAAGGAGCGTTAAAAAACCGAATTTCCCTTACATGAAAATCTATAAAATGATATCAATAAAGTGATGCCACAGTAAATTAAAGCGCACACAGGAAATATTGATAACTCATTAAAGAATCACGAAATAAACACTCCGCTTTTTAACATTAAAATCGCGATTTTTTCAGTTTGTTTCAGCGGTGAAACGGCAATTGATCTTTGATATTTAAAGACAAAAGATATAGATCTTGACTATTTCACTAGTGCTTCATAAAGGAACAAAGATTATCCGAAATTAATTAATTCTAAAGACTTTGCTCGTTCTTTATTATAAATGTTGTGACAGACAATTTATTGTTTATTTTGTTCAAAATCTTCATTCAATGTTCTGTAACATTTAAAAGGCACAAAGGGATAATGGCTGCCCTGATGGGATTATAAATTGAGTGAACTTATCCCCGTTTTGTTTGTATTTGTTTTCTTAGGTAAACTTCTGCCGTCATTTTTTCTAAATTTTACTGATAATATTATCGGAGGTATCTGTAGTTTACGCGTATACATATATATATCATAACTCACTTTTAATAGCTTAAAATGTTCTTAAACTGAATTAACTTTACTTTAAATATAATAAGTGTAAGTAAATATATTTTTTTTAACTTTTGGATATTTTACTAAATATACCTTCCAGGCGGTTTATGACAATAAGTAGACCACGTTATGATATCAGTTCTATTCTCGTATTCTAATAATCATTGGAAACTATTCATGCTCTTGCGCATCTTTAATTCTCGTGGAAATAAAAACATTTTTTTATACGTACGATAATAATAAATATACCTATTAGGTAAACTGATTTGGAATTTATTTTAACAACGGCCCGACGTTTACCTAATATATATCGCGTTTGAAACCGTTAAAGTGTATTATTTAAATGTTTACTGCTCTCGTTAACTACAGACAGATAATAAGACTTCTACAATGTAATATATCATGTGTAACCAGCCTTATCTATGAATGTACGACATACGTGTTTCAGAGGAAGAGACAATTGATCGGCAGTTAGGCTGGAAGTAGACTAAGCAATCAGATGTTTTGACTGCCCATCTCTGAGTCAATTGACTTGTGATTATATAAACACACCGTTTATAAAGCGATTGAGCGCAATTATTGCTCTCGATTTTATTGGTCGGCTTAAGCTGCTTCCGATCGTGGTGAGGAATCAGTGTGATTAGACGCTTAGAGGTTCGGGAAGAAACTTTAGTAAAAGGCCGGTAACGCATGTTCAAGTCTTATGTTGCAGACGTCAATGGGCCGCGGAACTCATTTTCCATCAACTGGTTCACATTTTAAAATTTTAATTTTAAAAAATTGCGTTATTTAAATAAGAGAATTAATTTAAGACGCGAAAAATATTAGCGAACTTGTTTTAAATTTAATTTAACTCGACGTTTTGTTAAAAATAAGTTAACTAATATAGTACGCGTGTGTGTTTGTACATTTGTAAAGACACGAATAGTTAAATACTGTCTATAGTTTACGCGAGTAGTACACATTTAAATAAAACACTTTAACGGTTTAAAATGCGATATATTAGTTAAACTTATTTGAAAATGTCTCCCCGTGACCACGGCTGCTGCAAAGCATACGAAACGTCGGGCCGAAGTTAAAAAACATTTTCAAATAAGTTTAACTAATATATCGCGTTTTAAGCCGTTAAAGTGTTTTATTTAAACATGAATAGTTGTTATGTATTCACTTAACCGGCGTAACAAAACTAGCGTTATTTATACGATAGAGAAAGGATAGACAAGATTGGGTTTATTTGATGGAAGGTGAAATACTCATGGCATATATCAAACACCTCATAGATAGGCTGTCGACCTTTTTAACTTTGAATATTTTGATGGATTTCCAGACTGAAGCCAAGCCATTAATTTTTAAGTTAGCGTTAGTTTGTGAAGCTAACAAAACCTAAAAAAACTATGGTCCTGATAAATCGTGGCCTAACCAGTAACTACAAAAAACCGGCCACACAACGTGTCAAAAAATTATCAGCAGGATATTATACTTCCAAGTTGTAAAATGGACGTTTTAATTCCCTAATGAGTGCAAAAACTTAAGGACGGAAGCGTGTTACTGTAATGGCGATAACACATTGTTTTCCTTTGTAACTGATAAGGCCAGATGTGGATGTTCTGTTGCCGTCTTCTTATTACAATGTTTACACGTACTCGTGCATACGATTAAATACATTCAAATATTATCCTTTGGCAATCAATTTTTACTAGATCTAAAGAACGATTTTTAAGTAAAATTTATATTAATTGAAAAAAAATACGACTCGGGCGGGACCGTGCCGCTGCTAGCTCTATTTATTTTGAAGTAAGCGAAGCCTATATCTATAAATAATTAAAATAAAACACTTTAACGGTTTAAAACGCAAAATGTATTAGTTAAACTTATTTACAATTTATTTATTTAAACGTGTAGGCACCTACTACTCGCGTAAACTACAGACATTAATTAGTTAAAAAAAGACAAACGAACACATTAGTTTCACTAATAGCTTATCATCAAATAATTTTTTAAATGACCTGTAAATGTTTTGCCGATGTTCGAAGCCAGGATCTCTCTCGCTTAATCTAATAAACGCGTTCAACTATAGAACCACAGACTCCGTCTGTCGCAGACGCCGACAGTGCGCCCGCTTTTTAATTACCATTAATACCTCAGGAACATAAAACCTCGCCTCTTTAGTGTAAATACATCATTGATGATCGCAATAGCTTAGTGTAGTGCTTAAAATTGAACCCCATTCAACTGCCACTGAAGCACCATACAACCACTATGACCGAAGCTTTTCACTGCCTTTTGATAAAATAAGATCATTTCGCTCGACAGTATTGAAATTTTCTTTTCAATCCCAGTTCAACATATCTCGCGGTGTATTAATCGTTATTTTTTATCAATTTAAACGGAACCTCTTTGCCTCGGTCTGTTTAGCACGCACTTTTTAATACCTAGCTACTATCTCGATATGTACGTAAGCCAAGAGATAGTTAAAGAAAAAAAAACGATATATCTCTATTATTATATAACCATATTTTGTTATTGTCGAATTAAATGCATTTGTTTCAAATTTACCGAAAACATTTAAATTAAAACGCGACAAAATTTGTTAATTAGTTTACTAATATGTTTCTAGTTTTAAAACGATACAAGTGCGTTATTTAATTATGTACGACGGGCGTAAACTACAGACGAGACGAAACAATTGTTTTAGAGCTGGCAGAGCTGGCTATCATTTTTTATTTATACATTGCCTTTTAAATGAATGAGTCCCATGTATATTTATATACAACATATGTATGTAGATTAATTTTTATTCCAGCCAATTGAAAACCTATTTGTTTCTAACACTTTTGAACCACGAATGAAGTTCTATAGACTGTGGAAGTGATAGTCCATAGATCCAATTTGTTAATTAGTTCAATAAATTATCTCTGACAGAACGAGATAACTGAGGCATTAAAAATCGAAATATTCCTAAAATCCAAATATGGCGCGAGTCACCATTTAGATTAACCATATATGTCCGTTTTAATTTCGTTCAGATAAGTACTAATCGTATGCCATTTTCCGCGAATATTTATTTATTTATATAAAAAAAAATACTATGACACTCGACTCGGTAGCTCAATTGGTAGAACTACAGCACGGAACGCGGACGATGCCGGTTCAAGTCCTGCCCGAGTCGAAAAATTTTTCAATTTAAATTCGATTTTCAAATTATGCTCGTGTCTAATACGGGCAATGATAAAAGCGAATTAAAATGTATTCATAAAACACTTAACTGTTTAAAACTAGAAATGTATCATTTAATATACCTGGATTTGTGACCACGGCTGCCGTATAACATTCGAAAGCACGGGACGTAGTTACATTAAAATGAAAATTAGTTTACTATAATATTTCACGTTTTAAGCTGTTTAATTTAAATGTGTACTATTCGGGTAAACTACAAACATAAACAATATTAAAATATATCTCAGTAAAGTTTAAAACACTATGGTCTGTAAATTATTTTAAATATAACATTACAACATATTTATAGATTATGTAAAGTTCCTCGAAGCATTATTATAAATAAGTTATTTTCTTTACGAACTATCAAAGTGTTAGCGCATGTTTAACAGGAATCGAAGCACGGACCACTGGCTCGTTCCACCATGATCAATGAGCTTGAAGATATTATAATAAAATAATAAAATCGATATCCAGCGTCATCGTCGTGCGCCTATCGGTTCGTGAAGTCTGATGAGACTAAGGGCCTGTGTACACCGAGAGGTTCACGGTTGCAGCTCACCGGACTGACCGTGCGGTGTCTATCGGCCCTAATATCGCGATAGCGCGTATAGATTTACACTCTACATCTGACTGTCCCGCTTACATTTTCACATAAATTCAGTGTGGTCAGAAAAAAATTCTTAAGAATAGCAAAGAAAACCCATAGTCACTAGATTTGAATCTATCTTTATACTTTTTGTCGATAAATGCGTGATTATCTCTTAAGTATTGTCTGTAGCCTACACGAGCTGTACATATTTATATAAAACACGTTTAACGGTATAAAAGGTGATAGAGCACCAAAAGTCAAAGCATACTAAACGTCGGATCGAAATCAATACCTTTAATTACCAGTTACGTAATATTTTTCGCGTTTTAAACCGCTTATATTCCTATATAGTAATAAAGAAACTAGAAACTTCTTGAAACTTCAATACATTTTAATTTGATTTGCTTACGTTTTCGTCAAGATTATAGTTTAATCCAATTGTTGTCAACGTATAGGCGTTAATATCATGTAATCCACGGATTTGGTAAAGAGATTTCAGATCGGGAAATCCACTTTAGTAAATTGATAATAACAAACTATATACATATAGAGGACGATGAAGATTCTAAAGGAAATTGACAAAGTTTATTTCACATGCTTAGAATTAAAAAAAAGGTAATGTTATTTTAACTTTATTCATATTATACATTTATATCGGACCTGTAATTTGACACTTGACATTCTGTGTGTTGTAAATGTCATTTGCTAATGCTATTTTTTATGTAAGTCTGTTAATGAATGAAAAATGTTAGTTATAAATTAGATGTTAATGAATTAATAACCTACTTAATAGATCTGAAACTCTCTTGTAACAGTACTTTTATAACAAGCATGTGGTTTGATTGATGAAAGATGAAATAACCCGGCCTTATAACATCTAACACAAGATGCGATGTCTACTTAGTTTTTGGTTTTATTTATTCGAAAACCAAAATAAGTTGACCGTCGTAACCAACAGACTATAACTGAAATGCGAAAAAACTTCACGGCCTTTTCATCTGTGAACGGTGGCTCGGACAGAATTCCAATACATTTATTATTTAATATTCAGATTTCCAGAAAACGTCAAATTATGAATGGTTTAGAAACATAATCGAATCCACGACCCGTTAATAAGTGATCGCTAATATTAGACCAAAGACCCGTCAAAAGGATTTTATTACTTAAACATTGATCTCTCTAATCTAAGAGGCCTAAAGAAAATAATGATGTACCCTGCCTTTAATTTAAAAATCGAAAAATAAATTGACAAAATTTTCGACTCGGGCAGGACTTGAACCGGCATCGTCAGCGGTCCGTGCTGTTGCTCTACCAATTAAATTGATTTTTTTTTTAAATTTATTTTCGATTTTTAAAATATATAGTGCCTTCAAAAACATGTAAAAAATAATAAAGTTTTCGTACGTCGCTTTGTCGATCTATATTAAATCTAGCTGGCTAGGCGGCAGTCGGCAGCCTAGATTAGAATCGTCATATCTCTTATAAGTAAAAGCGCATCTAATATCGCATGTAGACTCGAACAAAGGATAATTAAGGTTTTTCAACACAAAGGGGCTAGCGTGGCGTTCTCTCGCATGACACAGCAGATATGGTCGTCCAATATTGGCCATATGTCACGGCGATACCGCGATAGATAATGACGACTAATAAGTGCCTGTCTTCCAACGTACTGTACTAGTGATGTGCTTTATCGATAAATGGATTCCTTTGATATATATTGAATGTTTATATTGTAAGTTGTAAGTGTTAAATAAACTTAGATCACAGATTGTTTGCACGAATGATTCGCAAACTATTAAAGTTAGAAAGAACAGAAGACAAGAAAATTTATACATTTATAATTCCTAGTTTCATAAAGACTCAGACTGTATTTTTCGTGGGTATAGTTTATAAATGAAAGTTTACAACCGTACCAACTTGTATGTATGCAATAAATAATTTTCCTAATAATAAATTTCTTGAATTCCCAGAATCGAACTGCACGTATAAACGATAAAACGGCAGATCTGCAACCTAATTAAACGCGAAGAAAATCTTCTAATAACGCTATATATAATAAAGAACGCTAATTGAAACGAATCCATCGACAACTCGCGCGCCGCCCGACGCGATCTTATCAGCGGTTTTTATTCTCGTGATACCCGGCGATAAGGCGGAATGTCCTTTTCCATAGAAGCAGTAATGGCCCGGGAGGCACGCCATCCGAGCTCATAACTTATGCATGCTGATTGCTTCCCTTCACCCTTTACCGGACATAACTGTCCGTTATTATTGTTAATAATACTTTCATGTTTGCTTATTTTATTACGAGATTGTCGTACGATCTTTTAATAAAACTATTCAATAGATAACTTATCTTTATACTCCTAGTTCCCTAATATCTACCTTCTGGTCCTGTGCATACATTGTATATCTATATGAAAGCTTTGTACATATAAAACTGACGGGATCACGTGGCCGGTATACCCGCGAATAATTATCGCTTTAAATTAAAACTCTAAAATGATCAGTAGAACACACATATTGTAATAGAAATAACATATTACAATAATAATTAGAAACCAACACCGGAATTATAACATAAAAGCTTATTTCTAAGGGAAAGGGTAGTAATCTTGTATTAAAATCAGTAGAGTATGACACACAAGTAACATCTTAACAATATGTACTGTCGACCTTTTTTGGCTTTGGATATTCGGAAAGACAAAGGCTGAAACCGAAACGCGATCAAACTTCACGGCTTCATCTGTAGATGATGGCTCTTGACACTTTCAGACTATAAAAATATAAATAAGTCAAGTCGTAAAATTGCAGTTAGGCTACTCTGCCTCTAGTAGCCACATATATAAAGTCTGTTAGATACAAATATGTTGCAAACTTATGACAAATAACGGTTATCAGTATTAGTATGAAAGACAGCAGATGTCAGCTTATCAGTTTCGTAGCGACTGGCTTGCGTCAACTTTGGTATCACTCAACATACGCCCACTTCGACTATTCTGTAACTCATGCGCCGATAACAACAATACTTATAAAGTTTATTAATTACAATCATAAGTGAACATAAATGTTGTAGGTAGTTGTGAAAAAGTTTTGTGGCGAATAGTGTTGTTAAAATCACTTAATGGAATATATAGAATTTTATTTTTATTTATACACTGTACGACAATTAATATTTTGTAAATGTAAAATAAGTTTATTAATTTATTAAAATACATACTCTATGTAAATCTATTTCTACGTTTAATATACGAAACGAAACCAAACATATTTCAGTTTTGGACAATCAGAAATGCACAGAACGTCTACTCCTCACAGCTTTTTCATCTGTGGATAGCGTTTCTTACCTCGGTAGGAAATTTGACGGATTTATTTTATGTCTAGATTTTTCAAAAGTAACCTAAAATTTTTTAGAAAATTATAAATGTATTCTTATTCTCTGACACTCTTTGTACATTACTAACTAATAAGTACTTCGTTTAGAATATAAAAAAGTAGCATACACCGGCTACATGTTTTATCTATTATAAACACAAAACATGCGAGGATATAAGTAATAATCTGGCTTGCATGACTGTTTCTGATACTTGTCTACATGACATCATTAGTTCTATTTTGTGTAGTTTTAAAACATTAGTCATATTTAGAGAAATTACTGTACATATGTTGCGATTTTTTTGTTTGATACTAACAAGTAGATATTTAAAACTCTTCAAAAGTAGAAGGCGGTTAGAAATATTATTCTTTATTTGAATTATTTTTAATTTAATTAGCAGATAGTTTTATTGTAAACAAACACTCTGGTATAACAGTCTCATGCATAGCAGAAACTTGAGTACTCACCAGTTAAATCTTCGTTCGATCGATAATTTGCTTCTATTTGTCCCTAAACATAAAAGCTCTTTCTTCAATAATTCCGTCACAGTTAAAGCTATCCGTCTTTGGAACTCTCTTCCCACTAATATCAGAAAAGCTCAATCACTCCGTTCTTTTAAGAGTTTGCTGTATAAGTTTTACGTTTCCAACATTTAAGTTAGTTTCCCTCCTACTCGATGTGTGTACTTTCACTATGTACCTTTTATATTAGTTGTTATTCCCTACTCCTACCCACTAAATAAATAAATTATTTTATATCTCTTCTCTCCTGTACTTCAGGTTGCCTGGAAGAGATCGCTACTTAGCGATAAGGCCGCCTCTTATTTATAAGTTAGCATGTAAGATTTTTCCTCAATTATATGTATTTTCTGTGGTGTGTTTATAAATAATAAAGCAATAATAAATAAATAATAAATAAATACTCTTATTGGATCATCTATACTAATACATAAAGCCGAAGAGTTTCTTTGTTTGATCGCGCTAATCTCATGAACTACTTGTTCGATTTGCAAAAATATTTTTGTGTTGGTTAGAGACTTTATTGAGGATGGTATATATGCTATAAAACATCGCGCGGCTTATAGGAGCGAAAAGACAGCGGGCAATGTAATAAAAACGGGGAAAAATATTAAACTTTGTGTTGTTCAAGTTACCCAAAAATATGTATGAAAATAAGTAGCTGAAACAGCTCACCAATAAAACTACTCCAGTTCTCCCAAGTCCAAGTACAAACACCAGAATGTCATTTAAATTATTTAAATTGTGCGTTTACAATACCGTCAACCACCTGTCACGTCTTATTAGTGGACATGGTCCGTTGACTATTACCGGTGACTTATGGCAACTAGTGGATGTGGAGGTATTGCGAGGGTGAATGTTCCCACGAATTCCACCACTATCCGGGGGGTGGCATATGGCAGTAGATTGTATCGGTATTATTATTGCAATTAACGAATAGACATTTGCAATACCGGTTGTATTGTAAAGGGATATACACAGTTGTATAATAGACTTTAGACAAATAAAAAATAAAATAAAATATTCTTTACTCTCTTTTACATTTTAAAAATTATTTAGTTTCGTCAAAAAATAAATTAAAAATGATTGTCTGTCTGTTTGTCGTGATTCTACAGTGTGTTCAAATACTTATTGAATTTTCTGTTAACACATATGAACTAGTAAAACAAAGAGAAGCAAATGTAAAAATAATAGACATACAATAGTAAAAGATACACGTATGTCTATTTTCGATCTCTATTTTAGATATACAAAATTCGCGTAAGATAAAACTATTTCAAAGTACAAACATTCGTAATCTGTTTGATGTCTTTTAAAAGTATTTAAAATAAATTTCGTCACAAGTTATGCCCAATTACACTCCGTTTGATAAATGCCAAAAACGAGCAAAATTGCTCACAGTAAGTTTTAATCCACTTCATAATATTATATACGTGCATATAATGCGTTTTTAGTTGGAAAATCTCTTATTTTGCTTATTTTTATTGCATGGGAGTGATGCAGAGACGGAAGGGAAATGTTTCCGTAAAAATTAGACGGCGGTGGGTCACGGCAAATTAAACACGCATTTGTAATAGGGATGTGTTATGTCGATACACTACGATAGAATAACTTACACAGGTAACTAATTGGTTCGTAGAAATGAAAGTCGAATTTTTAATGCGCTTTAACGGTTTAAAACGCAAAATATATAAGTTATTTGGAACTTATTATAACTAAAGCCCGAAGATATTTCTCGTTTTTAACTGTTAAAGTGTTTTTGGTCGGTACTACTCGCGTGAACTGTAATAATGTAGTGAAGTTATAATAAGTTAAGATACTCGTTTTTTATAAGTGAGATAGTATATAATTATAAAACTGTAATAAATTATCTCTCAAAAGCCTCAAAAGTAATCATTGACGACATTGAATAAATTTACCATATAATACCACTGTATACTAATTTACCCACAATTACAACTCCTACTCGTCACTTTAACAATTAACAATAATTTTTGAATATTTTTCATGATAATCTTAGGACACCGTTTCTTATCGACAACAGCCCTTAAAAGAACATCCCTAGCAATACTGCATATCAACAGGTCCTATAGGGTACACGATCCCTTTACACGTCTACATAATAACATAAAATTCGTTTTGCATACTTTATTATATCACTAACCACTTTTGTATGACGTCCTTATAGCAATAAATATATTGCAAAGGGCTTGTTTAATCTACACCAAGCACTAATTTTGGTCAAAGTGTTGCCTATCATAGAAATAAGTTCTTGGTTCGAGTTCCGGTAGAACAATAAATAGCTCTGGGCGTTATAGTGACTAGTCAGGACAGGCACATTTTTTTCATATTACATTTACATTAAGTCCGGAGTATGATTTTTGTCAAAAATTTAGTTTCTTTTATTTTTGCGCTAAAAGCGCTGTCTGTAGTTTACGTAAGTAGTGCTTATTTATATAGAACTGTTTAACGGTCAAATAGCGATATAAGATCATGTGTCTCCTCGTGTCCACGGCTGTTGCAAAGCATCCGAAACCTCGGGCCGTAATTAAAAAAGATCTAAATAAGTTTAACTAATATATATCGCGTTTTAATTCGTTACCGTGTTTTATTTAAACTTTGTAAGAAATGTTTTGTAAGAAATAAATTAACTAATATTTGTCGTGTTTTAAGCCGTTTAAAGCATTAATTATGTGTATAATAATGTACTATAAGTTAAAATCCAACCCCTCATAGTGTTTTGGTCACAATTTGACATCGCATTGCTTATTCATGGCGCGGTAATTATTAAAATTGTTCCGTGCTCGCACAAATTACGATACACGACTTTTTAATATTAAACAAGGGTGGGAACCTAAACATGAGATACCAAATCCAAAATAGGCCCACAACCCATCCTGGCTATACGAGTGTGTGCTTGTCTGTCCTAAATTAAAAAAAATATTAGTAAGTAGTTGATTATTATTTACTTATTTCTCCTAATTACGTTTAAAGATGTTTAATTTCGTAATAGTTCAGTGAATGCAATGTTAAATGACTTGTCAAACCGAATTTAAAGCAAAAACTAAGAAAGCAACTCACAAGACTGCTATGCCCACTATATTAGATATATTTCATGTTTAAAATAACTATATTATTTATATAAAATACTTACAATAATAACAGTGTTTTGATACAGTAAATTTACTTGTACTCTACCTACAGGTTTCTGCTATCAAGTATAATTATGGATTATCCTATATTTATGTAAAATTTACCAAAGGAAAAGTAATTATTAAACATCGGAAAACAGTAATTTTCACTTCTCTAAATAACATATCGGTTTTCCTTATTTCTAATCAACTTTTCCCTGTAATTAATATATATTAATTGTTATCTATTAAATTGAGTATATTTTCATGAAATAAGCTTTTTTTATGAGTTATATAATGTTGTCATGTCGCTAAAATAATTTTTACATTTTAATTTCAAAAATTCAATATTTAAATAGTTTGAATTTAAAAAATACGTATAGACGTACCTTCTATACAAAATTTAAACTTATTATATACCAAGTTATATTTATATAATAAGGATTGTTGTTGCTTACTTTCGTTTTAAGATGAAAGAAAAACATCTCCTCAAAAACAAGGTTTTTATTTAAGTGAATGTTTAATGCCACTCGTATACTTAATATTGCGATGTATATTAAAATAAATAAACATTAATTTTACATTAGAATGATGAATTCAAAATAATGTACCAACATTTATTTCGGTTATGCAAATCGCATTAACGTTACAAAAATCGTTAGATGTGGAAAGCAGAGGTTGGCCAACGGTGGTATGGACCGTGACGGCGGTCGCCAGTGGCTGGTCACCGTCGGAAGTCATCCGCTATTGATAACATCTCATTGTGGCAAATTGCGTCCGGATGTTGGCAGAGACGCGAGATGAACGCGACTCCATTGTTTAAGCCGTCACGTCAAATTAATTACGATCAATATACTCGTTCTCATTTATGAGGTACAAGTTTTTTCCAATTAAACTTCTTCGCAGTTGAACTAACATCAATGGTATATATTTTATCTTAAATTACTTAGTCAACGAATAATAAGGTATTTCCGAAATTTTTGTTTCACTAACTAGTTTTTGAGGGTAATTCACGAATTAATTATTCTTAGATTTCGTAAAATGAATTATGACTAGCAGCAATCTTATTTGAATTAATTAAAATAAGTGCAAAAATAAAGCATTTTGTTAAAACGAAAATCTATTGACATTAATTTATTCTAAAATACATATTTTTTTCTATTAGAATTGTAATAAAAGCGTTGAAACTAAGAAAATCAGCTCTCATCAAAGTTTGAAAGCAGTAAATGTCAAATAAAAGGCATAAGAAGTGAATTCGTTTAGAATGCCATACCTCAACGGTGAGGTCAACTGCGGTATACACAAACGTAATAAGTGAAGTAGGCTTATTGAATAAAAATAAAGAGATCTGTGTTGAAGCCTTGCGTTTGTGAGAAACACGCAAGACACGCTATCGACTTAATCTCATTACTTTTAATAAGAATACCTAACTATTTACCGTCTTGATAATCTTATTACGAGTGCCCCGTCCAGTAGTTGACTTGTTTACTCGAGGTAGGGATGAATACTTCGTAATGTTGTCTGAGAAATTCCTAGTTCCGACCAAGCGTGTGTTCAGCTTTAATAGGATGACGAATCTTGTTAGACTCCCGCCCAATTTTATTCTCGTGCCGTATCACAGTGGGCCCAAGCTAAAACACCGCGTGTCTCACAGAATTATTTCTGACATTTTTAGATTCATTGTCCTGTATGAATAAAGAGTCACGCTCCAAAAGGAATTAATACCAGTGATATACGTGAGCCTTTTGTTATGAGTATCTATTTATACTACACTTGCTTAACTGATCATTCTTATCAGATTTTCGTATATTTTTTTGAGTATTTACAATGTTTGAAAGGATTGATAATCGGAAGAATTGCCTACAATATAACTAAATAATTGAACAAAAGTTAAGGCAAGATTGTGTACTTTAGTGGTCGTTAAATGAAACTCCACAGTCTTAACTAAACTTTTAAGACACTTAAATAAAAATGCTTAAATTTTTAGTTTGGAACGAGTAAATTAAATAATTGTTCTCTACATTCTAACTTAAAGTTAGTTTTTAATCTCTTAGAGTTTAAGAATATTAAACTAAATAGTAGACGTAATATATTCTACTATGAAAAATATCATGTATACAAAATCGATTATATTATTATAGTTTAAATACTGTTTATTTCTAATATAGTTTTGGAAAGTTGCCATAATACTACTATGTTAAGTGCATGCGTCTCGTAGCGTAGTGAAAGACGAAGTGGCGGCGCGCCAGAGACGCGCGTTGCACGTCCCGAGCAGGTGTGCTGATCGCGCTCCCCTCCTTGTTGCAGAGCGGGCGATGCGGCTCGAGTAGCGCGGGGGCCAGCCCGGCGCCCGTCCAGCCAATCGAGGCACGTCTCGCGTATGATGTCATCGGAGGAGGAGGCCGACTCACACGCGCCCTACTCGGATAAGCTCCTAAAGAAACAGAAACGCGTCAGACAGCGCGTGGACGCCGGCGAGCCACGCAATTCTTATTCGACTCTCGCGACGAACGGACCCGCGCCCGCGCGCTCCGCACACATGAGCGGGGGACTTTACGGCGCCATCTTCGAGGGTCGCCAACACTTCGGCCTCTTCGGTACTTGCTACGCGCCGGCCGAGATGCTCAACGAGCTGCTGGGGCGCCCGCCCAAGCAGGAGGACGGCGATGACGCGAATGGCGGTGACGTACTGCGCGACCGCGTTCTCAGGGACATTCTGCAGAGCCACAAGAAGGAGCTCATGCGACTATCCCCGGACAATAATAATGTTCTCGCGAACAACAACAACGACGAGCCTAAGGCGGAGAAA
Source organism: Leptosia nina (assembly GCA_963661955.1). Taxonomy (NCBI): domain Eukaryota; kingdom Metazoa; phylum Arthropoda; class Insecta; order Lepidoptera; family Pieridae; genus Leptosia; species Leptosia nina. The sequence goes on along the minus strand of CAVLEF010000140.1, from coordinate 1,489,031 downwards.
CAGTCCCCGGAACGACCGATTTCGCGGGACTCGAGGCCGGACCTCGACGAAGCACTGCTGAGGCTGGACAATGCCTGCGACTCACGCACCTCACCGCCTCCTGCGCCTCCGCCTTCGGATCAACTGCTCGCTCCCAAATCGGAGCCGGAAGATCGCGACAGTGACGCCCAAAGGTCTTCACCGCGGCCACAGGATGTGAAACGTGCTCGTGTCGAAAACATAGTGTCAACGATGCGTTCTAGCCCCGCACCGCAGCAACCTCAAGTGAACGGATGCAAGAAGCGTAAGCTGTATCATCCGCAACAGCACGATGGTGCAGCAGAACGGTACGGCACCAGCCACGGCAGCAGCGCGCAGACGGTATCGGATGACTCCGAGGATGACGGTGAGCGACCCCCAATTCAGCAAAAGTTAGTAGAAAAGAATGCTTTAAAGTCACAATTGAGAACTATGCAAGAGCAACTGGCCGAGATGCAAGAGAAATATTTGCAATTATGCAATCGCATGGGCCAAGAGTCAGAGACTATAGATAATGACGGTGCTTCTAGTGATGTAGAGCAAACCGAGGAGACCGTTCCGAAATCGGAGCCCGCGTCTCCGGTCAAAGAGGTGCCGCCGCCGATACCCAACAGTGCACCACCCAATATGCTCTCTCAAGTGATGAGTAAGATGATATCAGCCAAGATTCAGGCTCACAACGCAGCTCATCCTCACCTGCCGCCCGGCTTCAACGGTTCTCTACCCATGCTACCTCATCTGCCGCACGGTGAGCACATGCACGCACCTCACTCTCATCAACAGCACCTAAACAACGCAGCCGCCATGTATCTTAACGTTAGTCAAAAATTATTCTTAGAACAAGAGGCCCGCCTCAAAGAAGCGAGTGAACAACAAAATAATCAACAACAAAGGTCACAATCCAATCAACACTCGCCCCAACAGCGACAAATGGGCCAGACGCCGAAGCCACCTCTGCCTTCAGAACTAGCGGAACGGTTAGATGCGTTGAGAAGCAATACGGGGTCTGTGGGGATAACCGGAGCGGATCTCGAAAGTCTCGCTGAAGTGCTCAAAAATGAAATAACAGCGTCACTAGCGAGTCTCATAGACTCGATCGTAACTCGATTTGTGCACCAGCGACGCATAATGAGCAAGCAGTCGGAAGCGGCCGCGGCGGCCGCAGAACAACTGAACAAGGATTTAATGCGCGCATCAAGAATGCTGGACAGAAAATCGCCACCGCCCAAAGCACCAGAGAGACCACCGGGACAAATGCCAGGTAACCCACCCGTCCACCACCCCGGCGCCCCAAACGGCGTTCCCTTCATGACAAATAACCCAATTTTTATGAGCCACATAAACGGCCCCCGTGCGCCGGGCGGCGCGGCGTTCCCGCTGCACCCCGAGGCGGGCGGGCCAGGCCACGGCGCTCACATGCGACCCCCGACAGGCCTGTTCCAGACGCCGCAGAAACCCATGCCTTCGCACTTCGGCCCGATGAATGGCCACTTCGACCGGGAACAGAACATTGACCCCAGCGAACCCTTGAGTTTAGTGGTGACGCCTAAGAAGAAGCGGCATAAGGTGACCGACACCCGGATCACACCGCGCACGGTCAGCAGAATACTCGGGGAGGGGGTGGGGCAGTCGCCCGAGAGCAAGTTCCCCGAATCGCCTTCGCCGAGACCGTTCCACGGAGGTATGGCGCTGCCGACGTCCGTGGCGATACCGAATCCTTCGCTTCACGAGAGTCAAGTGTTCTCGCCGTACTCCCCATTTTTTGGGGCGGGTGGGGGTCTGGCCCGCTCTCCGCCGGCGCCGGAGCGGGATTCTCCTCCGCTGCCGAACGCGCCGGCGATGCTGCACCCGGTGCTGCTCGCGGCCGCGCACCATGGCTCGCCGGACTACCTGCGGCACCCCCACGTGCCGCACCATGCAGCCGGGCCTCACCATCCGCACCACATGGACACGCAGGACCCTCACTCCGACTGCAACTCCACCGACCTGCCCTACGACGGAGTTCAGCCTACTATATCCTTTTTAATAGATAATTCATTACATAACACTTTCTAAAGAATAGGTTTTTTACGCGAATATCTAAAACTCGTCTGCGTAGCACCGAGAACGCACAACTATGTAAGAACTGAACTGATACGTAATCCGGTCAGCGAATCCTCAAGCCGTACACGCGAACAGCGGTAGATATCTTATTTCTACATTTAACCTTACGACTTCCTACTTAACAGTTGGTATCATTCGACTCTTGAAACCTCACAAATGTTGCGGTTTCACGTCTCCATACGCGTCCTACGTCTAAAAGGGAATGTATCCGAAGTCTCGATATGACCACTGTCATATATGGCCATCGATACAGTGCACTTAGAACGACATTATTATGTAAAACACAAAGGCAGCACTAATTAATTCAAACAGTAGATGCCTGGATATCGAAGGCGCTTTATAAGATTAGATGCAAACGGATTAAGGTATTGTGGTGCTTCGTTGAACCGACGTAATACGTGGATATAATCAGATTTACCAGCATTCCTTATATCCAAGAATAACTCTACATCTATAGCCGTTCATTAGAGTTAGCCTAATTCGTTTTAACACCGATTATGGTTTTAGCTAAGATTCCAAATAAAATAAAGCGGATCGCTCAATGATCCAATAAGGTTTTAATTCTACATGTGAAAGATAATCTACGTCAAGTATAAATACTATTTAAAACAAATTTCACTCGTTCATAAGCATCATAATCCATTGCAAAATATGTACATGTATCAAATTAATTTAATAGCACATATCGTGTATTCTACAAGCCAATATGATCCTTAATTCCACTGCACTCTTCAACATTAACACCGATGCACCTACGCAAGGCGAAGCTGATGTTCTTCTGGGTGCGGTACCCAAGCTCCGCGGTCCTCAAGATGTACTTCCCAGACATCAAGTTCAACAAGAACAACACTGCCCAGCTCGTCAAGTGGTTCTCAAACTTTAGGTAAGTCATTTTGCTACTTATTTTCCTTTTCAGACAGATTTAAACCACAGAAGCTAAAAACAATTGCCAACCGCGTAATGTAATGGGTAGTTTAAAATAGTATACACAATTGAATCAGGCATATAGCAATCTTCAAGTTAAATTATTTAAGTGCAATTACAGCGTCTTCGAGATCGATTATCCAATAACCCTATAATAATTCAATAAAGGGGTGAAAATTCACTATTTCCTTATCACAGTGTAGTGGGGACGCATCCCTATTCGATATCATACGAGAATAAACGAATAAAATCTATATAAACTATAATCATAAGACTATTGCATAAATTAAAACGATAATAGTTAAATAAAACACTTTAAAAGCGATATATATTAGTTAAACTTCTTATTATTTTTACTACGGCACGACGGTTCGGAGTACTTAACTCTGTACTACTCGTGTAAACTACAGACAGTGCGATAACAGTATCAGAAATAATTTTCTTTTCATAAAACATTAAATTTTCGTCACTTTCAGATTATAAATTTTATTAATTTTAGTCTAAGCAAACTCATGTTTTAAATATTCATTATCCGTAAAAATCAACTCTGAAACGCACTTAAAGTTAAATGGTCCGTCTACTTAAGTTGCAAGAATACTTGATGATTAAATGACTATAAATTATTACAGCTAAGTACGTACAGTAAATTCTCGGAGCGCTTCGGTCTTCAATTTGCTCGACAATTTTATAACATACGACAATCATTCGATAATTACGAACAGAATACTGTCATAATATTATTATACCCTTAATACAATCAATGCATCTGTAAAGTTATTCTCAAAGTACTCATAATATACTAATATATAAAGCTGAAGAGTTTGTTTGTTTGAACCCGTTAGTCTCAGGAACTACTAGTTCGAAAAGTTCGCGCGCTGTGTAGACTGTTCAAGATACTCAAAAAATATGAACGAAAGAACGAAATTATTGCTCTTTAAATTATAAAAAAAAGTCCGAAGACACTATATGTTTATTTTTTATGATCAACTTACAAGAACTGAATGTCGTGGGACCCACGACGTTGGTAACAGCTTAAATTTATAAAGACGAAGACAGATTTGCACAAAAATTAATTTTGATACCCAAAATAACTATTGTTAACACATCTAGTTATTTATAAAGGTAAAAATAAAAATGTCGTTCTTAAAGAAAAGAAGTTCGATAAGTTTCAATTACGTTACATAGAGTAATATTTTATATAAGACGTCAATATTAATATATTGACGATATCGGATTTTTTCAGTATTTTCATGACCCGTGCTTGACCGTGTGCATTCAATGCCCGTAGTTATTAGCATCAGTTATCTTCGAAAAGCCTTAACGAAACTATGTATTCTATACTTCGAATTAACCTCGACGAAGTAACGGAAAATTTTCTACATGCATCGATTTCCACTTGACTAATTTCCACGTTATCTCGCGATAAACGCCACCTGCCATCCACTGCGTTTGAGTTTCCCCTTCTTTGCATATCTATTGGCCGATATTCCCTCTTGATAAGATAGAGACGAAGAGTTATATCGAACAATGTTTGTACAGCACTTTAATAAGCGTTATCATAGCTTTCTACGCTATCTTAAGCTGTGTCATCGGTTAACGTAAAGCTTTTATTTTTTCTTTATTAGAGATGTTGCTGCATTAGGAAAATACAGAAAAAGACATATTTTAATTAAGACAATAAGCAACAAGTACTTGAAAGCAATAATTATTTAAATTTAAAAATGGAACTAACTATGAAAGAAATATTTTTTACAGAACAAACATACACAGATTTATTTCTATATATCATAGTTATTCTTGAAAGAAAAGTAAATAAAAAGCACTAAATTACCAACTACGACTAGACAGATGGCGCAAGAGTAGCAGATTTGTCTTTGACATTAGGGACACCTTTATCTACTCTTCCCCCGTGACCACGGCTGCAAAGCATCAGCAACGTCGGCCGTAATCAACTAATAAGTAGACTAATACATATGGCGTTTTAAACCGTTAATAGTGTTATATCAAGCATTTATTTTGCGGTTTCATAGTGATTGGCAAAGAAATCGTTCGGAATTTTCCATCAGTATCCCAAAAAGCTCTTTACTCAGTAACTAAGACGTAATTACTTATATCTCGGCTTCAAACACATTTTTCCTCATGATAAACAATATGTAAGAAATTCTAATTAATTAGTAATTAACCACGAAACTTCCATACGATTCTGTAACGTAAGCTTATTCCTTATATACACTTAAGGCGCTTAAACTTATTTCATACTAGCTGTGTCAGCGACTTCGTCCGCGTAGAATAGAAGTTTTTGGGCATACAATTTTTTTTTTTCATACCTCTTTATGAGCTAAGCATCTTTTAAATTTGAGCCATCCACCGCTTCGGACGCGGCCCGTTGTTCTTGCAAGTTAATCTTAAAAGATACACATATTTCGAAATTACGTTTTGGGAATCTCGTACCGTTTTTACAGCGTACGCATCGGAAACCCACAGAGTTGATGCATTTTCCCCGCTTTTTCCACATTTCCCGCTGTTTCTTTGCTCCTATTAGTCACCGCACGATGTTTAACCTATAACCTTCCTCGACAAATGATCTAACCAATTTAACAGAGCAATAGAATTTTTCAATTCGAACCAGTAGTTCCCGAGATTAGTGCGTCCAAACAAACAGAGTCTTCAGCTTTATATATTATAATAGATTAGGAAAATTCATGTAGTCAACTAATTAACGTACAAATGATAATAATAATAGTATTTATACGGATTTATCTTTGCACATGTATTGCGTAAGTTACTTTTAACCGACTATAACACAATGTAAAATCTGTCCATGGGGCATGGGGCGGAACAATTTCTGTGTCCGTTTCTCCGATCTATTTTATTAACAGCTTTTATGTACTACTGAAACTATGTATTATGATTTCTCGGGGTTTGAACCTAGGAGCTCTTGCACTTAGTACAGTGCTGAACGATTCGATTAACTATTGACCCACAGCAGTATAAATTAATATCTAAAGTAGTTGAGGATTCGATTGCCACCTGTGTCGTCATTTCAATTTATCTAAAATACTTTTACACATTAAGCTCGCGCTCGTTTGTTTAATCGTAGCTATGTATAGCTCTAATCAATTTATACTAATTTTTGTCTGGATATTTAATGGGTGGTAGGAATATCGAAGTCTGACGAGGTCACCGACCACCATCCACTGATAAATAAGTCGTGAAGTTTAATCGCATTTAGATTTCAGTCTATGGATTTCAGCATATCCAAATTCAAAGTACGGGTGTCTCTTGTCGAGTTATCTCTCCTCCTCCAATATAACAAATTCAAACATCTAAAGACAATCCCGTCCGTTATAAAAATAATGTAGACGTTTTATAAAATCTTGTTCTGCGTCAGCGATAAATTTTCCCGCAACGAAACTTGAGTCCATTAAAATTGTACCTTAATGGTTGCATTGTGGACAAACGGAAAATGTCCATTTCCTTACGATAAACATCTCTGAAAGTCCACTGAAAGGGTGAGGGCCGCACGAAGGTAATTATCTAGAGGTGTCCGTGGACAAATTGCGTTTTAAAACGGAAACATCGATTAGCGAAAGCATTTTAGCCGCGAAAATAGATGGGCTCTTCGCTTGGGGCAATCTACAGCCTGGTTAGAGAAATTAAAAGCTTATAAATATGGCTATGAAGATAAACCAAATATACATAGTCTGTTCGACTCTTAAAATTTTTTTGTTAAAAATTTACGCGCGCAGTACACATTTAAATGTACTAAACACTTATAACAGTTTTAAATGAAAATTGGATGGATTAATTTATTTACAATTTATTTTATCTACGGCCTGATATTTCGGATGCTTATATACCAACTTCTAAAACATTTCGAGTTATATACTGCTAAGTGTTTTATTTGAATATTCGAATGCAGTTCAAAATTAAACAATTATTAATAACTTTTTAATTGCAAACCTTATTTGTATGTGTACCTTTATCTCATGCGATAGAAAAGATTTAAAACAAATAAACATTCAGAGTATTACACAAGAGCCCAATCTATTAAATGCCTATCGCTATTAATTAATTAATAATAATCAGCTTTGGAAAAACGAACAATAAAAAATTAATGAGAAACTCCACGATAACAGATGGCGTAAAAATAATAAGTCATTAAAACATTTTAGTTCGTTAATGTTCAAAAGACGCAAGGTTTAGCGTAGGAAACTAGCCACTTGTTGGCGTACTGTGTGCACACCTCGAGGGTTCTAAAGGTGAGAACCCTTCAATGTCTTTTACGATCGCTCGAACGCCCAGTGTGCGCCGACCTTAAATCTTTTCCGAATAATACGAGCGCAGACTCGTTCCTCGGGCGCAAAACAAACACACTTCAAAGTCGATGCAAAGACAAATTCTTTCGGCTCAAAGAAACTCGCGCAAACGACTCGCTCGTACAATTAGCCGCGACTAGAGCGCTAATTAGCAACGGTGACTCGTTTAAGTTATTTCGCTTAATTAAGTTGCGCCGAAGTGGTCTGCGGCCGGCCCGCTGTAAGGCGTCGCAAATTGTCAGAACAGGCAACACTCCAATTAATCTTTATACACATCCAACTAGCGCGAGGGCGTGCTTAGACGGGTTGACCTTTTAAACGCTCCCACACGGCCGAGGCGCAGACAATGAGCCCACTCTGGCTTCGGAGCCGGCCACTGATTCCCTCGACGACGCGCTCGCGACTTTTTTTAATTAATCATTTATTCATTCCTCGCAAGCACGCCGCCGCTCCAAAAGTTAGACAGCGTGAAATCATCTCCGCGTTTCATTGAAACGCAAAGGGAAATGCGAAATAACAAGATTTTCAATCGGAATTACTTTCATAGAGTTATAATTTTTTATTAATTCAACTGAGAATAAATTCTCTCGTACGCGAGGACTCTCACAGTCGGCAACGGAATTGCCTTGCCAGCGTCGCAATTTTCATATGGCTTTTTAACTTAGCGCGCTAACTCGCTCCGTACATACTTGGTTCAATATTTAATTTTTTGTAATTAAAACTTAAGTGCGTGGTTTTTTTCAAACACTAGAGACGTCATCAAAGTGTGAAGGAAATGCGCGAGGCCCGATCTAACGCGGGCAAGTTTCGTTTTGTTTTGCCATCCCTCGGGGTGTGAACTCGCCTAGCTGCGTATTGTGTGGGCTGACTAAAATTTAATTGGTCGGCTAATACAGTGGAGCCGCGGAGTCTAATTTACGTGTTAACATTTTTAATAAGGCCGAGCTAGGGTGCCAAGTGGCCGGCCATTTATATCGCACCACGCTCGCGCGAGCACCTCTAGTAATTAATCCTACCCTTTCGAGGAAGCTTATGAGTAGTTTTTCTTCTAAAAAGCTGCTAATTACGCGTCACTCTTCTCGCGTCTTACGAGTGCCATTTCGGCCGACGTAACGAGGTATTTAATTACGTGTGTACGTTTGTTTACGCGTGTCCAAGAGACAGACACGCCTCGGTATTAAATTCCACACGACGTGTCTTTTACTTCTGAAAGTTAAGGTTATTACGCACGCGACGAGCTTAATAGTTGAGGTGAGGCGTATATTTACATATCATTGCGGTGGCCATTATAAAGTATTAGTTTCGGCGTCGTTAATAATATAATTAAAACACGCGAGGCTCGTTCTTATCTGTAATCAAGAAGCGGGCCATGTGTACCCTTCCTGCGTTCTACATAGCTGTTATCAATATCTTTTTATTATGGAACTGAATGAGAAATCGTTTGTAATAATTAATAATATTAATTGCATTTATAATGTTCGTGTACTCCTTAAACTTAGGATAGATCAATCGATTTCAACGAAATTGTTTATTAGTTATTTTAGTCAAGTTTACAAATTAGGATTTTAAGAATTTTAAAAGCTTTATATAAAAACGCTAAAATTACGTATTATTAATTAATTAATAATACATTTTTATTAAGACCGTTTGTACTAACATGTAGAACATTCATGAATGAGTCGATTTCAGCCAGTTGTAGTGCTTAGAATAAACGACTTATAGAACAAAGAGTTTGTCTAGCTTAACGTGAACCAAAGACAACAACAATGATCGCACAAGAAGATAAAACATCGCATGCAAACATCGACTATAGAGCCATAATTCCTTAACGTAAGCATGAGTAAGGCATCCATCAACTAATGAAAGCATAATTAGAAAAGTGCTTGTGTCTTCCGACTGGCCTTATCTTTTCTTCGCCCCATTAAAATGCTTTAATTACCACACCCTCTAACACATTTTTCGATTAACGACGACCTACATACACCCATAGACTATACTAGTTTTTTATGTCGAGTGTATTGCGAGTCGAGTATAAAGAAGGGCAAACTTTTACAATTTATTTCTTAATGTTGGTAAGTCGGTTTTCTTAATATGTCAGACATGTCAATACGTCAGCAAAACATTCTAAGCTTAAATTAATATTTCGTTTTATGAATATGTAATGTCTTTACCCAAGAGCACGCAATAAAAGGCACGCCTTACCCTGGTCTCGAAGGAGCGGGAGCGGCATTCTTTCATTAGCATTTGCCTTAAAAACCTTAATACGGCTCTAATGACACGACACACGTTTGGGCGGGAACGGCGGTGTCACGCGATCTTTTTTCCGCCAAGACTAAAGACTATGAACAACTGTCATAATTACACCACAGATTAAAAGATACAACCTTTGTGTATTCCGAACTTATATAGAAATATTAGTCGTTCCAAATTTGAACTTGCTGTCAAGTTTATTCGAATAGTCTGTGGTAATTAATTTTGGTGTTTATTATTTATAAGTGTAGGAAGAATTAAGAAGGCTCTAAAAGAAGAATTTCATAGTGTATGTTTTTATAAAGAAAAAAATATATGTATGTGCGTACGGCTACATTTTATTCTCTAGCAAGGGTGTAAGAAGGTACATTAATTTCTTGCTACCACATCGTTTAGTTTCGCATTTCATAATTTCCCATGTGTATACTTCCTACAGCCCAAGTAGTTTCTTATAACGCTTTTCCATATAAACATCTTAATTAATTAACGCGTAGTTATAGAGATACAGACTTTGTTATGAAATAATAAGTTATAACATACTGTCAGTAGTTTACGCGGGAAGTACACATTTGAATAAAACTCTTTTTTAAAATTTGCAAGTTTCAAATAAGTTTAACTAATATGTATCGCGTTTTAAACTGTTAAAATATTTTATTTAAATTAACTTATAATATGTTAAACATAGTTTTGTAAATATAATTTAAAAAATCTAATTGTAGCACCTCTATATTTAGGTTTTTTTTTATTTGCAGTACATTTGTATAAGTTTCAATAACTATATTCATTTAACATACTAATTAGTTAGATCATGAACTCTTTGAAAACAAAGTGTACCGATTTCTATATAAATACTACAACATTCTTCAACAATGACCAGAATTACTTGAGCTTCCGATACTTAGCTAAACAAATGAGATACATAAGAACAGTTCGCAGTGAGAGATCTTTTAGATTGGCCGGCACTTCTGTTAAGCGAGATAAAATGGTGCGCAAACGCTTCCGTTTGATAGTGCTCACTGTAAAGACAAGGATACAACAAGGACAAAAAGTTATTGTTGATAACAATGTTTCATGTACTTTATTTTAAATTTTAAGATATTCATTTATTTAGAAGCGCGATCAGATATTATATTAGACAGACAGAAATTCTAGAAGAATATATCACCTATAAACTTCTAGTAAACAATTTGTATATAATTAACAATTTTATACGAATTCACAAGCTGGGCAGTGTAAATCTACATTCGGTTTTAGTCAGTCTAGTTGGATTTCCGAATATCCAAAGCGAAATAGTATATTAGTATAATTGATTTTCAGTTAACCAACAAGTACTCACTTTCTTTCGAAGCGTGGAAATGTCATAATTTGAATTAAGAAGGTGTAAAAAATTGAGAGGTGAAAGTACCTATTAGATAAAGATCGTAGATATAACAGAAATATATATACTATAAAAAAGTTAACACACAGACTGCACCCAACCCTTTACAGGAGTCCAGGTAACTTATTATTTTAATGAAGCATATTGATTTTATCACTATAAAGCCATCAAACTTTCGCTCTATTTGGATAAGTAAAAAATATACGTGTCGTAGGAAATCTTAGTAATAAATAGCAATGACAAAAGACCCGGGGGAAATAACTTGAGTATAGTGAAAATGTGAGCAAGCAGGCGGTTTGACGGAGTGACGACTGGCAACACTAAAGTAATTATTGTTAGACACGTGATCAACGGCCGCCATATTAAACATATTCGCGGCTCTGATTACATATTTGTTCCGATAAAATAAATACGTGACGCGATCACGGATTCGCGTATAAAATGCGCGCGAATGCATTTTTATGAATAATTCCAATGATAGGGTAATGGCGCAGCGTCCTGATAATTCCGATGCGAATGAATAAGTGAGATATCACTAATCTTTTATTAGGGATTTTCAAATTCGATACATTTCTGAATAATTAACGTCGAGCGGCTTTCAAACGAAAATTAATTGGAACTGCATAGACACGTTTGTCCGAGTATTTTTACAATTTTTTCAACTCAATTATGATTATGGCAATTTCGGTTGACTGAATGTACCGCCGTGAATGAATTTTAATAAGCCTTCAAATTAAAAAGGCCAAAACCGCAAATATAAATTCCTTCACAATGCTAATTTTTCGTAATATCAAGCACTCGACACATAAATATTCAGCATTAGATGTAATTCCGAGCGGTAATTCCGTACCGGATCGCTCAAAGGATGGCGTCGTTGTATACTTTTTACTGTGGACACTCGAGGAGGCTAAAAATAAAGAACCGGTCGCAACTGGTTTTTGAAACTGTCTCAAAACAGTAATTAGCGAACTAATCCTGAAATCAAGCAACCGTGAACGGTCAGCTTTATGCGCGCACTTAAACGGCCTCGCGTCTGTTCAACCCTTTTTTTTCGAAATTTTAATACCGAAGCGAGTATAGTTGGGGTAATAAAATCTCCGCAAGCACTCAAATGAGCTGAACTTTTGAAGCGTGGGGTACAAGACAGAGGCAGGTCAGTGAGGAGGGAGTCATTATACAGGACCGGATTCGTGCGCTCATCATCGCCCTTAATCATTCATTAATTCTCAGTTATCATTAAAAACTTGAGCATAGGGCACTCTATCCTTAGATAAAAACTTATTAAATATATTCGTCATATCATCAATATAAATTTTAACTACCGTTCCTTCGACCTACCTAAACGTGCAATAAGTTTCGGATTTCCCGTTACAAGATAAGAGAATAATTCGCGAGAAAGTTGCAAAGTGTGGGTAGATAACCGTCTACTGCCCGCATCGTGGCGCGACATTAAAAATACGTGTTAAGTATATAGTAAATCTATTTGTATTCTTGAAACGTACAACCTACTTAAGTTTGCGTTTTCTAACGATAATGATAAACAGCGCACGTGCCGAAATAAATAGAGTTCTATACAATTGGATAGGTAATTGATTAAAATATTTTCATTCGCTTCTAAGTATTGCACTCACTCCGGAAGCAGTGATTAGCGTTGAAAAAACCGTAATCATCTTTAATTCGCGTTTCGAATGCGGCCCTGTGTCGGACGGCGGAGGCTGAAAAAAGTTTTTTCACTAACTGAAGCATTAATCCGGCCCGGTATTAGTTTACTCGCTTTTAGCCGTGCTTGTGTGCATAGTGTGCATGTGTGCCGCCGTGCGACTTTTGCACAGAGAACAAGAATGTAGAGCAGTCGTTTTTTTGCAAAACACTATTTTTATTAGCCTTCAACTTTTCGTATACTGTTAACTTTTAACGCTGTAAAGGAGATCAATAGTTTTGTCCCGTTTTCTGCAGCGCTAGATTCATCCGAATGTTAACAACTCTTCAGTTTTTAGGCGTTTGATATCGTATTTAGATATTATCACATTCGATGGAACAAATAGCTATTAGAATGACACACGCTTAGCGTAGATTAATTATGCAACGTTCAACTCATAGAGAATAGAGTAAATACAGATAAATAGTGGCTTTATTTGTATCGCGTCTCTATCTGTTTAATACTCTTGCAACTCGGCTCATTCCGGCGTACTCTACGAAAGCTGGACGCGGTCCACTCACACACACTGGCGCACCCGACACACACCGCCACAGCCTGTAATACCTCCCCTATCATTTCAGTGAGTCGTGCCTGCATCAGGTTTTAATAACCATTGTATTTGGCAACGATCGAAATGAGTATATTTGAAGTCAGTAGGAAATGTCTGAAAACTATTTTTTACGAACCAAAGTTACGCGTTTATAAGCTCGCTTTTTTGTTTTTATATAACGCTCGATTGTGTGCGTTAGCTCCTTTTCAATACCGATTTGTTGGTTTTATATCAAAATATTTCTATGAAGCGATTCAGGTGGTGCAATTTCAGCTTTAAATGAGCTTTTTGTGCGCTCCGCCAATGTTTAGCTGTAATTGTCTGATAACTACAGTTCTCTATTATAATTAGGCCGTGAAAATGAAAGACCACAAAGAGGTGGTTCATTTATTTCCATGGAATAATTAAGAACCGCACTCGAGCCGTATTTTGTGGTACCATTTTTCGAGGATTCGAGGCCGCTGCTTCATACGTTCGTACGGTGTTAGTCGCAGTGGATGTTTGAAGATGTTAAAAAGTGTGATGTAAGGTGGTTCTTATCGCGTAGCGGTGAGCCCGCATCGAAAATCGCAAGCTATATGTTAAGTTGGAGACATCGGTATGCCATTGTGACACTATAACCCATATTCAAGTAATTGCTTAATTAACTTGTTTATCTTGCGTCATTTTTAGCAAAGCGTTATATTCTATGGGTTTTTTTAACGTTTCGTAAACATCTAATAATTATGACAGGTGTACACTTGCGAAAACTATAGCTCTACCAAAATATAGTATAAACAAACAGCTGTATTTAGCTGATTTATGGTATTCATTGCAAATATCTATAATATATATCATATTTTTTTAAACTAAAACTGTAAAACAGATTTCTTAGGAATATACGCGCTTAACTATTCCTTAACGAGATTTATCGCCCATGTATATGGTACTTCTTAATTACCTCAGTTTTTCGCAAACCTTCCCTAATACAAAAATCGAAAAAACCGATTTTATCTATGAGAGTAACTCGAGGTCGGAATAACTAGGATTAATATTTGTATTGTCAGTGAATAGGGGCTGCGACTGCGCATCTGTCGACCTGTCACGAACATAATACATGTGAAGCTATCGTATGGTGAAATTGATTTCTTTTTGCGCATCTGAGGATGTTGATAGTAATGTAAATAATAATACTAAGGAAATAAGAAATAGTAGCCTAATTATAGCTTATTTCGTAAATAGATCTTAAACGATCCACTAAGGATTAGCTATACTAAAGTATCTATAGTACAAATAATGCTTAAAAGCGTAATAATTTAAATCTTCTCGCCAAACGAGTCAACAATGAAGGGAAGAAAATATTAAACAATGAGCTGACCCCTCAGAAAGATTTCTTAACGACACTGGATGTAGAGCTATAAATGTTAAGACGCGCGCCGTCGACTCAAAGTTTGCAGACTATAATTAAAAAAAAAAAAAAACAAAAGAATGTGCATTTTCAAATCTGCTAAGACGCTTACTTAGCTAGCTTACAAAATAAATATGTACAGTGTCTTAGACATACTTCAATTTTAAAATTATAATGTGAATGAGTATGACATATTCTTTTTTTGAAATACATTTTGTAAGTTATATTATTATCTTTGATAAACATATTTGTACAATTCGATTTTTTCATAGATTAAAAATAAAAGTGTTGTCTAAATGTCTTTAACTCTACATTGTATTAGCTCTAGAGTTCACACGGGAATCGAAGCACTCCTTGAGGGGGACTTTAAGAAAGTGCCGAGATTCCCTCGACAATAAACACTTTTTTTATTGTACGCCCATTGTGGTTTACGACTTGCAAATACTTAGTTGCTTGTAAGAGAATTCTTTCAAACAAAGCGTCTAAAAGTTTACAGTACGAGTCACTATGTATAGATAAATTCTTATATACTTAATTGTATCTAGTTTCGAGAGACACATTAAATAAAACACTTTTGACTGTTAAAAACGCAATATTTATCTGTTAATTAACATGGTTTTTGGTTACTACGGCTGAGTAAGGGCATCCGATATATAATTAAAAGAAGGTATAGTTCTCGTTATAAAACTTAAATTGTTTTATCGTAGATAATATGGCCATTGAAAGGTCCTAACTCGAAACAAAAAACAAAACGTAAACTTAAATATCATATTAAACATCTTAAGAAAGTAAGTACGTTAAGTTCATTGATTTTCAGCAAATTTTACTTTTTTTGTAATTTTTAAATAATGTTCTAAAATTTTTTAAACGAACGAAGCAGACAGCTGCTTTACATCGTATAGCTGCCTATATAATTTGCATTATACAAACGTTTATATTTAAAAAAAAAACACCCTTAATAGTCCAAGTAAGCGATCTTAATTAATATAATTTTCGGAAGAGCCGAATAATGCAGCAGGGCATCTTCGCATAAAATTTCAATTTTTACTTTTATAAACAATAGACGTCTTTCAATGAATTTCTTCGTCAGTTCCTATTTGGTTCCGGCGGTGATCCTCGACGAAGTTAAAAAAAAAAACTTCGCCAAGAAACTGCAAAAAATACCAACTGCTCCCTCAAACAATGACATTAAGAACTGCGCTCAGGTAAACGAAAGAAATCTTGAGAAAGACACGGCGTTATCTTAATATCAACCCTAAAGTCTCCCTCTTAAAGTATACAATAGTTCATCCGTCATACACCTGTAGACGGTAGCATTGTATTTAGCATATAAAGAGATTTAACTTCTAAATAGGTGTAAGAAAGCATACAATTGTATGGCAAGCAAGGGCAAAATTTCGTAAAGAAATTTTTCAACAATGAAACAGCTGATACTTAAATGTAACGGTTTTTTCGCGCTCAATTCGAATTTCAATTAAGAACGCAACTTTGACAGAATAATTTTTGAATTTCGAATACGAAAATTATATAAACACAACTGTTCAAGCAACCAAAAACTACCCACTTTTTAACACGCCACACTGCTACGTATTTTGTAGCACTTGCTACGGTTCGTAGCGGAAGACAACACGACAAAAATTTGTATTTCTTACAAAAAAATTAACTAATTCTTCGAAAGTACGTTAAAAGTACTATAATTTGTTACTAATAATATTGTATTTACGTTTTTTTCTGATCTTGTCTCAATATGAGGAATTATTGTTTTTAATCTTTTTATAGATATCTCTCAAAGTAATTAACATACGATCAAGACCACTTAAAAGAATCTCATCACCATCATCCCAAACACCACTTACGGCCTTATCGGCCACAACTAACATTAATTAAAAAGCAAACAGCATTGATGCCGTTTATTTAAACACGTGAAAACACTTAAGCCCCGGCGTATGTGTGCTTCGTAACCGTGGCGTTTGTCCCTCTAATTAAAACATCTATTCATAATGCATGAATACCTAAACATCATGTCACCTCCCGCCAGTTAAAAAGACATCTAATTATTAAGACACTTCATTTACTTACTCAATTAGTAAGGCTGGCAATATCTCGCGGAGTGCCAATTAAAAAATAATAGAAAACCCGACGTGCGAGCGAGAGCACTAGAGCCTCTCGCTCGCACGCAAGTGGCTTAGGGATGATCCGGTTCGATTGATAGCTGTTGACTATTTATTGAGTGATTTCGATTTTTGCGCGCATCTCGCGAGTTCGCGACATATTTTTTAAGTCCTCGCCATTTTTTATCGTGCTCGTTGAGTGTTCAGACCTACGCATGAAGAACCTCTCCCTCTATCTACTCTATCTCTTCAAACCTTTACAAAACGAGGTCCAGATATCTGGCCACGGCTTAAACAGTTTCTCTATCTTCCCATAGGCTGTGTTATTCACCTCCCATCAAGTGAACTCCAAAATCTCTCGCAAAACCAGAACACTTCCCCACCAAGCCACCGTCTAACGGTCATTTATAATTGTGGCCCTCCAAACCTGGTGTCAATACAGCCAATTGGCACTTCATACCAAGTGGCGACAAATCAAATCTTGGATCTATACATCTATGAGCATCCCGCGACGAGACGGCAGAAACTGAATTAGCCCGTTTGAATGCGAACTCGTAAGTAATTAGCCTCGCGAGACCCTCGATGCTCTTATAAGCGAAGCGGATAGAAGATAGCGATGCGACGCGGAGAGCGGACCGAGCGAAAATGACTAATCAAATCCTCTCCGCCCTCCGACGGCTTTCGAGTGCGTTTTTTTATATTCTCATTGTGCCGTGAAGTGTCACACTGCAGGTGAATTTACTCGCGCATCGCACTCGGAGCCTACCTACTCGATCAGATCCGCTGGCAAATTAATCACCACTGCCACTTCAGTTTTATCTTTTTTAACTGTAGGGATTCGTATGAAAACAAATACAATTTGATCATTTTTTTTTCATAAGTTTGAACCCGTTTGGGTCCACTGCTGGACTTAAGCCTCTCCCAAAGCATGTCCTCTCTTGGAGTCTTTTTTATACATTTGCTGCGGGCTACTTTCTTTAGGCCATCACCGCGCTTAACGCAATGCTAGCAACACATTGAAGCTACAAGGGCGGTCATAATAAATAGGATTTGATATACTCTCGGTAAACACGAGAAACAAAGACTTTACCATCATAATAAAAGTTAAATTTAAAAAGAAAATAACTAATGATCTACATTATCTATCTTTTATTCTTTAACTTATTTCTTTTTTTACATTTTGCAAGAAAACATTTCAAAACAATAAAATGTAAAATTTCTTCTTATATCATATCTTACGCAATTATTTCTTTACTATACGCAATTTTTACACAGCATAGGCTCTATCTGACAGACAGAGTGCTGTCTGTTCTAAATATTTAACAAGTAACGTAAATTTAATTCCGACTAAATGATAAAACTGTCTAGTATATGCTGGAACACCTAAAACCTCGATATTAAAAGTTTCTTTCATTGTTACAGAGAGTTCTACTACATCCAGATGGAGAAGTACGCGCGGCAAGCCATCAGCGAAGGTCTGAAGACGGCTGATGACCTCCACGTGGCTGGGGATTCCGAACTCTATAGGGTCCTCAACTTGCATTACAATAGAAATAACCACATTGAGGTAATTGTCTTTTTCAATCTCTAATTTAATGTGCTTTTACAAAACTCATTCCGTATCTTCTTCATTCAATATCTTGACCTAAAAATAGGAGTAGAGATCTAATTACCGTTTAATCCTTCCAGGTTCCACCAAACTTCAGATATGTGGTAGAGCAGACGCTCCGCGAATTTTTCCGCGCCATCCAGGGCGGAAAAGACGCCGAGCAGAGCTGGAAGAAGTCCATCTACAAGGTCATCTCACGGCTAGATGACCCTGTACCGGAGTACTTCAAGTCACCAAATTTCCTGGAACAGCTGGAGTGAGCGCTTCGCCGCAACGCGCACCATTCGGCAACAAAATTCGGAAAACGACGTTTCGCACACCAAAATTATACGACACTCGCATTTAGGCCTTCAGATTCAAAATTATTAAAGTTAAATTAAATTATAATGAAATGGAATTCGTACGTTTCGCGCTGCGCACGCGCTCTTAGGAAATTCATTAGGTTATACGATTAAGGAGAAAGTTTAAGTCACCTAGAATTTTATTTGTGCACATAATATATTTCGCTATATATAATTATTATTATATTATTAAGTATTATCGTAAATGGTTTTTATAGTTATGTATATCTTAAATCATTTATTGATTTATTTAAGGAAGAAACGATTTAATATATTAACTTGCTTAAGTTTGAATTTTTCGTTGTTTTCATTTGTTTCTCCCGTCCTCTATCCTCGGCCTTTCCGCTTTTGTTTCGTTCGGAGCTGATTCGGTTCGTTGGCACACTTCGCGTGTCCCGAAATTGTCAACCTTACCTCGTCATAATTATTTTAGGAATAATTAACGTTAACCATAGACACTAGTACAATAGAGCAGGGTTATTTTTCGATCCACAAACAAAGAATTTAAACATTATTTTTATACTGATAGCCGGTTATATGTTCGTGCAGAGATTTTCAATAGAGTAAACGATATACAGACACCAAATTCGAAAACGGTAAACATCTTCAGTTGATTTTAAAGTACACATCCTTGTTTCTATTAACTTTTCGGCATCGTTCGGGCAAAATGGTTTCAGTTCGTCCGGCCCACGTTCCGGACGTAGGGTTAAGTTTATTTGTTAGATAAAATATATTCCGAAATGCGTGGCCATATATCAAGACAACGTGCGCGCGAGTGGAGAGCGCGAGTTTAGCGTAAGTTACGATTAAGTTTAAGCATTCTACGATATTCAGTTTCCTCGTTCTTCTGGACGCCAAATATCTAATCCGTATTCCGTTTACAGTAGTCGTATTTAGAATTAAAATCTGAAAAGCTCTCAGTCGACTCGCGCCCTCCACCGGCGGAGGTCGCACGGCGTCTATCTCTCCCCAGACACATACACCCAGGAAAAATAGAAGGCAAAACCATATAACAGTTCCTACAAAATTCAACACCAATTACTAATTCGATTACCACAAAACGCACCGGGGCCAGCTCGTCCGATCTGAAGTGCCTTCGAAAATGTTGATTTTTTTACAAAAAAAAAGATAATAAATTATAATCAAGGGCCCTCAATAGACTCTCCCGCCCAACCGAAGACGCCGTGCGCCTACGCCGCGCCCGACGCCACGCAAACCGTTCGCCGTATCGAACAAGCAGTATACATACACATTTACTATTATACTATAGAAGAATAATTAGTTTGATTCGTAGATATATGTAGCGCGAGAGCTCCGCGCTCGTCGCAGTCCGCCAAACAGCAGCCACTTGAAACCGCGGACTCGGCGACGAGCGCGAGCGCATCGTACGACTCGGTGTATTTGTTATAACGTGTAGATGCCCCCCGCCCACCCCGCCACGCGGCCGCACCTTCAGTTCACATCCTCAGTTCCACAGGACAGACAGATTAAAGATAATTTAGCTTCTTAAAATAGATATAAACGTGAGACAGTTGTACAAAGATATATAGCTACACGTGTACATACTACGGTAATTTTAATACAGAAGAGATACGAAACTATCTTAGCGTTAACGATATTTAATTAAGGTGCAATAGTACGGTAGCGCGCGTTCGTTTGCTGAGTACGAGTTACACATCCTGATTTCGTCGTTCGGAGCCGCGCAGGGCGGGCGGATGGCCGTAGCTAAGCGACTATAAGCATTCTTCATTTACCACTTCGTTATCGTTTCGTTTGTAATCATTTCACTATTACGGTAATTGTAAGACCTCAGTTTAGGATGGACCAGGCGTCGACTGGTGTTAAGTGTTCAGGTTAGGTGAATGCGACCACAGACATCGACACAGTATATCCCCCGTTCGACCCTCCACTGGTTTTTAGTTCGAAATTAGTCCCGACACTCGTGTCTCCATACCCACAACGAGCAATAGCCCAGTTTCATTTTCTACGACACACATCGGTTCGTAGTCAAGTTGATACGCAGTCGCCGCAGGGCTTATTCGTGAACGAGCAACGTTTCATGTTACGTTTTAATTGTTTTCTGTTGACGTTATTCGTTCTTTTGTCCGTGAGCTTGCGCCGGAGCACGAGCGGCGTTCGAGACGGCGTCGACGCAAGTTCGAGTTCGACCGCTCGGCTCCAGAGTAAGCCGGTTCAACTATCTACCTATTTACTTCCATGTATAGCAAGTAATAAATCCGTTACCCGATCTCTCCATAGTTTCTTCATAATTATATATAAAATAGAATTGTAAAGGCAGGCTACACACACATATTACAATAGCAAAGTATTGATTTCCCATCAACAGTATTACCGACGTGCCGTTATTCGCAGACACTTGGAGCCGTTTTTTCGTTACGCCTTCCGGTGAAAACAATTATGACGATTCTTATCGATTATTGTTTAGTTGTTTGAGCATTATTTCCGAATTTTATACTTGAGTGATTTACTGTGAAACCGCTAAAAGACCACAATGGATATACAAAAGCCGATCGCCGAATCGCGTTATCTGTAAGTTATTGGTTGACGATTTTTCTAAATTATTGTAAAGACTCAAGATTGAAACATCGAAGTAATTAAGTCCACAGTGATCATGGGGCTAACCCGCAGAAAAGTACAAAATTCGGTGTCGATTGTAAAACTCATGTTTGTAACTATAATATGTATTGTAGATTTATGAAAATTGTCTTTTGGCAACTCTCATTGATTCCAAATTTTGTATCTAGATCTAGTAAACTTAAGTTTCATTATATATTGTATCTATCTGATGTTTTCGCTTGACATTTTTAATATTTTTAAATCCGTCTACTAAATGTTTGGATCTATCGAGGTGAAATTATATAAAGATTTATTTTCAAAATTAATTATAAAGAACGAAAATACAGTATATGCGTATTCCGTTTCACGTTTGGGTATTATGGTTCCTAAATTTTCGAAATTGTAATAGACTCTATTATGTAGCGTTTGAGTTTTGGATAGAGACATTTAGATGTACCGACTAGTCGTAAACTTTTCTATAATATGAGACAATCAATAAGGAAATGCTGAAAAATTAGCTAGTAATTATATAAGTATCGTTCGTTTCTAATGTCCGATTAATATGTCTGAATTATCAAAGAAATTGAGCACGGATGTACTATTAGGAAGTCACGGAACAAATACTGCCGATGCTTTTAATTACAAGTAGATAAGATCGAACGCTAAGGTCGGTGTTGGCAAGAACTCGGGCGTTCGCTATTTTGTATTCCTATTGCTAGTGATAAAATAAATGATAATCTCGATATCCTTGTGGTCTTCATTCGTAACAGCGATACACGTTCATTTCTTCTCGTATGTGCGACGTTTATGTTGTGTTGTTGACGTATTTCGGTAATGGCAGCCGCCGGTCGACGGCGCTGCGTCTCCCTTTTCGTATTATATATTTTGTAAATTATAGCGAGCGGACGCGGTAACCGGTGATAAAAATTAGTGTCAAAATTGAAAACGAAATTAAACGCGCGACGCGTGACTCTGCGCGCGCGCAGTTCTGGTTCTTCGGGCGTAGCGCCGAGTCCGCGTCGCGTACGAATGATAAATTTGACTAGTGTTTAGGCATTTATTTCGAATCCTCGCATTTCGGCTAAGTAATAGGGCCCGCGTCCGCTCGTCTCGATATATTTAGTACAAATTTCACGATGTTAAGATTACGAGGCTCAAAGCTGTTTCTTTGTGGGCCCCCGCCGCCGCTACCCCCCCGCGCCGATGATATCGTCGTGTATAAAATTTTATTCAAAAGAGTATTTTTGTATTGATATTTCTAAAGTTGGTGTAAAAATGGTCAAAATTTCATAAATTATAGCGATGGGACATTTAGATAAATTTAGAAATGTCATGCGTTTTTTGTATTTAATTTTAAGCATAGTATCGGATATTAAAAGTTTAGGAGCATTAACCATTTGTAAATAAAAAGTTGACCGGCGCGGGCGCGTCGCGTTGGCGCG
Source organism: Leptosia nina (assembly GCA_963661955.1). Classification (NCBI taxonomy): domain Eukaryota; kingdom Metazoa; phylum Arthropoda; class Insecta; order Lepidoptera; family Pieridae; genus Leptosia; species Leptosia nina. The sequence continues at coordinate 1,466,323 of CAVLEF010000140.1, read as the reverse complement.
GTCCGCCATTTTATATAGATAAAAAAATATATAAATGACTAAAAGATGTTTATATGGTTCTGGATGTAAAAAGTTAAATTTAAAGGCATTTTAAGGTGAAAAGTGGACATAAAATTGTAACGATTCCTTGGTATTTGTCTAAGAATGGCTACTAGCGGGTCACTATTGTAATCTGTGAGCCTCAGACAAATCATTATATACTTATCACAAAAACTAACCTAACCTAACCTAACGCATTAATTAATTAATAACGGTTCTTAATACTACAACATTATTATAGTAATATAATAACACATTGTCATAATGCTTTTATCGTTCGAGCGTGTGTCTTGTCCGTGATCGTCTAGGAACTAACCGTTCGGTGTATTTAGTGATAACGAGAAGTATTGTGATCGACAAAGACGTTTCAAAATTCTATTGCATTTGTAATTGGTAATCACATTGGCGGTACGAAATTGTGTTAAAATTTAATCAAAATTATTGGATTGTATTGACAATGAAATAAGTTGTATTAGTATGAAAATGTCAGCGTGGAGACTTGTTGATAACACTGAGGGATGTTTCTTCGTGATTAAAACGAGTAATAAAGCTAAGCTTTTATTTGAATTCCGCTTTTTATTTATCACCCTCGTCAAGTTGCAGTCTGTTGACTTCGTTGAAATTGAATTAACGAATTTGCAAAAATACAATATAAGACTACAAGAGCAGAATGTTTACAGTTACAAGACCTGTAGTTGAATTATACATGGTTGTAGAAAAGTCTTTTCGCATAAGTACATGATATTGTTGTTGTTAATGAGACGTGTGTACGACCATTGAGAATCTGCTAAGCAAAATAGATTTACTACCTATGAAAATCGATTTGGATTCAAAAAAAAATCGCCAAGAGCTGCTCTCTAACCGACATCCACAGCTTGCCGTGCTGTTGTTCTAACCAATTCAGCTACCGTATGTGTGTGCCTAAAATATAGGTATTATTCAATGAAATAGTTATATTGTTACTATTTCATCTCCATTTTGGGAAAAGGCGTGAATTTTGCAAGGCAATCAACACATTGAAAACCGATACAATTTTCGAAGCAATGCAAAAATATAAAAAAGCATTTCTATCATATTTCCTCATGTGACAGAGCTGTTAGTAAGTACTCAATCGATCGCTCTCGATTATAATCCTTCACAGTTCACACCTTCAAGGTGCTTGATTTGATAATTTACATATTCCAATAAGTACATTGCATATTCATTATAATTGATTCTAATTACAAATTTGACAGCAAAAACGCACTTTTACACTACACGACACGATATCGGATCAAAAAATATAAAGTTCATATTTATTTGATTGTCGATCCCTCCCCGATCCGACCGACTATAGAATATTGAAAATATAAAACTTACTCCCGCGGGTATAAAATTTTTTGTAAGTAAAAAATATGATACTACTTGATCTACCAATTGTGCTACTGTATCCTGTACTTGATCATCGAATTTTCTCTATGTTTTTATACGTATCTCGAACAATGTACGGTTAACGGTTTCAACGGGCCGTAGTTAAAGTGATTACTAAATAAGTTTAACTAATTTATCGCGTTTTAAACCGTTAAAGTGTTTTATTTAAATGTGTACTACTCGCGTAAACTATAGACAGTATATAATACAAATACTTAGTTATGTATATTATATAATTAACTCTAAATGTAGGAGTTTAAATTTAAATTGGGTTTAAACCTGGTGGATTTGTAGATCCTCTACCACTGAGGTTATCGCGCTACTGTGACGACAACTGTTGTAACAAAAATTCAAAAGTTATTTCCTTTAATGGAGGAGAGAAATTTCCTGTTAAAAGAAACTTCTACCGAAATATCAAATGTCGTATCAGATAATAACGAACGACGTTCGATAAAAAATATTAATATCCACGACACACTGTCTCTTACGAGATGCCTAATCAATTAGTCTCTTGAATATCAAGATGAAAAAGAGCAAGAGGCATATGAATCGATTCCTAATTGTAAGGGGTTAGAGCAGTGACTTGATTTCTGAAGAGATCTCAAAGAAGCAATAGGTCATGAAATTGGTAAAGTGAATCTCTTGATTTTGCATTTGCTTGAGTGTGCGCAAAAACCCGTGTTTTGGAATATTTTACACTCACGCTTATCATGCGAATATAAAACATATGTTTATTTATTATATGAAGGTTATATACGTATAGTTACAAGTACCTTAGCCCATTGTTGATTTATTGCTAAAACTAAAAAAACGTTACATTTAGTTTATATTTTACTACGCTTCTTCATCTTAACTTATAAGTATTAACTTAACTTGGTTTGGAAGAATCTCTAAAGTATAATGATTTAGGAGAATAAGAAAAAAATGTGTTAGTAATAATTCCATTATTTTATTTACTGCAGACTTAGATTAAAGTTGTTCATGTTGTTCAATTCATGCTCAATTTTGGGATTATGAGATATTTTTCAACCTTGCTCTTCGATCAAGTCGGTAAAAAAAAAACTTCCAAGTGACATTTTTGTGTTAACCCGCATCCTTTGTCTTTGTGTTTAACAACTTATTAATGTCAATCAGCATTGTGTAAGTCAAATGTCATTTAGAATTACTTATGTCAATGAATATCTGTCAATGTCGCTGTTATAAAAAACCGCGCTTCGCAAAGAAAAGATTTGAGCTTAGTCTTTTTAAGTTTACGACTTTTGTTTAATAAGTATATTATAAGCGCTCTTTATGAATTGGTGATTTTAAAGATAAATATGACGGCGACAGCTTCAGCTTCCACTGCCACTGTCGACGAAGATTTGGAAGATTGTGGACCACAACTTATAAATAAATTGGAGGTAAGCATTGAGTATAACATGATAAAACAAGTTTACGAAGTTGACTATTTAATTGTTAGAATTTTGTACCATTTATTTTTGGTAAACCAAATAGCCTTTAACAATTTAGAAATGTTCACAAAGAGAAAACAATCACATTAGTTTCCATAAAATCATTTTTTGTATCACATTTCCTAGGGAAATGGTATTACTGCTGGTGACATAAAAAAATTAGAAGAAGCTGGCTATCATACAGTGGAATCAGTTGCTTATGCTCCCAAGAAATGGCTTATTACAATAAAGGGAATATCAGAAGCGAAAGCAGATAAGATATTATTGGAGGCATCCAAACTCGTTCCTATGGGATTTACAACAGCTACAGAATTTCATCAAAAGAGGTGAATATTAACTGTATGTCTAAATTTATTTAAATTCATTATTTATTGGCCTGATGTTTATGCAAACTGGAATGCAGTTCGTCCACCTCACCTTATACCTTGGTAAGTGATACTAAGTAATGTCGCTCAACTTAACTCTCACACATTTGATTTAAATGCTAAAAATTCTATGGTTGATAGATCCTGCCAATATAAGAATAATCTTAAAATTTCAACGGAATATCTCAAAAACTACAAAATTTCAACATTTTAATTTTTTTTGGATTTAGAATAAAAGTAATTATTCTCATAAATTTTCAGCGTTTAAATCAAATGTATGTAAAGTTGAGATAGTAATGTTTTAATTTATTATTATTAACTTAATACATAATTTATTAAATATACTAAGCTAAATAATATTTATTTGTAAATCATATTACTCAATTAAATTAGAAATATTCACTCTGTATTCAAAAAATAATATTGTCAATATTTGTATTTCAGAGCTGAAATTATACAGCTGACAACTGGGTCCAAAGAATTAGATAGACTGCTGGGAGGTGGAATCGAAACTGGCTCTATTACCGAGATATTTGGAGAATTCAGAACTGGAAAGACACAACTCTGCCACACACTTGCTGTTACCTGCCAGGTACTACATTTAAAGTAAAGTATTTTTTTTTACTTGAAAGTATACCTCGTGGTATATTTGAATATGATGAGCAGGTTATAGAATCCTACTCACCTTCCTTGAAAATAAAACTATGGTTGTGATTGCAAAGAGCTCTCTCTTGCTCGCCTTCTTCTGCTTAATAATAAGATTAGCACCCTAAGTATTCAAGTAAAATGTGTCTATAGGTGTGCAAGGCAATGATCTTGTAATAATTAGTTCTTTAACATTAATAAATAGAGAGACTATTTTTTAATGTTACTGTGGAACGTTCTAAGCCGCGGAGGTCACTGAAAATCAGTGCTGTTGAATATCTCAATATGCTTTAGTGCATGCTGAGTAACTTATCCTTTTCCCAGTCCAATTTATAATCACAAGTGAACCTTTTCGTAAATTATTGTATTGGGAATAAATGTTTTTTTATAAGATCAAACACTGAAAGACACATATATGTGTCACATGAAAAAAGCTAAACAAAAATAATTTAAAGAAAGATGATGTTAGATAAATAAAGAAGCTTCTTTAAATTTTTCAGCTGCCAATAGAGCAATCTGGTGGTGAAGGAAAATGCATGTACATTGACACTGAGGGTACTTTTCGACCTGAACGACTATTGGCTGTAGCACAAAGATACGGGATGGAGGGGGCCGCTGTGCTTGATAATGTGGCATACGCCAGAGCATACAATACCGATCATCAAACACAATTACTTGTGCAGGCGTGTGCTATGATGGCTGAGTCCAGGTGAGGTTTTTAGTTGATCTACTGTCAACTTCGACTAAGAACAGACAAAACCATATTCGGAAACCAAAATGTGAACAGTAAAGTACTGTTTTTCATCTGTTGACCCGATGAAATTTCAATATTCCTAACACCATTTTTTTTCTCTCTATTATCTATCTATATGCCTCCGAGCTGTCATTAAACATTTAGCTGGATTTGTGTCTTATTTCTTTGTTCTTTGAGCATTAAGCCTCCTGGAAATCAATTTGGATGTTGTTTTAGCACTTTCAAATATGTTTCCAGCATATCCTTAATTTTATGTTTAATACGTGGGAACTTTAGCTCATGGTGTGGGTGATCATGGGTGACATACCAAGATGACCCATGCGTCACAGGAAGAAATTTTGACTGGAAGTACTAACTAATCGAGATAGAGTCCTTAACATACAGAGGTTTCAAATAATGTCCAACATGCTTCAAGAAAATAAAGATTTTTAAAACTTTTTGGGCTTAGTGCAAATGGAACGCCAAACCCATTAGTCATCGGTATAACTAAAAACTACTGTAATTTATTTTCAGATACTCCCTTCTGATAGTGGACAGTGTCACAGCGTTGTACCGAACGGACTATTCGGGCCGAGGCGAGCTCAACCCTCGGCAGCAGCATCTCGGCAGGTTCATGAGAATGCTTCTGCGACTCGCTGATGAGGTCAGGGGCTAATAATAATTTATACAACATTTTAACAGTTTAAAACACGATGTATATTCATTATATTTATTTGGAAATTATTTTTGACTATTCGGGTACTTTGGTCGTGCCGTGGTCACGGGGAGATACCTGTATACATTACGTTTTAAACCGTTGAAGTGTTATATTTAAATGTGTACTACTCGCGTAAACTACAGACAGTATTTAGTAGTAAACTGTTAAAAGCCCACTATTGTGATTAAATTCTTTTTGAGGGTATTCGGGTTATGCTATTTGTTTGATTTTTTATTTTTTAATGATAGAGGTGAGAAAAAAACGGCTTCACTTTATAGAAGGTGACACATCACAATAGATGACAATATACAAAAAAAATTGAATACATTCTAAACAACAGTTTTTTCCTTTGCCACATAAGAAAAAAGCTTAAATATAAAATAACCTTTTCAGTTTGGCGTAGCAGTAATAATAACAAACCAAGTTGTAGCACAAGTTGACTCAGTTGGAGTGTTCAACGCCGACACAAAGAAACCAATAGGCGGGCATATACTTGCGCACGCGTCGACGACACGATTGTACCTGCGCAAAGGCCGCGGCGATAACAGAGTTTGCAAGATCTACGACAGTCCGTGTTTGCCGGAAACGGAAGCTATGTTTGCTATCAGTACAGAGGGCATTACGGATGCGAAGGAATAACTATGTAATGTTTTGTAAGGATCTATTTATTATTGAGGGGGGGCAATTCTTACTTTCACTTAATCATATCCAAACTTAAATTCTGACTACATTACTTTTGATCCATGGGATAATATAAACGCTAGGCTAAAATGAAGTAGCTTTGTACTGTTAAGTGCCTTATGAATAACGCCTTACAAAAAAATATTGCTAGTTCTAATGGCCTATAGATATCTTAGAATAACGTTGATTCGACTTCATAATACTCTTTTAATAAACATAACCAACATGAAACAATTATTAAAAAAACTTTACTGTGTCCAAAATATTAAGATTTAGTTAAATAGAAATGATTTGATAAATGGTTTTTTAGTATAATTTTTAAATTAAATACAATCCTTTTAATGGGAGGGGATATAGAAATATGTACTTTTCAACAAAATAAAACATCAACGACAAATTAACTAATATACGAATCGAAAACTTCCATTTTTAAGTCGTTTAAAAAGATCTATATTTAATTTAGGCTGTCAAACATTACGTAACCTTGGTTTTAATCCCCCATTTTTGATGTTACAAGTTTTTCGGATATAGAGTAAGTGGTCTTTTAAAATTTCCTTACGTATTTTATTTAAATGTAAACACGGGTAATACTAGATTTTTTTTTCACACGTGCAGTTACAAATTTAAAATAACATATCAATTGATTAAAAATGTAATTGTAATGAGTGAAAATGCATCTCATGTTAAGTTAAGGTTTGTATATAAAAAAAAATATAAGGCTTTTACTCTAGTTTTATTATAATCTACGAGATGATCCAGTTATGTCATTAAGCTAGCTGTCTCAGCTAAATATTTATTTACGATTATTAATATCATTTTCTATCGGGGACATCTATAGAATCAATCCACACCATCAGCTGACTATTGAACCATTTCACACCATTTAAAGTTAATGATCCTCCTTGCAGAGGTTTGGTTATTATTTAGGATACAAACGTCAATAGCTTTTATTTGCCAGTAAGTAACCAACTTTAGGGCCTAGTATTATTAGAGTTAAAAAAATGTTAAGACTTATGAATTGTTTTTATGGAAGTACTAGCTGTGCCTGCGACTTCGATCGCGTGGAATAGTGACTTTTGAATTATTTAGGCTGTTTATTAATTTAGGTAATTGCGCATTTATCGCAGCCGATCTATGTTATAAGTGCTACTTTGCCGCAACACTCTCACCTCACATCACTCCTACTCTAACTCACTCCCACTCCTATTCCCAAAAAGCCAAAGAACAATGTTTCATTGTTCTAGCTTCAAACACCACAATTTCCATACAAACTTAGCCCCCCGTTTTAACCCCTTTTTCGCAATAAAAAGTAGCCTATGTTCTTTCTCAGGGTCTAGGCCATCTGTGTGCCAAATTTCATTCAAATCAGTTCAGTAGTATTGGTGTGAAAGAGTAATAGACAGGCAGAGTTACTTTCGCATTTATAATATCAGTAAGGATAGAATATGTTATTTATAGGCTTATCTAAGCAATTCTTTTATCTTGTCCTTATAACTCATAATAATTCATAGAGCAAAGATTGAGAGAGGCGCTGCTGTGTTTCCATTAAATATATTGACTCTAGAATATTTGTCTCCCGTTTCAGGTTGTGTCAACCGTCCTACCTACTTTTATTTTATTAATTATGGATTATTAATGATATGACAATTCATTGATAATTTTTAATACGAAGACATTAAATTTCATAAAAATTAATAATATAAAGGGAAAAAAGGTTTTCGTTGGCCGGCGCTGATTACCTCATGCAATAGTAAGCGTCTGTGTTTATCAGATTCGGTACTTACGTATTAATGCCAGTTAGAAATTGCTGTCGTCGTCAATAAATTAGGTTTAAGTTGTTCACACTTGCTAAGCATTAATTTTTTTCCGCCGTGACGTTAATACATAAGTACCTCCAATTCCCGTTATTGCTGTTTATTTATGACAGAGGAGGGCAAATATGTGCCGTATAATAAAGTAAAGATGTAGACTTGGCTTTTGACATGCGAAAACCCATAAACTGAAGCCAAACGCAGTTTTACCTAGACCCGGTGCGAATCGAACCGACAGCCGACTCATGAGCCTTACATTAGTATCATTGGATCAACAATCCTCTCAAAAGTATCTGCTAGTATGCAGTAAGTCCGCAAATCGGCAAGTTATAACGAATCGTTCCGTCTCTTTCACACTCGCCACATACAACTAGAAGGAAAGAGACAGCGGTTACTTACAAAAAAATACATTTTATTTTAATAATAGTTAAATTTAATTTAACAATATTTCACTGATTAATGTGTAATGTCATGTAGCTGAAATAAAAATATCTACGCATTATTGTATTTAAGTACAATCGACTTTATAAATACATCTACATAATCCTTCACGTAATATTTCCTTTTAAAAAGGAAATCGTAGATCTCTTAAAATGTCAAATGTCACTTAACAAATCTAATATTAAGATGGTTCCCAAGATATAAGTAGAAAAATACACAATTTGAAATTTTAACAAAAATGTTACAAAACACCAATCAACAATGAACAATTTCTTTCAATTAATGAGTTCCTTCCCATGATAATAAGATTAATTACTAACTATTTAACTAATGATTAAAAATGATTGATGGAAAGGATCCTAAGCGTCCAATATTTGTATTTATAAGGAACTGTACTATATCTACCACAGCATTGATACAAGGAAAGGTTTTACTTATCACAAATTGATGGCGCTAGCATAGCAGTTTCAGCTTCGCCATTAGGGACGCCAGTAAACCCTACTGCTGCAAAGCATCCGAAACGTCGGATCGTAGGCAATAATATGTTAACGCATTCCGCATTTCCAACCGTTAAATATGATTTATTTCCAATTTTCACTTAACAAACATTTTAAGCATCTTACCCATTTTTACACTTCTATAAATCCCCACTAAGCCGTATAAAGCTGTTATACATTAACACCCAAAGTGGTATGAATAAGTAATAATCCATGTTTTGTCCCTATCAGACATATGCAGTTTCAAACGTGACAAAAGGAGGCAAAACATTTAATTATCTCTTTTACACATAACTATATTATTTCTGTTTATTATCTTTCAATAAATAAGCTATATACAGGTGAATTTATTTGCCCTTATAATATATGCAATTATATTTTCATTAAGATGTTCATAGTTTAGGCTCGGGTGTTAATGAGCTCGGTCCCACAGTGGGATTCGGTCCCACCGTTGGTATGAGTCCCTCAGGTGAATCTGGGGTCACAATTGGTATTACAGGTGGGCCTGAAATCGATGGTCCCACAAGTGGGGCGTGCGGATTGCTGAGTGCGTTCTCGCATTCTAGCCTTTCGTGTTCGCGTGCAACCAAAGCGCGGAGTTCATCCTGAAAAAGTATATTTAAAAAAATAACTATATATATATTAAACACGAAATGCAATTTCTTTTAAGCCCAAACGTTAGAAATAAAGTTTACTGATCTATGAAGAGAGAATATAATGAACTTTTATCATTTAATAACTTTGAGAGCGTGTACTAGCTGTTGCCCACGACATCGCCTACGTGCCGTCGTTCTTGCGGGTTGATCTTAATAGGTAGAAATATTGGCGTAGAATTTTTTAGATCCTATAAAGAGAAATCTTTAGGTTCGCCCAACGAAAGCCATCAAAGATCGCCCTTATTGATAGCAAATGTTATATAGCCTAAAGAGTACCATTCAAATAAAAAAAGAGATTAATATACTCCAATAAACATTACTTACTCCCCATCCAAGCCTATCAGCAAGGTCTTGGCACCCATCGTCACAATCCCCAAGCCTGGCTACATCTCGAACTGCACCTTCATCGAGCTGCAGTCCGCCACTCATTAGGCCCCAGAGACGGAGTATGGGAGACCTCATTCCTGCCTTCTCTCGGTTTATAAGGAGTCTGGGACACCATTCTGGTACCCTATAAATTAGAAATGAAATAAGAACTAAGAAACAAGTAAAGCAACAAATATATGCAACTGAAAAAACTTAAGTAAAGTTATTTTTAATTAATATATGTGAAAGCATTATATACATATATGTTAACATTATAGCACAATAGTAAGAACTCTGTATACTTGATCTGACTAAGTGTTGTGTTTTGATATCTGTTGATGTAACTATGAACAAGTAAATAGCATCCATCAAATGTTTCATTCTGCTTGTTTAAAGTTCCTTAGAACTCTTAACTTTCCTTAATTTTTTCTCTTCATTTCTTTTTTACTCGAAATTTCTAATTTCACCTAGTTGCAACCTCCACTTTTATAGTAAGATTTAGTTTTTATTAAAAACTTTTTTTTGTTTCATATATCTTTGTTTATTTCTTAGAATGTCTTATCCATTTGATGTGGTGAATGAAGTAACCACAAATCTTTAACTAAACAAAAACTGGGAAGTTAAATTGACAGCAGTAAATTACAGTTTGGTCTTTAGTATCTTGTGTAGCAGATTATAATCTAACCTTTAATATAAGGTACACTTACATATCAATGAGGGAAGCAAATGGCTGTACTTCCAGTGAGGATCCCATAATGATAAGCATATCACACTTTTGGAAGTCTTCCTGCAAGCACTCGGTGAATCTTGATGGTAGACTTTCTCCAAAGAACACAATATCTGGTTTAACAACTCCGGGGCATTCAGAACATATTGGGATTTCATCAGCAAATATATGTTCTGAAAATTAGTTTTGTTTCAATAGGCTTTTGCTTAATTATATTCTTTAAAATAATATTCTACTACTACGGACTACCGTCCTCCGGTCTCTATTTATACATCCATAAGTTCTTCAGTTGCTTAGTTGGAGGGTAAAGAACATACAAGGTCACAATGAAAATATTAGTATTAATTGAAAGAATTATTAAGGAATATATATGTTTAAATAAACCACTTTAACGGTTTAAAACGCGATATATTAGTTAAACGGGGTCTCCCCGCAAAGCATCTGAAACGTCGGGCCGAAGTTAAAAATCATTTTCAAATAAGTTTAATTAATAATTCGATATTAATATATCGCGTTTAAACCGTTAAAGTGTTTTATTTCAATGTGACAGTGTTTTGTTTCAATAGACAGTATGTAATATATATTTTATAATAATAATCTTGCAATTAACTTTTTAAGAATTCTTTTAATCAAATTAAATCTATATTACAATAAGTTCTAAAAGTAATTTTAATACTTGAATTGTTACTTTAATCAAATATACCTTTTAAATATTTGTAGTAATCTTAGTATAGCCTCTTTTACCTTTAATAAACTCCAACGTATATTGCTTCCGGCACTCCAAGCAATGTGATGTGAAAAATGTTCCATGTGCCTCAACAAGTTTTTCGTGGGGTACTCCAGCTCCCCTTTCCAGGGTATCTATATTTTGGGTATAGTGTCGCAACAGGAGACCTTTCAAGTGACAAATAATTGAATTATTACACAGTGTAATATATGTCCATCAATACTTTCATTTGAATTTGTAAATTAATTTATAATTCTATTACTCCTGTTGATTGAAACAGAACTAATTTAGGTAATATATTCTTTAAAATTTTGATATAAAACTACGATTTGCAATTTTAAATCAGTAATTTAATAAAAGGTACACATTACTTGGTAGACTAAAGCTACACATTACAAGTAAAATATATTTGTTACTTTTTAATGTCATTTTGCATTAAACATAAAAATAGTTCAGTTTTTCCCTTGTAATGAGATTTCACTATAAAACTTAATATAAAAATATCTGAAGATAAATAGCCAAAGTATGTTACTTATAATGTTACTTATAATAATATGAGAATAAGAATGAATTAAAATTACCTTTCTCATGTAAAAGTCTGATAAAGTAATGTGAAATAGTGGGTTTAAAGTTTCCAGGAAACAATTCCTTAGCTAGTGTAAAGAACGGTTTTGGATTCTGGCGGAAGAAGTTGATTTCAAAAATTGCTTGTGGTTCTGGAAGGTTATACTTTTGTAAATTGTGGTATAAGCCAGTTTCAGGGCTTCTGAAATCTGGAATTCCTGCCGCTGAAAACATTAAAATCACATATTATATAGCATATTTGCATTTAACACTAATCGTAAAGTATAAGGTGTATACTACAGTTTATTATATTTCGAAGTTTATTATATTTAGTAGCCAATACTTACATGTTGAAATCCCCGCACCAGATAATGTAATAACATTCTGGCACCGCGCGCTCTTTATCCATTTTACAATTCCATCCAAATTTACCTCGTCCAAGACTTTTTCAATGGTACTCGGCGTTTCACTGAGTTCATAAAAACCGAACTTTTGAGCGAAATACCGTCGAATAGAGTCCACATCTAAATCACGAATTCTAGAAGCCAAATTCTCACTTGGATTTGGCGGGCTAGTTGCATCGCTATGCTCTTCAGCTAAAATCGGAGATAGAAAATGGTAATCATGCTTTATCAACCTTTCCAGCAGATGCAGCAAAAACTCACCATTGCTTTTTCCGGGAGATGAATTCGAGGACATATTATTAATCTTTTGTAAAAACAAATTGCGACTGCAAATCTTTGTCCAATTTTGCCACCGCCTGTTTGACAGATGAATGACGCGCATTCTTGAAAATGGAAATATTTACCAAATGGACCACAGATAAGCTCAATAGCTTATCTATGGTCTATGGTTAACGTCATAGATAATAAATGCCTTTTGTATCATGATACATAATCATTTGTAATGTGCAAAATACTTTGGCACAAGCGTCTTACGCAAAAATTTGTAGTGGTAGAGACACTACTTCTTGTGAAGTTATTTTTATTGTTTAAGCTATGTTTCTTGGACTGAAATAAATACTAATTGTCCTTTCAACAGATAAAGTATTGGAAAATACGTATTATTGTTTCATAATTTAAAAAAAACACTTAAAGGTTTTAAAAACGTTATCTTTATTGTTCAAACAAAATGGCATTGATTCAAAGATCATTTTTAAGCAGACTGAATATAACACTTGTAGAGGCGAATAAAAAATCTAAAAACAAAGAAATAAATAATCTCAGGTACTATAATAATAGAAAATCCAACAAGTATTCCGTAAAAGCCACCAATATTGCCTGAAAAATATGTTTCGTAATTAATTTTGTTAATTAAAAGTACCAACCACGGTTGCTAGACTAAACTACCTAAGTAGTACTTCTGTAATTATTGTATATTTTTAAACACATTACCTAAACGTTAACTTTAGGGAGTAAAATATTATGTAGCTTACTATTACATGATTTAAATTTCATAAGATAATAATGACTGTAGACTTAATACCCGTATAATATGTACTTACTTACAACCTCGAACCAGTAAGAGACCACATCAAGACGATTCAAAATACCATAATTGGTAGACTGGTAAATAGAAATCAAACACATGCCTGTAAGATTCATGTTACTGAAAACGTAAGAAAAATATTATATAATAAAAATAGTTGTTTGTAAAAATCAATAAAAAACAAATTGTAATGCAAAGTTTTTTTTAAAGCTCGCAGATAACTTAATGCGTTTCAAAGACTTAACCGATTTTGATGAAATTCTTATTTACGGTATCTGGTACTCTACAATAAGTATAGACTAGTAACAAATTGAAATATTGTACATATCTTAACAAATCAATTTAACATATTTACAAGAAATAGGCAGGAAGATGTTTCCTTTTGTGTTGTTGTTTTGTCAATGGTAGTTTCAAATGTTCGGTGAAATGTTGTGTGTGTTCACAATCCGGTAGACAATCAGGGCATAAGAGGGAATCCACCAACTCAATCTCCAAACCACTGACGTCCGTCGACCCCATTGGATATAAGTAGAAGAATTTTTCTGTAATAATAAATTAAGGCTGATACTTCTAATTTGCAAAAACTTATAATATATATAAAATAATTTGTATACGGTACTCTAGTTGTCGTGGGTTCGAATCCTACAGCTTTTTTTATGTCGATGATGGAAGGAGAAAAAACTCCAGCCAGCTTTGGATATTCGGTAATTAACTGACGGCAACGGCAACGACACAGTACACTCTATAAAAAGGCTTCACTAGTTCTCTATGGTTTGAAATCGGCCATATTTGTTGTGGTTTTTGCCAAGTTAGAAAAAATACAGTATACTTTTCCAATCTTTCAAAAGCAATATGCCAACAAAAACAGCCTGTGCGTCAATAGTGGACATAGTATAGAGCTAGTAACAATTAATTATTTCAAATTACCTTTATACTTATTTAAACACTTCAGGTCGTCATAGCTGCAGACACGCTTTTGTTTCAGTAGCACGGGCAAATAAAACGGAGTGCATTTACATAACGATTGGATAGTTCGTATTCGACAACTGACGATGCAAGCGCTGTAGGAATACATGTTGCTGAACTTCTTTTGTCTTTCGTCGTGGAACAGACATTTCCTCTAGAAACAAAAAATAACGGTTTTAAACAGGTTTCGTATTAGTTAATGTAAACCACGAAAACGTCAGGTCGTTAAAGTTAAATTGTGTAACCACGGGACAGTCGTGAACTGAACATTTGTGAGACTCTGACATTAGACACCCTCCATCTTAAGCCTCCCGTGACCATGGTTTCTGCAATGCCTTCGAAATGTCAAGCTGTAATTACAAAAATAAAAATAATGTAACTGATATATGTCGCGTTTTAAACCGTTACATTTTTCATTCACGCGTCTAACGACTCTAACGAACGACAAAGTCGCGCGCATTAATAGCTTAATTTTAAGGAGTACTTAATTAAATGTGACCGTTTCTGTAGAATAATGGTTAAACATGCTGCCACGTCAGCGTTAAGCGCGAGACTGTTTCGAACCGGGCCTGGTTTCGAATCCTGGAAGAACAGTTTGTTACAGTTGAGCAGGGCATTGAAGTTTGATAAACGACTTAAAAAAAAAACAATCAGTAAAACGGACATAGAAATATGTTTGCCCCATGGCTCTAAATGTAATATAAACAGGTTTTTACTTGATTTTATTAAATGTCTTATTTATTGAAATCATAATTTACCGTAGTTTGTGGGTACTTGCGAACTTCCGTAGTTGCTATTTGCTTCGTGGATGTCACTTTGATCATCACGACTTGGTCGGGCTGGGCACTACGCTGGATCACTCTTCCACCACTTGGGTCGGGAAAGTGGGTAGGGTCGAATAATAATATCTGGCAAAGATATAAACTATTATTTATTTAAAAAAGAGCATTTTTTTAAATTAGTTTAATATAAGGAAAGTGATTATTATAAATTCTATAAAGCTTATGCAGCTTTACAAAAGCTACTTAGATTTTAACGCTATGTTCAGGAATGGTTCTTGACGTCTCCAGCTCCAGTAGATCCCAATTGCAGTCAAAGAAAACCCCAAGATTTGCTTTCTCTTTAACTTAGAAGTTTAAGTTAACACATTATTCTTCATTTCGTGACATTAGGAACGCCCTCTGTCTCTCGTCTTCCCTGACCACAGCCGCTGCAAAGCATCCGAAGCGTCGGGCCGTAGTTAAAACAATTTGTAAGTTTACCTAATACATTTGAACACTTTATTATTTTTTGCACATGAAGGCACTATATACATATGTATAATTTAAAAATCTATTGTAATATAAATCAATGTATAATTTAAAAAATTTCGACTCGGGCACGACTTGAATCTTATTTTGGATTTTCAAATAAACTAATGCATTTTTGCATTTTAAACCGTTAAAAGTGAAATTAAAAACATTACTCGTGTAAACTACATACAGTATACATTTTCTTTTATTCAATCAAGACTGTGACATGTTCATACCTCAAACCCCATCATGTTGTAGATTCGGTAGTGGTAATCCTCAACCATGGGATTAACGACTAGCGCCAGTCCATTATACAATCCAGCCTGAGATTGTTTTTTCGCGTTGTCCAAAGTCTGATCCGGTCTACAAGAATTATTATCATGGAACTAGTTAGTAAACACGATGGGCCTCTGTGGCATTTATACAACAGAGTGTTTACCACGGAGATCCACAGAATGAAGCTGACGGCTTTCTCATCTGTGGACGATAGTTTGTTCCACGGACGAAATTTTGATATTCCTACCACCCATTTGTCTAAAAGGCTTTACTTATTGACTGGAGTCAATGCATTGTTTTCTTTTCGTCCAGAACCCGGATACCTAAAGCACTGCGACACCTATCTATCTTTAGTGTAGACAACTCGTGTTGCCTGAAATTATTTTTAGCAATAACGAAACGATAGTTGTGTTGTGAGATGTATTTTAAAAGTATATATAATGCTTCTTTATCACGCTCTTAAAAAAACCTAAGTTAAATATATATACTTTAAAAAAAAGGACAACTAATTGAAAAAAATCGTGTTTTAAACCGTTAAAAGTGTTTTATTTAAATGCGTTCTACTCGCGGACACTACATACAGTAATACAAATTACAAACTTAAACTTGACAAACAAATTATTCTTATTACAAACTTGACATAGTTTGTAATAAGAATAATTTGTAAATAAGTTTCACTCATTATACATTTTGCGTTTTGAACCGTTAAAAGCGTTTTAGTTAAATGTGTACTACTCGCGTAAACTACAGACGGCTTATAACTTGACAAAGTTAAAATAATTTGTAGATAAGTTCCACTAATACATTATGCGTTTAAAACCGTTAAAAGAGCAATTCAAATGTGTACTACTCGCGTAAACTACAGACATGGTACGAACTTATCAGCAGAATCATATGCCAGGATGTAGTTAAAGACACAGCAGTGCCCGTGAGGAGTTCTCCTGACGGAGAAGGCAGTCTTGCAGTCGACCAGCTTACCAGCCCAATAACACATCAGGAGCTGTTCATCGCAGGACGGTGCTAGCTAAAAGTAGGTAGTATATGCGACATAAATAACTCGTGTAGTTAGTAAACTCAAAATAGTATTGATCAATTAAGTAAATATAAGCGTGTTCTATTCGTATTAAAAAAAAACTCTATTCTGTAGAATGATGAAGAACAACAGACTGGGGACCCTCTTTTGTAGAGTCCCGGGCCGATTGACCTCCTCTAACTATATCCGGGGTTAATCATAGTATGAGATGTTATTAAGTAATTGTTAACTTCATGATTTTCCTTTCTTCTCTTCTTAAATAAAGAATAAGATAAAGAAGATCCACATCGGGTCTAACGTGTTTGTCATGTGAATCGAACGCCTGACCATGTTATCTTACCATCTTCATCACGTTTATAATCTGTCGTGAGCTGTTCATGTACGCATTAAATGATGCCATTAGGGGGTGATTCCTCAGGGATGCGTTGTATGTGTAGTCTATCAATCTCCCCAACTGGGAACAGAACTCGTATACCTCCGCGAGAGATTCGTTGTGCTTCGCAAATGAATGTCTGGAACAGTACAGTATTGTCAGTCACAAATTTGGGGGAATTACTGATATTGGAAACATTTAATAGTATTTTTAGATAAAGTTAAATAATAGAAAAATATTTTTTATTTTATTTTTGATTGATTTTATTTTTTATTTTGTTCTAAATATCTACCGTCTTAACTGTTTTACGTCTGTCTATATATGTCTTTTATATTAGGTTTTATCCAAAAACACTAATAATAATTTCATAACAGCTAGTAAAACAAAATTGTACAGACCCAATTTAATCATTAATATCTATTTAAAAAATCATTCGGTTAGACCGTTCCGTGTTACTCTAACACGGAACGCTGTGGATGTGAATCTCAGTAGATTTTTATTATAATGCGATCAACTAATTTTGTGGTTGTAGGTAGTCATTAAAACCGAGCAATCGGCTACTGGAGTAGCGAGTATAGTAGAGTATAGTAGTTGGGCTGAGCTCCTTAACCCCCTCTCCCCGGCGCCCCCCCTTATGATGAGCCCCTTAGCCCAGTAGTGGAGCAATAATAGCCTGGTACGACTTACACTCCCTTACTGAAGTTGATCAGCGCCTTCTTGCTTATCCTGTTGATGTTGCATAGAGCTACAGCTGGGAAGTCTATCTTCGATATTGGATAGGTGGATGACTCCATAGTGACTATCAGGGGTTTGCCGAGGCTCTCATACCAAATATTATGGAGGTAGTACACCATTGATGTCAACATTATGCAGAAAATTACTACCCACGTAAGTCTATAACAACATAATAATATAGGTAGTCTCCCCGTGACCACGGCTGCTGCAAAGCATCCGAAACTTCAAGCCGAAGTTAAAAACCATTTTTAAATAAGTTTAACTAATATATCGCGTTTTAAACCGTTAAAGTGTTTTATTGAAATGTGTACTACTCGCGTAAACTATAGCAGTATTTGTTCGCCTTTTAAACCATTGCGTATTTTGTTTAAAAGGTAAATATATGCTTTATTTTAATTAAACCATAAATAAAATTGCAATAACTGATAGAGATAACAAAAGAAACGTGAGTCCAAAAAAAACGAAGGAATAATTCTCAGCTTTTGCTATAAGCAGACATAACACAGATTTTCAGTGGTGGCCAAATTTTTGATGTAGAAGAGAACAGTTAATTTGCAGAAATTTAAGAAATATAAAGATGAAATTGTTCTAAACAATACGATACCTTTGTAAAGTTCCAATCTTCGGATCCCACATTTGCTTAACACCAGCGATAGAGCAGTTGTCGACATACTCCCTAAAAGTTTCTGCAAAAGCTCGCCTGAATACCATTTCAAAGCTGACACTTCTTCTCTTTTGACGTCTCCTATATCTAATCCACCATACCTCTTTGGGTTTAGGCTTCATAATTGATATATTCCTCTTATCTAAAAGGGTAAAAAGGTTATTTTTCTCTAAAAATATCTATTTCGATTTACTTGTGTCTTAGACGACCGAAAAACTTATCACGTTTCGTCAATATTCTGACTTAGTACAACGCGCATTTAACGCAGTTTAGTTGCATAAAGATAAATTAAGAATGAGTTTTTAAGATGTCAGCCCACCAAGCCGTTCCAACGTAGATCTACGGCCTTTAGCGTTAACTATATGAGTGGTACCAACGGTTAAACGTGCTTTTCGTGTTCGGATCGATTTCGAGATACAAAAAAGTCATCTTTACTAAAACCAACGTTAATATATTTACCAAAATATCGTATTGACAGACAGAGGCACAACAAACTACTAACAAGTTTAAAAGTTACAGGACATTAAAATAATGTTTATAAGTCATATTAAAGCTGAACATGAATTAAAATCAACTAGAGTTCCGTACATAAAATATCTTTTTAATATTATTGACGCCTTGTCTGTAGTTTACCGAGTACATATTTAATTGAATTAACTGATTAAAACGCATAATAATAATATGGATTTCAACTACGACCCGACGTTTCGAATGCTTTACAGCAAACTCACTAGAACTAAAGATGGTGGGCGTTTGAATCTGCTACGCTAGTGTCATCTGTTTCGTCGTTATTTGTTTTTATATATTAATGGTTCAAAGTATTTTTTCTATTGGCGATAATTATCGCAGTTATCGTTAATAAATCAAAAAATATTGCACGGAACCCTAATAGATTTTGCGTGATAGAATACATTTAAATTATTGTCACACGATCAATTTGCACGAACACTTAACCACTTCTAATTAAAAAAGGTTATCTACTCAACACTTATTGAACCTAGGTACTTTTATAATAAAATCGTGTTATTTTTGTAGAGAAATACTATTCACGAGAAGACTTGAGCTCCCCGTGACCATGGCTGCAAAGCATCGGAAACGTCGGGCCGTATTTAAAAATAATTCTCAAAAAGGTTTCACTAAAATATATCGCGTTCTAAACCGTTAAAGTGTTTTAAATGTGTACTCCTCGCGTAAACTACAGACAGTAGAAAAATACTAATTAAATTAAGTAACTGACGATATATTTATACTTTGTCAAATGAAGACCGATCTATCCAAACTCGACAGACTTGTTGATGATAGGATAGCAATGTATGGCTAATAATTATTTGGGTCGCGATTTCGTCTCCCACCAAATCCAACTTATCTCTGGAGAAGTTTTCTGTTCACCTGGAATATCTGGATATTAAATAGGTAGGACATCGGAATTCCATTCGGCTCCCGAACGACAGTCCACACAAAACGTACATTGGTTTTGACACCGTATATTGTTTAGATGTTGTAAGGTTGGGGAATTTCGCCATTTAATGAACACCAAGTAAGTAAGACACCAGTCTTGGCGTTCCTCCTCTGTCTTCTCCTCCTCCGACTGTCATAAAAATGCGTATTATTTGCTTACATATAAGTGTATTATATTACTTAAATTTCGGATATTTTTTTATTATTATTATTTTTAATAATATGTATCTATTATAATTGCCAGATAATAATACAGCTATAACTCTTTAGAGATTATTATATAGACAAAGAAAAGAAAAAATACAATATTTTTTATATGAAACCAATATGTATTTCATTTGTGGTACGGTTTATATTCTGCATATGCACTCAGTGGATTTCTTGTCTATGTGAAGTGACGGCTAACAATAGTAATTAAAAGGTGGATTTTCTTCAACAGTATGAGTTCTTGATTCAATTTCTAAACATATCACATATATTATATTTTAATTAAATTTAATGGGTGGTAGGAATATCAAAACTTCATCTGAGTCAACTAAGATCTACAATTAATAAATTTATAATTAGCAAAAAAAAATTGTGAGTGCTAAATCATAGCTAAAATACTACAGTTATTCTTACCTTCTTACTGATTATGAATTATTATTTTTATTAAAATGCAGTTGTGACAACCCTTACCGCTTGAGACGCGTCTCATCTAGTCAACCGCGCATAATAGGAACACCATAAATAAGCTGAACCGGTTGTCATATTCCTCACTCAATAGCTTTAAACTAAAGCAGCCCCCTCAAATTAAAAGTCCAGTAATAAAGACCTCCCAACTTTATGAAAGCACATTTTAGCAAGGACCCAGGCACGCTGGATATCTGTTAAAAGCCTATTCTTCCTGTAACACAGGATACCTTTTTTACTTTCTTAAACGAATTATACAAAGCCTTTAAGTCACGGAAAACAAATCGCCACTTGTGATTATTTATTTTATAGGATAAGTTCAAGGAAGTATATTGTCTGTAGTTTACGCGAGTAGTATACATTTAAATAAAACTCTTTTTAACGGTTTAAAACGCGAAATATATTTATAATCCTATTTTTAACTTAGTCATACGAAACATCGACCCATTTAACTATAGGCCAATGACGCAACGACCGTGGTCGTAGTTAAAATAAATCTATACTAATATAATAAAGTTAAGAGTTTGTTTGTTTGTTTGAACGCGCTAATCTTTGGAACTATTGGTTCAAATTTAAAAAATATTTTTGTCTTGGTTGATTTATGGAGCTTTAGATGATATTATGGCGGATCCAGACTCACGCTAGGGGCCTCCTAGAGACACCCGGCACGTTTCTTGGCGAGCGGAGGCTACAAGAGAGCCACCCACACTCTCTATTTTATTAAGTTGCTCGCTACGTCCAGTACAAGATGGACGAGCGACATCCACTACGACCAATAGGAACGTAGAAAGAGTAAAAAATGTATTACTTCAAATAAGACACTTAAACGGTTAAATACTGTTATTTTAATTTAATTGAACTACGACCCGATGTTCGGATGGTTTTCTTTATTACTGTTTTACCTTTAAACCAGGAACTCTTGTGCTTATGTTAAGCAACTTAGTATATTAAATGTACCATGTAGGTACATGATAGTACCCTGTAGTACTAGATATTAAATTTCATAGCTGTTAATACAAGTTATTAGTGAATGTTTTATTGAAATAACGATCACCCGTTTAATGTTATTGCTAGAAAGTAATAGAAAATATATTTAATACATTGTTAAAGCAGTTAACTCTTTCATAAATTAACAATTTTATCGCGTGATAATATGCACTGATTTACGATTGATTAAACGTTAAACGTAGATGAAATTACGTTGGACTTACGTTTTCAGTAATATTTAACAAGCAGTTAAATATTAAACCCTGGTTAGTGGATATTAATCATTGTTCGTTTACGCTAGTTGTCTGGCGGTGGGTATCAGAAAGGATTTTCCCACATTTAAATAAAACAATTTGAACGGTTTAAAATGCGAAATATATTAGTTAACTTGTTAAAAGTTCATTTTAAATATCTTTCGAATGCTTTTATGCTGTAACCCCCCCCCCCCCCTGACCCCCATCCCACCACAAATGCTAGCTACTATAGTTAAAAGTGTTTTATTTAAATATTATTGATTTATTATATTATTGATTTCTACATTACAAATTTAATGCGATATCGTACACAAGGGTATTGCGTCCTAACAGTAGTCACTTAAAATAGTGACATTAAAATAAGTACATTCCCTTTGAAAATACCGTGGCACTTCAACGTATAAGCTTATCCAATTAGATTTTTGAATGAACCTCTTTGTACGATTCGAAACGGATTTAAAATGAACAATATATTACTTTTTAACGAGTCAAAATCTCATAAGCGTATTGTAACTATACAATTGATTTATAGCTGCGACACAGGAAGTTATAAAAAAATTATGTCCCATGAGGGGGGATTTCGGAAACAGTAGATTCTGTTTCTTCTTATGCCTTCTGAGTCATAGAATTTAAATGTTACAAGTAGACGTTACACCCCTTACTATAAGGGTTAGATAATTTTTCTTTTTTTTTAAATCGCGTATGGGCATCGCTGTCCACACTCTCACATTGAAAATCAGTTTCAGGTCAACAAAGGAAACTATTTTCAGTGAGTATTAATAGCTTAGTAGTAATATTTTTATACTGTTAAGATTAAATTATGTTATTTTTTTTCTTTTTTGTTTAATATGCGAGCCTTAAATTATATGTTTAGTAATAAGTCTTATTTGTTTTTCTGTGGCTTATATTTTAACGGATTTTATTTCTTCCCAGGCCGGAAACATGGGGAAACAAAAGAAATCGTTTCGGTCAGAACAGTAGTCTGATAAACCACTTGTCTGTAAACAATATCGAGCAACGGAACAGACATAAAAATTAGTCTGTCTCATGCCTTACGTAAATTAAATATTAATTTACTGATATAGAACATCGTTATGTTATAACAGATTTTTTGAAATAAAACATCTTTAACGGTTGAAAACGCGACATATATTAGTTATCTTATTATTAACTATGGAACGACGTTTTGGATGTTTTGCAGTACCCTTGGTCGCAGAAAGACTCAAAGTTGTAATTGTAAGTTGTATTGATGATGTATGTAGTTGTACTGATTCAAACTTAGGACCATTTAAGTCGGCGACTGGGTGAAGCTAAGAAAAAATTGAAATCTAGCTTAGTCATCATAATAAGTCATTAAGAAGATTCTATATCATCACTTCTTTAATGCAAAACTCTAAAAAATAGAACTGAGCATTTTTATGTAAATCAAGCGAATCCTAATTCTGGAAGTTTCTGCGCCAAAAAATAAAAAATTTACAACCTGTTTCCGCGGCTCGTGATTATAATCAACGGGTCGTATGTCCGATCCCCATCGGGTCCAATATTTTTCTAATGAATTTATATTTTTTTCAGAAAAGTGATTCGCAATTCATGGCTAATAAACAACGGGTCGTGGGTTCGAAATCTGGATATTAAATGGTTGGTAAGAATATAGAAATTCCGTCCGCGTCACGATCCACCGTCCACAGAAGAAAAAGTCGTGAAGCTTAATCGCGTTTCAGTTCAGTCTGTGATTTCCGAATATCCAAAGCCAAAATATGTCGACACCAGATCTTGATTAGATGTTATATGTTTTTGTTTTTATTATGTATTTAGTTGGTAAGCCTTTTTTTTATTTTTATTTAAAAGGTCTACAAAACTTAGCTTTAATATATAGATAATATGTTATAAATGGCTTTATACAAGTAAAAAATCTTAAAAATTAAGCTTATAAATATGTAGACACGACATGCAGATAAAGTTTAATCGTACAAAGTAAATAATAATTAAATCTAATATAAATGTAACCAAACAACAAAACGGATACTAAAAAATAAATATTATATTAGTGCTCTACTTTTAGAGTCTTCTTTAAGACTTAGTAATTGTCAGAGGCCGGAAGTGCTGTGATAAAAAATATCCAAGTCTGAAGAGTGATTGTTGAATAGTTTGCACATACGATGCAAAGGAGAGTGTTGACCGAAATTGGTTCGACGGTGCGGAAAATAAATAAATAGATATGGCTGGAGTATTTCGATTTTCGCCTTCCCCACGATGAAGGAGACGTTCGGGTCACGTCCCTACCTAACTACCGTCCACAACCAAATGCCACAAAGAACCATATGGTTGTCTGTCCTCCTCTACCATGAGAAAAAGAATATTGACCTTCAGGACGTCTGAATGCCCTAATTGGATTAGGAATTTAGAAATTAAAACAGTCATAATGAGGTAGATTATGCACACATACGCAACCTGTTACGATTACATGTACACGTTGCACACATACATAGATTGGCATCGTATCAACGGGCTTACGTGTGTGTTTGTTACACGCGACGGTGAAGTGCAGCCACACGCAGCAAGCCTTTATTGCCGTGCAGTTTTCTATTTAATTTCTGTAACTATGCGAAAAAATTGCGATTATTTTCATTTAATAAAACACTTTAACGGTTTATATATATTAGTTAAACATATTTGAAAATTCTTGTCACCACGACCCGACGTTCGGATGCTTTGCAACAGCCGTGGTCACGGGGAGACTAATGATAAAGGGCGTCTCTGACGTCAAAGTAATAACTACTACGCTAGCGCCATCTGTTCCGTCCAAATTGGTATTTGGCGAAACTGGCCGGGTTATTTTCATATATAATGTGTTTTATATGGCGGTCACAAATATAATCCAAATATATCCAAAACCAAAATAGATAGCATTTAATATAAATGGTGTGTGGCTGGGATATTTGTCTTTCCAAGTAACTTGTCTGTCCTCGTCTAACATAAAAAAAAAACAATAAAGACAATATATTTCGTTACACAAATTTATAAGTATATTTTTCATTTTACTATATGTTTATTGTAATAAAGGCACACTGCAAAAATTGACTAAACATATGTAAGTGATATTGAATAGTAGTTCTCTGGAAAAACGACTCGGCTGACGTATCTACAATAATATTTTTGGTCCAGTGGCCGAGCAAACGAAGGAAATTTTTTTTACATTTTATTTCTATGCTAGAAATTGGCAATCCAATCTTACATCAATTCTCACACCGAATAGAATAAAGCGTATAACATTTCTGAAGACAAAATAGACGAGATGCTTTTCGGTTCGTCGTTTTAGATCTGGACTAAAAATCTATTGACTATTGACTAATATATTTCATGTTACAAACCGTCAAAAATTGTTGAAGATAGCATAATTTGAATTATTCTTTAATATATTACATGTTATAAGGGAAAACTTTTCTTTTGGTGATGAGAAAATCATGGTGAAAAGAGCGCCATCAAGCACGAATACACATAAAGATGCATAGTTGTGTCTGTTAAAATAAAGATGAAACTGTTTGCGTCCAAGGTAATCCGTTTAAGGTAAAGGAAATCTTATTTTTATAGCGAAACAAAGTCGACTCGAATGACCTTGTAATAGACAAAGGACATCGTTTAATAAGTCACTTAAACTGTTGTTAGTTAGTGAAATTGTTTAATTCTGGTTAGATGCATTTTCGATTCTTGCAAAGATATTTGTAATTATGTTTCCTAATAGATAGCACAGTTTAAAACGAGTCCGACAGATGCTAAAATAATCGCAAAGTGCACGGCACGGTAATAAATGCAGCAGCAGGCGGGGGGCGGGACGGGGCAGTGCAACCAGTTACCAGCGGCCGGCAATCAGTTGCATCGTGACCGCGCGTTGCGTTGCGCGTGCCGTCTGCGCGTTCAGAGATCGCGTCGCGAGAGACGAAACCGTGAGACCATGGTCTCCGTCGGCGCATGGAGGCGCCGTTCGCCCGACGAATGCGACGAACGCTCCGAGCCCGGCACCTCCAGCTCGGGGGTGCCTCGTGCCCCACCGAACTGCGCCAGGTGCCGGAACCATCGGCTCAAGATCGAGCTCAAAGGCCACAAACGGTATTGCAAGTATCGCTACTGCAATTGCGAGAAGTGCCGTCTCACGGCGGACAGACAGCGCGTCATGGCGCTCCAGACGGCGTTGCGGCGTGCGCAAGCGCAGGACGAGGCGAGGGCGCGCGCTCTGGATTCCGGGTCGCAGCCGCCCGGCGTGGAGCTGGAGAGGCCAGAACCGCCGATAGTGAAGGCGCCCCGGAGCCCCGTGGTTCCGGCGCCGCGGTCGATCGGCTCCAGTAGTTCAGTGGGTTCGGTGCCAGGGTCACCGGGAGTGTCGCCGCTGTCTCACGCGCCGCTTCCCCAAGTGCCAGCGCAGCCGATGCCTCCGCTCCTGCCGCCGCAACAGCCAGGTTAGATATCTGATGAGATCTTTTAGTGTCAGAGAATTATTAAATTGGAAACACTATATTACATCAATCTGCATCTAGCAATACAACCATATCTGATAAGATATTATGTCTGTTTATATTCGCGATGAACACGTGCTAATACAGTGTACGTTAACCATAATAAACATTTATAAAAATATATACTAGAATATTAATAAGTCCAGCTTTGAAAGGTAAATAATAATAAATATAATTAATTTAGTGGCCAGACCAATAGATGTTGGAGAACACTGCATGTTATGAATCGTTAGACAAATTGTTTTTTAATATATCTATATTCCGATATATAGATAAAAAAAAATTAAGTAAAAGAAATATTTATTCATAACTCATTGGAAACTATCGCAAAATTTGGTCTAAAATTTTACTCCAATTCTGGTATGCGATGTAGGCACAAAGCAATGTGGACGGTCCGAGATATTTTAGGATGGTTCCAATACAATCTATTTCGATATGTGTTACCTGCTCTGAACTTTGTAATTAATTGATCTGATCACTTAATATCACTTCGGCCTTTATTTTATTTACTAAGTACTTACAGATTTATCAAAAATAAAGTAAGATTATTTTAATGTATTGACAATTAATTTAGGCATAGGCTTATTTCTGTGATTAAAAAACAAGAATAAGGCAATAGAATATAGATACTAAATTCAACAGTGAAATGATAAGTCAAGTTTAAAATAAGTTCACCCCTACAATACCTAATTCATAAAGAAATGTGTGGTTATTTATATACACACATACAATGACAATGTACGAATAACATAACTAAACTTATATGTAATGTGTAGTTTACGCAAGTAATACATATTTAAATAAAACAATTTTCATTCACTATTAAACTTATTTTTTTTTACTTAGGTTTTACTTTTGAAAACATTTATTTTTTTACATGTTGCACGTGAAGGTACTATATAATTTAAAAATCTAAAATAAATTGAAAAATATATTCGACTCGGGCAGGACTGGAACCGGGATCGTCAGCGTTCCGTGCTGTTGCTCTAGACTTCTAGAGCAACTAGGTTTTACTTGTTTTAACTAGGACCCGACGTTTTCGATGCTTTACAACAGCCGTGGTTAATATATTTCTCATTTAAACCGTTAAAAGTGTTTTGTCTAAATAAACAAACTTCAGTATTTATTTGTTCTTACCAAATCGACTTTAAAGTACGAGTTAGTAGATAAAAAATATTAAGTTACTGAACTCTCATTTCGTATATCTGTAGAATATGTTTTGTATTCCTGGCCTTCAGGCATTCCGCATATAAAATGAAATAAAAATCACTTATTCATGTTGGTAACTGTTACACTTATGAATACAGTTAAAAACATAAATTAAGGCTCTCACGGCCATCGTTCAGCACATCATTCTTTTCGGCTGTTCGGGCGATGTGAGGGAGAAGAGACGACATTTCGACATCACGAACTGACAGCATCATCGGGAGATGTTAGCTCCTCGATTACTCGAAGAATTCACTCACGTCGCCTGAACAGAACGAAAAAGAATGATATACTGTTCAAAACATAGAACAATATCGAAACCCCTCTAGTTCAAAAGTTAATTATAACAACATAGTTTAACATTCAATACTGCCTTTGTATCTGTACAATTGCGTGTAAGGTGTTATTATAAATTCAAGTAAGAAAAAAATGTACAGAAGTATTAACAAAGATCAATCATCGATTAAGAAAGAAGTCTTAAGTATTTTAACAATACGTATTTATGTATTTTTTGTTCTTATCAGTCTCTGTATATAACGAAATTAAGGTGAAATCTATATTAATATGTAAAACTGAAGAGTTTGTTCGTTCGCGCTTATCCCATGAGCTACTGGTTCAAATTGAACCATTATTTTTATGTAAGTTAGAGAAAGGCGAAGAATAGGTGATGGTGGTTTGCAAAATATTACAAAAACAAAATTAAAACTAATGTTGATGCACAAAATAACTATTCCACGCGGACGAAGTCACTGGCAAAGTTAGAAGAATATTATATATAATCATCGTAAGCGACGATTTAAAATTCTATGTATCTTCTCCTAAAATAGTTTGACAGCGCAATACCACTTACATAAAAAAACCTTGGAAACAACAGAATTTACGCTTCGTTAAATAGCAGTGGTATATTTTAATGTCATCACTCGTCATGTGTACACATTATTAGATGACACGATCTGAAAACCCTAGTATTTTTCCTACGACCTAGTGACATGTATTATCAGGCTATATCCACTCTAATACGTATCGCGAAGTGATTGATACGTAAAACGTGAACGAGTTAAGCCTGTGGTCTGCTATACACGCTGCAGTTCTTGTTGTTAGCTCGGCCTTTGATTTCGAAAGATATTCTGTGGCCCTAGTGTTGGGACCTTAGTCCTAACGTAGCTGAGCGGTCTTCTTTTAAGAGGCACCTATATGATTGCATTGTGTCCGTATATTATATACTTAATATTATATTTGTTTCTCTTTTTACAGTATTTGTAAAATTGTAAATGACGCTGTTTCCGAATTAACATATTTCTAATCTGTTGCGTCACGCGCTACATCTTTGTTTAAGAACTGTTGTTGTCTCTTTCACACGCATTACTAAACTCAAGTAACAATTATGGGTCCGTAATAATAAATAAATATTAATTAATGGTTGCCTAGATACAATACTACAATAATAACAAACTAAAATAATATCAAAAGAAAATCATATTTACAAACATTACAAATGCTCGAAATATATTAAAATTTGTATATTGGAAACATCAAATTTAACGCTTACCAATAGGATAAAGGAGACACATCTTGATGCAGCGTCGTACTTGACGCAGTACGCAGCGTATAGCGTGTATACCGCACCCCGGCCTTATAGACACTAAATGCTCGTAAAGCTTTCGCGCAAATGTATTGCCGATTCTTAGAGAAAGATTATTAACTTATCTATACGCTACTATAAAAGTAAAATTGACTACGGCGAAACCGAGAAAAAGGGATAACGATTTCGTTTAGTTCATGAATTGAAATTTTGAAGAAGTAGGTGTCATTCAGTCTTCACTCTGTCTATGTAAATATACATGATGTGTGTTTATAACTAATTTACACATATTGACTTTTTTACCTAATAACGATGTATGTAAAATGTTAAAACGTCGCCAGTCCATGATTAAATAAATAAAAAAGACTGGATTACAATCTGAAAACCTTACTTTGGAAAATGTAAACACCCGTAACTATCGCGTCTTTTAATAAAGAAGGAAAGGTCCTCCTTATATAACTCCTTTCGAGAATTTGAGGATTGAATGTAAGGTTTGCATCTTTCCCTCGGTCATAAAAATGTGTGTCAACTTAAATAAAAAGAAACAAATTCTTACGTTTGTATTTTACGTAGATACGTTATCTAAATACAAATATCGGTATGATCCATGACCTATCTTTTCAATTACTTAATTGTGTTAACAATGCGACCATTCTCGAATTTAATCTCATACGCGTTCTGCTGCAGACCTACCGCTGTTAAGCCTAAACGAATTCTCATTAATGAGAAGTTGCTTAAACGAGACTTAGAATAGAAGAAATAGAAGCATTCAAGAAGAATTCAAAAATCTATTTCCTTACTTACTTTTATGTATATTCAATACGTAGCAATATATATAACAGTGTATGGAGAATCTTCAAACATTTCGCGTTTTAAACCATTAAGTGTTTTATTTAAAGCTAGAGTACTCGCGCAAACTAAAAAAAAAATTGTAGACCTTGCGTGACCTGGACCAAATTTCTGTCGTACTCCACCAGATTCGGCTGATTTCCTTTTCAATTTTACGCAATTATTTGTGATTTAATATATGTTTTCATTCTCTTTGACGTGACAATCGCTCGGCAACTAGATAATATTAATTATATCTGGTGAATTGTTGTATCAAAGTTGCAACTGATAAGGATGTCAATTGAGGTGACGATAACATTTGCATGTTTTAAGACACAGTTCAGATAAACCTAAAACCGGGCTGCGTTCATAGCGAATCAGTTTGTGACCTTTTTTGTTATCTTTATTTGCTGGAGTCAAACTCCCGACTACAGCGTTCAGGGACAGCTAGGCGAATTTTTTGCCAAGCTCATTGGTCTAATGCTGCAGCGCACGGTGCAAGACACCAAAATGTATTTTTTTAAAGAAAGGTTTCCCTTTTAACGATCTAAAATGTGTCCTGTGTCAGCGTTATTTTGGGCATCCAATTTCCTTCATTAGACGTAGGTCGCGTCCGTTCCCATCGTTCTTACAGGTTAACCTTAAAAGAAAAATTGGGTATCTTGAACCGTTTTTGCAGCATATGCCTCAGAAACCGATAACGATGAATAGTTTTCCAAATTTTTTTTACATCTCTCGCTGTATCTCCGCTTTTATTAGTCACAGGGCGATGATTTATAGCCTTTCTCGATAATTGCTTTAACCAACTCAAAAATAATTGTTCAATACGAACCCGTAGTTCGTGTGATTAGCGCGTTCAAACAAACAAACAAATAAAGTCTTCAGCTTTATATATTAGTCAGAGTTGTATTAAATAAATAATATTCATATTTTTTAAATAAAACACTTTAACGGTCAAAACGCGATATATTAGTTTACCTTATTTGAAAATGATTTTTAACTTCGGCCCGACGTTTCGGATGCTTTGCAGCATATAAAATGTTTTATTTAAATGTAAACTACTCGCGTAAACTATAGACAGTATTTAATATTTATCTTGCAAACAACAAAAAAAGGTTTGCTAAATCAGCTAGTATTAAAAACGAAGAGTTTTAAAAATATGATCATTTATCTCTTACTAGCAATTAAAATTGTAGCCTTAATTAATTGTAAAAATATTCTTTATGAATCATGAACGTCCAGTAATCTATGTGTATTATTTGTAAAGATTAACCTCTTAATTGCTATGATACATAAAAATAAACAACTTTTACGATTTTTATTAACAATTATAACGATACTCTAAGGAAATTGTGCATTTTTATTTAAAAACCGCTTACAACAATACTATGCGACTATAAATGAAACTCTTTAACGGTTTAACGCGAAATATATTAGTTAACTTATTCATATTTTTTAAACTACGATCCGTCGTTTCGTCAGTTTCGTAGCTGTCAAACATCCGAAACATCCTAAATTGTTAAGAACAAACCTTTATTTTGCCCATTTAAAACCGGTAAAATTATTTATTTAAACATACTAATGGCGTGTAAATTAAGTGTCGTAGACGTAATATAAATTAAACTTAAACTTACGTCTAGCACTTGAACGGTTATGGTGTACCAAACCTAATAGTTTTCGCTTTAGGCCTAAAACTTATCAAATGTTAATTTCTAACTGTTTTAATGGAAACTGCAACGGTTAAAAACCTAAAAAGTTGAAAAAATATTATGTTCACATACATTGTATCAAATAGTTAATTGAACTTATAATTGCCTCAAGATAAGGTTCGTGTTTATTGAAATTCATAAATTACTTTCTTACTTTCCACTATTTAATATTTTAGGGTGACCTTGCTTTGATTACACAGAGTTCATTGCGTTGGTTGTTAATTTTGGATGCTTGCATTTCTGTTACACAAATACTCACCATTAAGATATATAGTTTATGTTTATCTATACTAATATAGTATTCTTATCATATTATAGTTAATATAATATCTTCTCTTTTCGACCGAAATCCGGTACAAAAGCTCCTTTGCAAAGAAGTATCTAAAATTTATCATAATTTGCAGTAACAAAGTTTAGAAGTCAGAAGTGATGTAATTTTTTTTTTACTTCGAATTTCTTTCGTTTAAAGAATTTAATTTATGATCAAACATAAAACGAAATTCTTTCTTACTTTTTCTATTAATTTTTGCTTCTTTATGAATAAAAAAAACGTTGAAATAAAGTTAAGATTTATTCATTAAACAACCCTTCTTTAAATTTTAAATGTGTTATAACCCTTTCGTAAAAACACTTAAAATTGAGTGGCCATTTTACAAAAGATTGTTTTTTTATGCATTAGACAAAGTTACCTTAATATTTGCTGTCTCGCTCGCACATTTAGGGGTGGTTTATTTAAGGTAGGGATGAAGGCGGTAAAAGTAAGCCTATAAGAGTAAAGACGGTTGCCGAAATTCCTTATAAAGAGTCAGATGACCGATTTATTTATTGGCCGCTTTTGTAAGGATTCTTGTAACACCACGCCCCGAGTCCGCCATTACGGATTACGCGCCCTTTTGTCATATTGATTTACAAATTGTAAAAAAAGGATTTATGTAATTTGTAGAACTCCTTTGTGGATAGCAACCATAGTAACGCATGGCGTAGTAAGTGAGGACGAAAAATTTCCCGCCAATATTTTTCCGGAACTGACCTGATCAAATTTGTGTTATTACCATAGGTAATAAATTGGATAATCACGTCTTGGGGTATGGAGTAGACACACTTCTGTGTTTATTGATCCATTTTGTTCGTAGGCAAGATATTGATCCCGAACGATTATAGATATTATGTTTTCGTGTATGTTCACGCGTTGCACAAAAGGTTAATATTGAGCTATGGAGGCGATTATAAAATATGTATAATTAGAAGAAATATATTAAAATTAATTTATAATAATAAGTTAGAATTTTATTTGGACAAATTTTAGATTGTGATTCATATCTGAACATAGCATTATATTTATAAGAGCAATACTAAATTATTGCCTTTTTACGCAAATAGCACAGTAAAAAAACACACTTTCGACGGTTTAAAAAGCGAATTATAATAGTTACCTTATTTTTAATCATGCCTGAACAAACAAAAAAATAACAGCATTTACCTACAATATCTTCAAAGATAACATTGTTAAAACCGACGTTTTATTCCGTTGAACACTTGAAATTTTTAATACTCGAATCTTTATTGTTTAAGTTAGATTGAACTATTTCATTTGGACAAAGGAAGCGAACTTTTGATTACTTACAAACAGAATGGAAACGAAATCACCGTCGAGACGAGAGCTGATGCTTGGGTTCAATGGGTTAGTGGCACCCTGACTTAGATTTGGATAGGGTTGCCACAGATAAAAAAAATATTTCGCATATTTTTTTTAATTTGGCGCCTGTTATAATGTCTTTTTATTAATATTACAAATGTAATTTATGGAAAATTAGCTTTGGTATTTTGCTGAAATTTAATATAATTACATATTAAGTATTGTCACATGTCTACCATTTTACTTAACCTACTCAATTCATAAAAAAATATATTTTTGAATCCTAAACATTAATAACAGTATGATGCCTCCTCTTCCTTACGTCCACGTTATAATCTCAAAGATTGATCCGTTTGACTTTTTAAAACTTTGTTATTTTTCAAATTTTGACAGGGCACGACTTGAACCAGCATTCACAGCATTTCGTGCTGTCGCTCTAACCAACTCAGCTACTTAGATGATTTAGGAATAAATAATAAAAATGAATTTTGACAGCCCTAAGAAAAGATTGCAGTTTTATGAGCTCTCGTCATTAAATCTTCACCGTTCGTAAGGGTTTTGGCTTAGGGCTGACGTGTACAGAATATATCTGATAAGACTGATGTGTTTCTACAAAATATGTTATTTCTTTAAGGAACAAGCTTTCTGCTTAATTCAGTTTAGTCACTTTTAGTGTTTACTAATTTCACTTATTCACTATTTTTACATTTATGTTAATTTTGAATTTTAGACGAAGTCTATCATTCTTACTTTAAATAGATTTTTCTAGTAGAAAGTAAATACAAAAACTTCTTTCTTCTAAAAACTTCTACTTTTTTTCTGTAGTTTAAGGTTTTCTGACTTAAAGGTTTCAACGATATATATAAATTAAGACATTTAATTGTCCGAAGTACGACTGCGAAGCGTCCGACCGGATGCTCTGTATCCGCCGTGGTCTAGGGGGGACTAAATCGGAAGGGCGTTGCTCTTATCAAAGACAAATCTGCTACACTAGCGCCATTTCGTGCTATCGATAGTTAGATCTAATTAGTTAGATCTGTACAGATAAAAAATTTAATTTTGTTATTGTTTAAAACCACTTAATTTGATTACTTTAAATGTTAGCAAATTTTCATTAATAACAATAGTTTAGTTCATTTTGAATTTATTAAATTGTTAAGTCATTTTGAATAAAAAACTAGGGTTGCTCAATATGCGAATTAAGTTCACTAAAATATATTTATAGAAATTATTGATACATATTTTACTTATTTCAAACATAGTTTCTTCAAGCTATATATTATGAAAATGTATACAAATGTTACACTTGTGCGTAACGGGTAATAGCATTAGTTTTTAAATTACCTTCTGTCGGGTTACAACAACTATACATTTTTCTATTAAAAAAATAATTAAATAACCTAGTGACGTCCCTACTCTCACTGCTTAAGATGAGTTGTTAGTCGTATTAAAGTCAAAGCGAGCAAGGTCGTCTTGTCTTTTGGTTTCTCTCAACTTATTTAGCTGTGCAAGTTTTTGTCCAACATTTAACCGGTAATGTTCGGAACCCGTGTTTCTTCTGTTACGTTCGAGCGAATCTGATATAATCGTTATTTATACCAATAAACACTAAAAGCGAAATAAAATGAATTATTTAGTGGGCTCCGATATAATGTTATTAAAAAAGTGAGCTCAGTTACCACGGCTGCTGCAAAGCATCGGAAACGTCGGGCTGTAGAAAAACAATTAACTAATATATTTCGTGTTTTAAACCGTTAAAATTGGTTTATTGTGTACCATTAGGATAAACTTCAAGCCATATATAAAAAAGTGTGCCATTGGAACAGTTGTGTACAAAAATTGGTATTAAGATAAGAACTACGACAAAAACTAAAAAGTAAGATGAGAATATTGTTGTACGCTTGTCGTAATTATGTAGAGCTCAAGAGAGTAATCCACAGTAGAATAAAAACAGTTGGTAATTTGTTTTTGCTGCTGAGCGAAAGGAATCCTGGATGCGCACTCAGAATAATTAACACTCACTGCGTTTTTGTAGTTAACACATAAAAAAGTAGCTTAGCACAGGCTAGTTGAAGTTGTGCTCAGCTATATTTGTATATTCATGTCAGGCTTTGTTTTATTCAAGCTCACCTATTTAATTTCATTTAATAGGCTGAATTTAAGACTGTTTCTTTCTGAATTATATGGACTAGCCGTCAATAATCAAATTCGAAGTTGCGATGATAATACATCTGTGGATAGGGGTTCGTGACCTGGACGGAATTTTGTTATTCCACCCATTTATTTTACCCATAATGTGTTGCAGAAGAAATATACATTCGTAAGATATATTTTAACCCGGTAGGAATCTAGAGTGGTTTGGATAGAGTTTACCTATATATTATAATTTAAAAATTTCATTGGCTTTTAGTACCTATTGTTGGTACCTATAATGCTTTTACTAAAAATTTCGACATACAAGTTTTTATTACTGACCCCTCTCCCACCCCATTTAAAAACCTCGAACTCGTGGCTAATAAACAGTACAAAATGTAAATATATTTGCAGCAGCCACACAACACTGCGTTTTATAATTCTCAGAGTACCTAATTTTTCAATTCAGTGTACCTCCACAATGGTAGTACAAAACTGACATACAAATATAAATAGAATATAAAGTCTGCCCCATCGCGCTACAGGATGTCACTATTGCTTGCTCTACAAACTTATGACCCCCGCGTACATGCCTTTACGTATAAATCCTTGAAGGCAAGAATTCGCTTCAATTACACGAGACGTAATGTGCAGACTATTTTAAACAAAGTTTGTTTTGAGTGCGCTCGCTTACATATTTTAATTAAAGGTGTATTGTTTTATCGAGATGTATAGGATACTAGCTGGCTCAGCGATTTCGTCCGCGTAGAATAGTTATTTGGACATCCAAATTTGTTTCTGCAAACATCATCCTTATGATTTTAAGCTGTTACTCACGATGTCGTTCGGGTCCCGTCGCTCTTGCAAGTTTATCCTAAAAGATAGACTTATAGTGTCGCGGACTTTTTTTTAGATTCCTTAAAGAATCATTATTTCAAAAATATTTTTGGGTGTCTTGAAACTTTTTCACAGTGTACGAATTGGAATCTCTTTATGATCAATAATTTTCCCTGTTCTTTCCACATAATATGTAGCGCATTTTAATTGAGGGATTTAGGAGCAAGTGCAAGCCTTATAGACTTCCTCGATAAATGCTCTTACCAACACAAGAAGAATTTTTCAATTCCGACCAGTAGTTCCTGAGATAAGCGCATTCAAACATACAAACAAACAAACTCTTCAGCTTTATATATTAGTATAGATGATAACCATATCCCATATACATTCTAACTAAAGGTAAAATATGTAAACAAAATTTACGAATTATAATATTTATGTACGTTGTATGCAAATATATCTAACACTCGACGAGGTTCAAAGGTAAATAAAATTCGGATGTTATTTCAGTTATCAGCTACATTTGACATATGCAAATAATTTTGGTACTTTATTTGACCCAAATTACAAAAAATCACAACGATAAAGGTACAAACCGAAACATCGGGCCGTAGATAACATAAATGGTTTTATTTAAATAAAATGTTAACCACAACATTTTGGGTTTTAAACCGTTCAAAGTAGTTTTCTTAATTAATGATACTATCGGGGAAACTGAGGATGCGTTTTAATTAGCCATCGTCTTATCATCGATGCTTATTTACTATAGTTTAATAAAATAGGACGGCCTGTTCATAAAACTATAAGGGAAGCATTGTACTTTTTATTGGGGGAAAGCGTTCTCCTTACATTAATATTCTACTAAGAACAAAATCCGACACGGGCAAGATTTGTACCGGCATCCACATCGTTCTGCTCCACAGCTGCTGCTCAATACGTAAGTTGAATTTATACTTGGCAAGGAGTGCATTTACCCATGGGTTGAATATATGCAACGATGACGGTTTGTCGATTGGTTAGAGCAACAGCACGAAATACTGTGGATGGAGGTTCAAGTCTTGCCGTTATTTTTAATCTCAATAGATCTTATCTCACATATAATGCCATATGTGCGCATGTGAAAAATATTACAGTTTTCTAATGCTCTCCTTGCATCTTCCAAAGCAATAACGAACTATCTGTGTCAGCGACTTCGTCCGCGAAGAATATTTATTTTAGGCATCCAAATTTTGTTTTTGCAAATCTTCACTTCATCTTTATAAACTTAAGCTGTTATGGTGGCGGTAGCCTCCTGTCGTTCTTGCAAGTTATCTTAAAAGACAGACATATATAGCGGACGTTTTTTTTTCATATTTTGGGTGTCTTTAACCGCTTTTGCAGCGTACGCGTCTAGAAACCCACAATGATGAATAAGTTCCCCCGTTTTTTCCACTGTTTTCGTCGTTTCTTCGCGCCTATTGGTCACAGCGCGATGCCTTCCTCGAGAAATGCTGTAACCAACACAAAAATATTTTATCTATTAAGATCAGTAGTTATTGAGATTAGCGCGTTCAAACAAGCAAACTCTTAAGCATATTAGTTTAGATAAAGTTATAAATAAACTTAAAAAGTAAATACATAAACCGCTACCCATCCGCCGTAAACAAATCTCGCACATAAAGGCGTATATAAAAGAAAAAAGGCATTCCGCATTGCGTCCCTCGCCCGGGAGTAAATCAAACTAAATATATTGGTTATAAAAGTGCAACAAGTACGCAAAATGCACGCTGGCTTTGAATGTGTATCTCCACTTGGTTTTATGAGTAATAAACGGGGCTTTACGACCGCCAGGATAATACCAGCCGGCTAAAAGGGTTGCTATCCTATCCTATCATCCGCGATCTAATTAGATTGCTAGTATTTTCTCATGATGGCAGAGGACAGACAAGCACAGACAGAAAAAACTTTAATGGTTTTTATTTATCTCGACCCTTGCGAAATTTATTTATTTGTGTCAAAATTAGAAATTGAAATAGTTAAGCACCTTCCCGTTGTCAGATTGATCTGAAATTTGGTACACACATTTAATTTAGATGACAATACAATTTAAAAAAATCAAGAATATTTTAAATCTAAGATGGCCGCCGATACAAAATGGCGGATTACATATTTTTCCTTTGAACCCTCAATATGGGTATCAAATGAAACGATTACACTAGTAAGACATGATGATTATGTCATAATTTAAAATTTTTTGTAGCTTTCAGTGCACAAAAACATAAAACCGTTTAACTTAAAAGGTTTTTTACCGATTTTTATTCTATTGTAGACGGTGGTTTATGATCTTGACGGAATTTTCATATTCCTATCATCTATTTAATATTCAGATTTCCAACGAAGTCCAACAGGTCTTGGATTCAATGGAGATGGAAGCTACGTCCCGTGAACGCAATTAAGACGCAACCCTGCACCTCCCCCCACCCTTTAAAGCAATGGTGGGCTTTAAAGGAAATATTCTCAAAAGTCTCAAGCTACGTCTCTTGCACGACCAGGGATTGCTAATAGATAGGAATAAGGATACCTTCTTAAAATATAAAACAAAAAACAATTCGACGGCTTAAAACGCGAAATATAGAAGTTTCATATTTTCAATTTAATTAATTACAGCCCGACATTTCGAATACTTAATAATATATTTCTGGTTTTTAATCGTTAAAATTAATTTATTTAA
Organism: Leptosia nina; assembly: GCA_963661955.1. Lineage (NCBI taxonomy): Eukaryota > Metazoa > Arthropoda > Insecta > Lepidoptera > Pieridae > Leptosia > Leptosia nina. The sequence goes on along the minus strand of CAVLEF010000140.1, from coordinate 1,427,142 downwards.
TTGTCTTCTAATCGCGTAAACTACAGACAATGCTCAAGATATACGAGTACAGCTTTCAAGAACGAGATATGAAAGCCTAAGCTATTCACAGAAAGGGCATTAAGCTGGATCATAAAACGAATAGCTTTAAATTGTAACCTTTGAGTTGGTTTATTGTGCACAATTAAACCAGCCGAGTTTCATAATCTTGTTATTTTATTATATGCCGCTAATAACTCGGCTGCCCTGCTGGTCCACTGTAGGTACTTACTTTGATCTGGGAATAATGTTTGGTCGATGTTTGGAACTAACAAAATCTCTAGCACATTTTGTTAGAGATTTTGTTATGAAGTTTAGAAGTATAGAAAGAAGTGCCTTCAAGAGTTCGTTAGGCACTTTGCGATCATTCAAAATTAATTGGAAATACGTAAAGCTTACCAACTACCTACATCCGGTCTCTACGAGAGTAGCTGTACGTCCAGTAGATGAGTCGAAAAAATTGTGTATAAGTAGTACCTAGAGACTAGAGAGTTACAAATGTTTTATTTAAATGTTTACTACTTGCGTAAACAGTCATACAATCCTTTTCTAGTTAGTAGTGCGTAAATACGTAATTAAAAATAAGTGAACTAATATATTTCGCGTTTAAAACCGTTAAAACTATTGTATTTAATCTATAAGATTCCGTGACACAGTTTGTACTACATACTTACACTGCTTTGATTCTTGGAGATTTTTTTTTAAATTATAGACCCGGTCAACAATTGTAACAATGAACATAATTCCAACGGATTGAAACGCGAAAATAATGGAATTTTTCGCGAAATTACAGACTACATATTTAAAAAAATGACATAACTTTTGTTTATTCACCCTAAAACAACATTTATTATCTATTCAGTGAATAATTACATTCTTTTGTCCATGTTCACTGCCTCTAGAAAGAATGACATATCTTGTGCTGTAAGTAATAGATTATAATAGCTATTATGTTATTTAAGATAAACATTTTTATTATAATAGTCCATTTTCTCCGATGATTGTCTCATTTTAAAACTTTAAAGTGTGTTTAATTCTGTATTATAGATAAAAAAAATATTTTATCTCTATATTGTTTTATGATAACTATTGTTTGCTAGAACTGATCTAGTTTAAATAAAAAATAGTTGTTTATTATTACTTATCTAATGAAGAGTTTTTTTCGTAAAAATGGTTCAAAGGAGACATGTAGAAATAAATCCTATAATAATTTATAACGAGAGTAAAACCGATGTCCTTTACAATCCGCGCAGGCGCGGGCGCTCGTAAACGAAAGCCTTACAATATACCCACATAAAAACATCAAAAACAAACACATACAATTTTACACATAATTATGTATAAGGAATAAAACGCGCATTTATTGCGAGTGTGTGCATTTTATGACGAGAACGATCGCCCGATAGTCCGTTGAGCCTAGACGTCGTAAAAATGTATGAAATATGATAATTGCTAAATTCTTCAATAAATTACGATTTGAACATTGATGATCCGTTCAACGTTTTGTGGGCTATAACGTTTTCGACGAAGTATTGCCGTCTCTTTCGCGCGTTCGTGTTAGCCGACGGCATTCTTAGGCGTATTAAGTGTGTGTCGATGTTAGTGAGAAGAGCGATTAGCGGAAATAGACGAACAAAAATGATAATTATATGCCCTTTTGATCCATACAAAAAGTATACTACAGCTTAAGTCAATCGATGTGTGTGGTAAATAGCCTTCATACATAGTTTAAATTAAACGATTTTGAGATATTAAAATGCAATTTAACCGTGAAGTTACATCGCCTTTCAGTTTAAGTTTATGGGTTGCCCATTATCTAAAGCCATAATAGGCCGACAGCGCATCTTGTTGAGATGTTCTATGTCTGGGTATTTCACTTTCCATCAAGTGGTACCAATGCTTATCTGCCCGGAGATTAGGGACTCATTCATAGAAAAACTTATAGAAACAATAATAGTGTAAAGAGCCTTCCTTTATTTTTTATCAACTAACAAGCGGTGCAAGGATTTAATCTAGAATAAAATAAATAAATATTCATCGATATAAGTTGTAATACTAACGTTTGTTTTTAATGAACTATGTAAGCATAGAAAAGTAAACCAAAGATTAAAAAGGACATTAACTGTGTTACTTTTTCAGACTGATATTTTTAAATCTTTTTGAAAAATACACCAAATTCAGTATAAAAACTCATTTTAACGGTGCTATGGTAGATGCAACAATTGACAACAAGTCTTCGGTTTACCAAACGGCCAATACAGTATGGAAATATTGATTGCGCTTAAATATAGCTTTTAAAAGTTTGTTGTGCCCGTTACGGACGGTGGGTCGTCTGATTTTATGATAATACTACATAGCTATTTGATTTAATTAAGTTGTGTGGTGATTTTTTTTATTTTGTTAAGTACAAATATTTTTATTTTTATTACATTTTTCAAAACTGTTTATCACGTACTCTAGTTCCTATAGTAACTTTAATTCCAGATAATAAAATATAAACACACGTCCATAAGACATTTGGGGTTGAAGCGAAGCGGATATAGTTTTACGAATGGGATAAAATTTACCTTGTACAACACACAGTAAATATTATACCATTAACCGTTAATCTTATTTTCTTTATTCAATCTTTGGTTCACTGTATAGTTCATAGACAATGATAGATAAAAAATACTGTCCGTTTACGTGAGTAGAACACATTTAAATAAAACACTAACGCTCTCGCCGTGACCACGGCTGCTGCAAAGCATCCGAAGCATCAGGCCGTAGTTAAAATAATGTTCAGATAAGTTTGACTAAAATATATAAACGGTTAAACGACTTCCGCTCTCGCTTCAGCGCTGCTAAAGACTACGCTGTGCTCTCTTGTTGGTTTTGACTCCCTTCGTGACAAAGTTGTTAGTGGGTAATGAGCTTAGACACTTGATATGTTTATACAAGCTAGAATGATTTGCTTTCCGTTTTTGCGAATGTGTGAACAACAATGGAATGCAAAAAAGTGTGCGTTCTCTTGCGTCTAACTGTACGTATATCTAATTGTACTTTTGTTTCGTAGGTCAATGTCTGCATTTTAATAAGTGGGTCTGTAGTGAAAATTGTGTAGTAATTGAAACAATTGTTCAGTCTTTGCGACCTTTTTATGCCAACAATTGTTAAATGCATTTGTAACCTACTTTATGAATGTAAATAATATAAATGTATGAATGTAATTTAACGCTGGCAGACCAATAAATAAATAAATAAATGACAGAAGAGTACCTACAGAGCTATGGTTTGATAAAAACAAGATTTTTAACCTTAATTCCAGGCGAAGCCGCGAGCAAAAGCTAGTCTGACATAATTATCTTTTATCTACCAATATTTTACCGACCTTATCTAACGCGTTAATTTCAAGTACTGGTTCCAATTCAAAAAAATATGTTATATTTTTATTATTGGTTAGAACATTCATCAAGGAAAATAAATATCGGAAAATGTGGAAAAAATTAATGAAATTAGTGAAAAATTATTCATCCTTGTGGGTTTTCGTTTTGTACACTGCGAAAATGGTTCTAGGTGCCCAAAAATATGTAAGAAAGAATAATACGATAGAAAAAATATCCGCGACAGTTTATCCCTATCTTTTTCAATTAACTTGCGAGAACGACGGGACGCCATCGACTTCGTGGGTAACAGCTATAATGTAAACAAATTTAGGTTTGCGGAAACAAATTTTGACATAAAAAAAGATTCTTCGCTGGCACAGCAGTTACCTTATAATGTTTCTTTTTTTTCGTCAGATTTAAGGCATGTAATGTGTAAATAAATTAATTCCGGCCAGTTTCGCCAAATACCAACTTCGACGAAACAGATGGCGCTTGCGTAGCAATTTTTTACTTTGACCTCAGAGACATCCTACATCTTTAGTCGCCCCGTGACCACGGCTGCTGCAAAGCATCCGAAACGTCGGGCCGAAATTAAAGATCATTTTCAAATAAGTTTAACTAATATATCGCGTTTTAAACCGTTAAAGTGTTCTATTTAAATGAATTAGTTCTTATTAATTCATTTATGAACTAATTAATGAACTGCACACGCACTTAGTAACTTTTTCATTTACAACGTAAATGAAGTAGCGATAGTGTTTGATTAATTAATATTTTTATGACTGTTCGCAATTAGTGGGACACGATTATGTAGCGAGTCACAGAAAATTACTGAGATTGATTAAGAACTAGGTAAATTGATTAGAACAGTACGTGATAAGACTATTGCGAACGCGGTTGACAACTGACAGAAAATACAACGCTGTGAATTGCCAACTTCAAACGATAACTAAATTTTAACAAAAATAGATAGGATTGACACACATCAACGCTAAAACACATATTAAACTAAATACTGTCTATAGTTTACGCGAGTAGTACACATTTAAATAAAACACTTTAACGGTTTAAAACGCGATATATTAGTTAAACTTATTTGGAAATGATCTTTAATTTCGGCCCGACGTTTCAAAGCAAAGCAGCGGAAACGTCGGGCCGAAGTTAAAAATCATTTCCAAATAAGTTTAACTAATATTGCCCGAGTCAATTTATTTTTATTATTTTCGATTTTTAAATAAACACATTTGAAACTCTTTATGTTATCGCACATGATGGCATTATATAAATTTAAAATGGGAAAAAATTACGACTCGGGCAGGACTTGAACCGGCATCGTCAGCGTTCCGTGCTGTTGCTCTAACAAATAGGACTCGGTAGCTCAATTGGTTAGACTAGCAGCACGGAACACTGAGAATGCCGTTTCAGGTCCTGCCCGAGTCGTAATTTTTTGCAATTTATAATCGATTTTTAATTCAAATAAACACATTTTAAAAACCAGTAAAACAACAAATTATAACATTTGAATTAACCACCTGCCAACATAAAAACTTGGCCATATAAACGGAATCATTTCGCAAATACAATTTTCGGGTGATAACATTGTTATCGTGAGTTTCATATCCTCGTATCGGATCATAACCTACCGCAATGATATCGTTGTATCGCCGAAATACTTAACTGTGCGTGTTATCTGAGGAGATAAGTGGGATACATCTTGACGGGTTTATTGGTCGAATAGAGAATGACAGACCAACTTGATGTTCAGTTGATGGAAGGTGGAATACCCCAGATATATAGCATCTGTAGATAAGCACTGTCGATCTATCTTGGCTTTGGACATTCATAAAACCATAGACTAAAACCAATTCTAGTGGTTTTAGTAGTGTAAGAACATCGTGAAAAATTAGTTTTTAGTAACATATTGGTTTTCTGGAAATCTGGATATTAATTATATGGTAGGAATATTGGAATTCCGTCCTGTAACGAACTCACGTTTACAGATAGCCATAGTTTAATCATGTTACGGTTGTCTGTGGATTTCCAAATATCCAAAGCCAAAATAGATTGTCAGAGCAACTTGCGCGCAACAGCTAAACGTCGGGCCGAAGTTAGAAATCATTTTCAAATAAGTTTAACGAATATATCGCGTTTTAAACCGTTAAAGTGTTTTATTTTAAAGCGCAACTTGTTGAGATACTATAGGCTGCGGTATTTCACCTACCATCAAGTGAATCATGCGCGTCTGTCCTTCTCTTGAAACTTGAAACGTGATTAACTTTGGCATTTTCATCTGTGACTCGTTACCCGGGCTTAATATACAGATTTCCAGACGGAGTCCGAAGACATGTTTCCAAAAATATATAAATTGATCAGAAATATGCTGGACCCGGTGGGGTCTTACGACTTAACTTACGACCTGTTGATCATTAGCCGTGCATTGCTACCGTTACACCAACGAGGGTTATTATCACGTTAATCAATATTTAAATAATAATAATGCTTAGGGTGTGGAGGAACCCGCTCTTACAAGGAAAAATATGTAGTAAAAGTAAATCAAGACTGTAAAATGAAACTTGGCGATAAAAGGAGTGACGGCGAGTTTATTGCCAGTTCTTCTCGTTCGTTCTACGCCCTTGATTTGAGATCTGGTAGTAAATGTAAAGTTAGATTCTTTAATTATTTTGTGCCGTTCATAAGTGTACATTATGTTACCTACATGAATAAATCATTTTTGACTTTGACATTGAGGATCTAGTAAACCCCACGCTCGTCAGCTCTCTAAAAGAATCTTGCGCACACGGCCCTAAATAAAGTTTAAACTAGCTGTTACCGGAAATGGGAGACCACGTTTTATTGTTTAAGCAAGTGTGCGATAGCTGGCTTAGTCACGATTATCGTTCACTGCAATTATTATATATATACATATATTTACACTAGTCCGTCTGCCTCGTGGATCGTGGGATACACGTGTTGTGTTCAATTGATAAGTAATTCAGAAAGAGAAAGAAATCAACGTAATTACAGCATAAGCTACACAGTACAATAAAATTTATTACTAAATAAGATTAATAAGAAGAAAATTACCATTTAAATAACTGTTTTATTTAAGTTAATTGAGTTTGTTTAAATGGTTTAAAACGCAAAGTATCTCATTAACACTTTTCTTTGTCTAATTCGAAAAGAAATTAATGCTATTTTGTTATGCTTATAATATAATAAATCTCTTTATTTGGCATTCATTTTGTTCCTTAATTAGTAGTAGAAATAAATGTATATACAATAAAAAAAATACTACAACAAATAAATACTTAAATTAAATACTGTTACACACTTTAACTACGGCCCGATGTTTCGGATGCTTTGCAGCAGTCGTGGTCACGGGGAGACATAGTAATTTTATTTATTTATTTAGCGGGAAATATTATTAAGTCATGAACTAATAAAAATAACAATTGTTGGAGTAAATAGGAGGGTGAAATTCTTGCGCCCAACGGCAAAGTGTTCTAATAGAAGGTCATAAACGGAAGTGTTTGGCCTTTATCTGTCAAGTTCTCATGTGAAGTTATCAAAACACGTGTTAAGAGATAAGTGTAGATTAAACGAAAGACCTTTACAAATGAACTAGCTGACCTGGCAAACGTTTTTTGCCAAGTATTAGGATCAAAAATTGTTTACCGTAAAAAAAAGTTCTTGCTAGTTTATCTTAGTGAGGCTTAAAACGCAAAATATATTGAACAACTTTTTTTATTAACCCCCCTCCGTGACCACAATTGGTGCAAAGCATACGGAACGTCTGGATGTAGATAAATTTAGGTCACCAGAACTGAAATAATTTTTCGTTTTAAACCGTTGAAAATTTTTATTTAAAATTATCTTTTTAATGTCGTAAGTTAGTTTTCTGTACCTTTTAAATGTGATTATTGTATTGTTAAAAAGTGTCGTTGAAATGTATTCTGTTGATATTGTAAAACACCTTATAATTGTGTTTTTGGCCGTCGCTCCGTTATGTAACGCGTTACGTTGCATATCTCCTTATCTCTTTTAAAAGTTCAATACTGTTTATCGAGTTCTCACACGTTTTCAAATAAATATTATTTCTAACCGCCCAATACAAACTTCTTATAGGCACATTATATCAAAATTGACCCAGTTTTTAAGGTGCCAATGACTAACAAACATCTACCTATCGTATATCTAATAATTTGATTTACGTTAAGATATTCCGCAACGCTCTCAAATAAGATTCGAGTACATTTGTGTGTCAAGTCAATTTTAGTTCTACGTCCCAGCGCTGGGAATCGAAGTCCCACCACAATTACTGACCCACTGGTCCCAGTAACCTATTCGCACGGAAATTGAGTTTGTCGAATTCCATCAAAATTGGACGATGGCCTTGCATTGTAAAACAGGCGGGCGGCGACTGTAATATATAACTTTAACTTTAATAACCCGCCAGTTAAAAGCTTTAGTTTCGGTATACCCATTGCGTAGATAATAAATGACTAATAATTAAAAATTAATAATTAAAAATAAGTTCTAAGACAGGTGAATTCTATAAAAAAATCAAAACAACACTTATAACGATTTAAAACATGAAATATATTAGTTAACATATTTTGATTTTATTTTACACACGAGAAACTTAAGAAATCAGATAGCAAACATTTATTTACGTATTTCGATTTTCGTACTGGCTGAGTCCTTACGACACTGACTCTGTGTCCTCTCGTTTACCGTAGCAGATATGACTTTGACATTAGGGACCCTCTCCATCTTTAGTTCCCTCGTGACTACGGCTACAAAGCATGCGCAACATCGGATCGTAGTTAAAATAAATTAACTAATATATTTCGTGTGTTAAACCGTTAAAAGTGTTTTACACGTGAACTACAGACAATAGTACATGACTGCAGCCGGCAAGAGAGGCATTGATGCCTATTTCTCTCTATTTTTTTTATAATTATGATTGAAAATAAAACTAAGTAGCACAATTCAAAACTTTAAAACCAATAACGAAGTTGACGAACAACTAGCAACAATCGCTTTTTACGCGCCAAAGATTTTTTTTTACCGAACAGCTTTCAATGTGCATGCCAGTTTGAAATTTAAATAAAAACCTTTAATAAGTTACCTCTTTGGTCGCCTATATATTGCGGAGTTTGTTTATTCCATTTTTAAATTACACGACAAATATGTTATGACTATATTATAGTAACTTCTTGACCGCAAAATACGACAGATATGGATTTTAACTACTGCCGTAACAAGTTTGAGAAATACTTCTTCAATTTCTCGATTTCCCCGTGGCTGTGGACATCTCAATGACGTCGAGCCCCCGCGTTTATCGATAACACTTAATGGCCCGGCAGATTTCGCTTGAACACACTTTATACGATCGTCAACAATCTTTTACGAGTGTTTCGCGGTGGGTTTTTATAAAGTTTAATTTCACCGACGGTTTGTCGTAAAAATATGCAAATGCGACGATAAACTTGACTATTGAAGTGAGATGTGTTTTATAGTCTTTCTTACTTCCTCACTGACAAGAAAAGTTGGAGTTTATAATTTAATTTCACATTAAAATACTATTTTGAGTTAACATAAACGGAATTGCTACAACACCCGTAGCAATAAGCTAACATATTAAAAGAATGTCAAATAAAAAATATATTAAACACAATAACTAAAACTTAAATACATTTTGTTATTCTGTAGTTTAAGGTAATAAAAAATCCATAAAACTATTACACGAATAAAGGCTATCAAAACGGTGAAGTTAATTAATCAAAATATATCTAGTTTGCGTACGCACCCGCTTAAAATAGTTCCAATTAAAATCTTTGGGTAATATATAAGAATTATAAATTAAACGTTGATTAAACAAATACGTTTTCACGTGATAGAGTGAAAAATAGGCTTTTGAAAGCTCCTATTTTCCCTTCATCTTTTTCAGGCAATGCCTTAAAGACCAATGAAAATGATAATTACAACCTGTTGAAAAAATATGTAAACTGTAAGTTTCTTTTGTACTTTATACGAGTAAACGCCAAACGTCAAATACATGATCGTAACCACGGCTGCTGCAGAGCATGCGTTACGTTAGTTCGTAAGTGAATTAATACTTTTCGATACGATTCGTAAAAAAAAAATGAAACTAAATATGTTTAGAATTTCAAACCGTCAAAAGTGTTTATTCAAATCCTTCAAATATGTGACATGAGCCAGTAATAAAACTGCTGCTTCCGTTTAAGACACTGATTTAATAAACCCAATTTATTCAAGGAAATGAAGGCATAGACTGTTCCGCTATTAGCACCTGTTACCATTCATTCAAATTCAATCGATCGATTTCTGCAAATGATGCAAATAAAACACTGAGTGCGTGTTGGGCGCACGAAGGGTTCCGTATATCTAAGCATTGCAAAAATCTCGTATTACAATATGTGGGCACTACCTCCTGGGTCCTCCTAGTCCTGGGTTAGCTCCTCATCGGGTCTAGCATGATTCTAACCCATTTTATTATTTTTTTGATACTTCGACTGAAAAACTGGATATTAAATGGTTGGAAAGAATATCGAAATTGTCCAAGTCACTAAACACTGTCCAAAGATGGAAACGCCGTGAAATTTAATCGCATTCTGGTTCAGCCTTTGCCATCCTGAATATCAAAGTCAAAATAGGTTGTTTAGATTTTATCTACGGCTATTCACTTACCATCAAGTAAAGCCTTTGTCTGTCCTTCTATATCATGAAAAAAACTTGGCTTATACGCATTGTTGAGCATTAGGAAAGAGGTTCTGTACCTGTATATAAAAATAATTAGACAATAATTAGACAATATACTGTATACTGACGTGGTTTCTAGATCAGCCAGTTGACAGACGACGCAACTCATGGATGGCGTGAGTTAAATGCGGAACCCTAAAAATCAGTTAAATAATTCATCTTCATATCACGTTCGGGAATAGCAAGCGGATGAATACGCCCTAAGTGATCATTAGACTATTGTTTAATTTTGTATATTATTATATTCAGTGTCGAATTCTTCGTTTCGTAGAAGCACTCGGCGCGTCCGTTGAGGCGAGGTCGGCTGTTTGGAATTAAAGAGTGTAAACAATACTTATCAAAGCCCAAGATCCCAGTCGCCCCAGCATTAAGTAACATTATGTATGTTAGCGTTACGTTACAGCTGTGCCCGCGACTTCGCATACAATGTTATTTTGGGCTACAATATTTATTTTTGCTAACCTTCTCAGCTTTATAAATTATATCTGGAATCCACGACGTAGTAGGTACGCGTCCACTGTTCCTTGGAGTTTGTTTCAGCCTGATGTTTTATAGCTAATCCTTCCTCGACAAGTGCTCTAGCTTACACAGAATAATTTTTCAATTCGAACCAGTAGTTCCTTTGATGCGTTCAAACAAACAAACAAACAAACTTCAGCTTTATAATATTAGTATAGATACGACCGTCTCCGTCTCTTACAAGCCATTATGAATTTATTGATACAATTTTTACTCCGATCAGAATCCAACCAACAACCCGTTGGTTGACATTGCTACCACTGGACAAATAAGGAAATTGAAACCTATGAATGTTGAAATTTTGTCTTCTTCTTCCTTCTCCCCCCCACACCAGAAAGCGGGTTTTAGAGCTTTGCCTCACCACGCTGCTTCATTTGGTAGTCACGCGGTGACACTTCCTACTGCCAAACCCGGGTATTACATTTCTAAGATTTATTTACGTTTTCGGAAAATACTAAACTAACATTTAGTGATTCTTCGAGTACTCTAACTATTACACCAACAAGACAGTTTCAGTGGTTAGATGAGCAAGTTGTTCTGCGTAAATTAGGCAATAAATTATTCCCATCATGGTAGCCAATAGCCTGGTGGTCATATCATGGGAAATCGATCGAAAAGTTTCATAGAATCGTTTTAAATGATAATAATATTGCTTGCATGCGTAAAGTTTAAATCGCACGCGATTTGAATACAAGAACCGTCCTTATTGCTTATATGTTATTGATAGTTTGAAATAAGCGATCTAGTATATTTCGCGTGTTAAACCGTTAAATGTTTAATTTAAATCTTTAATAAAAGATAAACTACGCACCTTGCGCATAAAAGTTATTTTTTTGCAAACAACCTCCTTTCAGCTTTATAAATTACTAGCTGTGTCAGCGACTTCGTCCGCGATAATCGTTATTTTGGGGATCCAAACTTAAGCTGTTATCCACGACGTCGGACGCGTCCCTTCCCGTCGTTCTTGCAAGTTAATATAAATGATAGACATAGCGTCGCGTATATTTTTTAGATCATTTAAAAAGGAATCATGTTTTTTTACATATTTCTGGGTATCTTGAATCGTTTTCGCAGCGTACGCATCGGAAACCCACAGAGATGAAAATTTTCCCCCGTTATTTTCAATTTCCCGCTGCTTCATCGCTCTTATTACTCACAGCGCAATATTTCATAGCATATATGCTATCATTTATAGCACATAGCCTTTCTCGATAAACGTTCTAACTAACGCAAAAATATTTTTAAAAATCTTCATCTTCAAATCTACAGATGAGTTCTAAGTAGACATTTCAAGTGCATACGACTTGCCAATTATTGTTAAGGAGTGCAGTATTTCTTGATTTTAGGCTTGGTGAAAGACAGACTTTTATTTTGTCTAGGTATAATGGTCTTTGAAGCGCGATCTTTAAACTTACCAAGTGACCACGCCTACTGTTAATCGTAGAACCTATCGGGCCGTAGTTAAAGTAATGTGTAAAGAAGTTTAACTCGTATACTTCGCGCTTTAAACCGTTACAACGTTTTATTTAAATGTGTACTACTCGCGTAAAGTGCAGATAGTATTTATAATAATGTTACAAATGTGTAATGCCTGAAACGCTACTAGAATACTAGATTTTTGGTATCAATAATATCGTTCAGTCCTGAGAACTAGCGAGTCCATTTAAATGGGAAAGCCTCGTTTCCCTTAATGGGCAAACACAGCTATGTCTACAAGGAGGCAATGTCTTTGTTCTTCCAACATATTAACGAACTTAGTCCTACCTTAGGGTCAAAACGTTCTCGTACTAACCAAATTCAAACTTTCTAGAAAGCCATATTAAACCTAATTTCTACTAACTACTAAAATTTTACACGAGTAGTACACATTCAAATAAAACACTTTAACGGTTTAAAACGCGACCCCTCTCCCCGTGACCACGGCTGCTGCAAAGCATCCGAAACATTGCGCCGTAGTTAAATTTTCAAATAAGTTTAACTAATAGAATTCACATTGTAAACCGTTTAAGTGTTTCATTTAAATCTAATTTCGTTAAGTAGTTTTTAATTCTGCTAAAAGCCTTTAGAGAAAATGAAATTATTGCCCCAGGTCTCGCTTAGGTCATAAGAGACTTTGTTTATTACCATTTATATGAATTTAATATCAACGCGTAAATTTACACAATTACTACAATAGTAATTCCCTCTTAGATAATCTATTACATCATTTAATTGTTTTAAATGCTAATGTTTACAATCTTTACTGTCCTTTGTATTTATAAATAATGGAGGAATTTTCCGTGCGTACAAATATGGTATACGTAGAAATAATAATAATTAGTGCTTAAAAACAACTATTATGTACCTTTTAGGTGTACAAACATTTAATAAACTTATAAGTTTTGGCCGGCTCGTTGGTCTAATGGTAACAATGCTAATAATCAACGGGTCGTGTATTCGATTCCCACCGGGCCCAAAATGTTTTCCATCAATTTATAATTTCAGAAAGATGTTGGACTTCTGGAAACTGGTTATTAAATAGATGGTAGGAATGTCAACAGTGAAAGAAGCCGTGAAGTTTAATTCAGTCTGGATTTCCGAATATCCAAACCCAAAATGGGTCGACAGCGCATCTTGTCTTGTCTTCTATGGCTGGGGTATACTTCCCATCAAGTAAGCCCCGTGCTTCTACCATCCATTTGATATCAAGAAAACGGAACAGGATAACAAAATGAAAGAAAAAAAAGTGCTCTATAAAATTAGAAAACACAATAGCTTAAAATTGCGCTTTAAGCTAACTTAGAAGATAAGTAGCCCATATTCATCTGATTATCTAGCACAAAATCAGAATACGTTTTAAATTGGACGCAAGTCAAATTTCTTTGGGGCAAATATAATTTCGGCGTATTGTCAGAAACGAGCCGTATTAAAGTCTGTTTGTTGCCCGCTTCTGTCGGAATGTCAGAGTTTATAGTTGGAGAACTGACAAAATTTCCCTACCACGTGGATATTGCGAATCTTGCGGGAATTACTATTGTTTACAAATGTGTATTTTTTTATTTTTAGCTTGCCAGTGTTAGTTTGTGTCGACGACCTAATTGTGAAGTCCAAAACATGTACTTACATCATTAATATATGATTCTAGGTCCCTTCTCATAGAGGAAGTCCTCGGTCAGAAGGGAAGAATAATAAAAAAAATTATTGTGCATCATGTGTATAAGAAAAAATAAACGACTCAAAAATACCATTCTTAATTAAACCAGTTTTCTATAGAACATGTTAATCGTCTTGCCCTTTCGGCGTTATACTCGTTAGTGGTAAATTCGATATCGAGTTATCATAGTAGGGGTGGCTATGCCATTTTCATAGCGCAATAAAAAGTTTTCATTGGCACCGTCAACTAGTGGTTCAACTCAAACTTAAGTTTATATCAGTTTTACGGCACGGACGCTATATCTTAATGTCTATTCTTCCTGCTTTCCGCGTTTATGTTTTCATTATACTGGATAGTGCATATTTATGAGGTCATAAATAACTATGATGGGAGCGGGATACATTAAAGCTTGTCTTGCTCCATATAATAATGTTGATGAAGCAATAAATTTCGTTTTAGTGCAGGTAAAATTCGCGAAAGCGTACTCGAATCGTATTCATCGAATTCCATCTATTTAAATCACATAATCTATTGAAAACTGTCAAATGTCAGCTGTCAACGAAATGATAATATGACATTTTGCTGCCAAATGTCTTTTATGTCAAATGTGACATTTGACATAAAAGCACAGAATCACATTTACCTAATACAATTTATAGGTTACTAGCTGAGTCACGCGGATTTGTACGCGTAGAATGGATATGGAATTTTTGATATACATTTTTGTTATTGCAAACCTAAAAATTTGAGCTGTTACCCACGACATCGTATGGGTTCTGTCGTTCTTGCAAGTTAATCTTAAAAGATAGACATATACTGTCGCGGACTTCTTTTTACAGAAGCTTTTTGCATATTAGCTACAATAATGTTTATTATTGAGCATTATAATAATATCTCTGGAAAAAAAGCATTACATCCATATCCATAGGATTTTGAGTTCATGAACGAAACAAAAACAATTTAGGTACCTACTTAACTACAGTACTTCGATAGTCTGTCTGTGTTTTAAATTTTTTAGAATTTGATGATTACGGTTTTACATCATCTCCAAACTTATAGAAGTATGGCATAACGCCTTTTACAAAAGTAGGCTTTGAAAAGACATTGATTCGTAATTGTAGATAAAATAATGTAAAAATTAATACCTCAAGTTTACCTTGCAGTTAACACTTCGATTATGGTAAACCTAGAGAATTTTAATGCATATCTTTAAAAAAATAACAATAATTATTCCACTCGATTATCAACACGAGAATCTCTTATAAAAGAACATCTTTTATTCAATTAATAGATGCTATTTTGTATTTAAAATGTTAAACACTACAGACTCTACAATTATTAAATGCGTAATTACATGTTTAATATCTTGAAGCAGTTATAAAATTCTTTTGCATATGTGTTTCAATTTCAACTAGCACTTGCCCGTGACTTTTATCATATTATGTACGATTTATTTTTTATTAAAGCAAAAATTAAGCTAGATATAAAATACATTTAGCTTTAAGGAGAGAACCGAACTTATCGGGTGAAGAAATATTATATTCCCATCTTCTTCATCTCCTCTATCGTGTCTTTTTCGACCCCAAAACTTTCTCTTATTTAAAAGAGAGATATTCGTCCTTTTGCCTTTCCACAATCTAAATCTCCGTTCTATCTATAATCTCTTCCTATTTGTTCCTAACCATGAAAGATCTTTCTTTCATAATTCAGTTACCCATTTAATAAGTCTATTGCTATTTCTTTTCTCCTGTACTTCAAGTTGCCTGGACGAAATAGCTGGTTAAAGATAAGGCCGCCTTTTATTTAAAAGTTAGTACGTAAGATGCCTTTTTTTTATATGTTCTTTTTTTGTAGTTTTTTATATGTATAAAGCTATAATAAAATAAAATAATAATAGGTAATTCGTCAGCTTTGACTGGTATTGTAACTAAGAACCTGGTGCTTTACTTACTTTATGCTCGATAAAAGGTCTAAAAAATAGATCATTCATATTTGTGAGAAAAATTATGAATGACCAAAGGAATAAAATGTATAACCTTCGTTCTTTATAAGTCAACAATGACAAAATGGCGTCGAGTTTCTATAAATGATGACGTCACCGAACCTTGCATGTTAAAATACAATAGTATTATAATTTTAATACAAAGAAATAAAAAGTCTATAAATTTAATCAAGGTAATTTCGCATACTAATTATAATTTATAATTTATTTTTAATCGGCTGACTGTAACAATTAGTGTTGAGTGTTAGATTTTTTCCTCTTTATCACGTTAATAATAATTTCCTTTACTAGAGCAACATACTTAGCGTAACGCGTGACGCTGCGTACAGCGTTTATAATAACCACAGCATTCGACGTGTTTGTAATTAATTGATATAGATAGCTAAATATAGGTACGTTTGGTGAAAAACTCGAGCTTGATTTAATCTTATATTCAAATTTATTTCAAAAAATTTGTTCTCTGCATTATCTTCAGTTTTATTAAGTTAAAATAAATTCGTTTGTGTTCCATTAATTAATTTAGAAGGTCATGTTTTAAACCGTTAAGATGAATATGTTTCAAATATTATACATGACAACCTCCGTAGTTCAAGGCAATAAGTACACGTTTTTAATAAAATAAAGCGCGAAATGAATTAGAATGTGCCATGACCACGATGGCTGCAAAGCGTCTAAAACGTCAAGCCATTAAAATAAATAAGTTTAACTAACACCCTATTCGTTTTAAACCGTTAAAAGTGTTTTATTCAAAAGCATTTCTCGCTAGCAAAACGAGATATTTTAACTACGATAGCATTAATCATTTGCCCAAGGCGCGGCTTCACGGATGGCCAACCATGGCGTGGTGTGATCTTTAAATGACTCCTTATTACCAAGTGCTAAGGTTGAAAATGCCTCGCCTGTAATTGTAAGCTGGGTGGAGCCACACTGACAGATATTAATGACTTCTAGTGCGGGTCCGGTACATAAAGCTATTAACCATTGTTGGGGTCAGCACTCTGTTAGAAATAGTACCTACATAATGTTAGGTTTAATGGTTTAAAAGCTTTGTTAATTAACTAACAAACAAAAATACAATTTACTTAAATGAATGTAGGCATTTGGGGACAAGCACACGAATTAATTTAACTAACATAGGTATACGTATAGCTAATATAATCAATGTATGGTGGATTTGATCCCCACCGGGGCTAATATGTTTCCAATCAATTTATAATTTTTCTGGAGTCTGGATTTCGGCTGGAAAACTGGACATATAATCGCTGGAAGGAATTTTAAAAATCTGTCCCTTCGAATGTTCCAAGCCGAAATCGGCAGACAGCGCGTCTTTCTTTCTCGCGCGCAACGTAATTTCAGCTTTGACCCGTGCAAAATAAGGTTTAATGCCTTATGTTTTGCAGCTTAAGAATTGAAGATGGCATTACAGAGATTAACGGTTGCAAAAGGATGATAGGTAGCTTAGTTGGTTAGAGCAGCAGCACGGAACTGTGCACTGGAAGTCCTGTCTGTGTCGTATTTTTTTTTCAATTTAAAATCCGATCTTTCTTTAATGTCATCATGTGAAGGTTTTTATTATACTAATTACTAGACCAAAGAGCCAATAAATGAATACTGTCCTATAGTTTACGCGAGTAGTACTTTAACGGTTTAAAACGCGATATATTAGTTAAACTTATTTAAAAATTATTTTTAACTTCGGCCCGACGTTTCGGATGCTTTGCAGCAGCCGTGGTCACGGGGAGACTAAAGATGGAAGATGTCTCTGACGTCAAAATAAAAATTGCCGACATCCGAAACGTCGGGCCGAAGTAAAAAATCATTTTTAGATAAGTTTAACTAATATATCGCGTTTTAAACCGTTAAAGTGTTTTATTTAAAAGCCAATAAAGGAGTTATATGTCGATTTACTTCGAAACGTGATAATTGGTTGTCTTTTGCAACATTAGTCACGCCTCAGCTCAAACATAGTTGCCTCGAAGGTAACTCGTAAAACTTAATATTAATAGCCGGATTATTGCTTAAACACGATTATGGTACAGCGAAAACGTGATTCGGGAGATATTTCTCGTGTTATTGCTCTGAGGAGGTGACATAAGATTTACCTACGATGTACCTAAGTCGCAAACTGTCAGATATACCACGGGATAATTCTATTAGAGTAAAAGTCGTTTGTCTTAACTATGGTAATATTATAAAGCTAAAGAGTTTGTTTGTTCGAACGCACTAATCTCAGGAACTACTGGCTCAAATTAAAATCTTTTTGTGTTGGTTGGAGCATGTATCGAGGAAGGCTATTGCTAAAATATCAGGCTGCGCCCAGAAGGAGCGGAGAAACAGAGGGACATGTGAATCAAGGGGAAAAAATTATTTATCTTTAAGGATTTTCGTTGGGTAGGTACCTACGCTGTGGAAACGGTTGATGTTAAAAAAATATGTATGAAAGATTGATCTTTTAACTTTTGGTTTGAATTGGAATTCGTTACACTCCACGAAAACAATAAAGTAGATAAGTTGGGATTCATCGATTTTATAAGGATATGAGCTGCTTATTCCTCTTTTAAGCTAAAATTTTAACCGCCTCTTAGCTAAATAGTTAAACGTCCTAGGTTTAAAGCCAGTGGAAACAAATGTTTCTTTTTGCTTGCTTGTAAATAAAATGGGCACAGAAATGTCTTCGCCCCTGCCCCACGGGGTTTTGTTATTTCAGATTCTAGAGGCGGAATCCAGGGAAATAATATTTTAATTGTCTGTATATAAAATCGTAGAATGAAACTAACACAAAATTTCCCCACTCCGCTAAATAAATAAAAAGTAAATACTTTTTTGTGTGAGCAGTGACATTTAATGTCTCCTATGATAGGGACGTCAAAATTTGTTTGCTATGTTGTATTGCCACAGATAATAATTATATAAAATGGGTAACGGCTATGTACAGATAATAACAGATAGCCAAATGGGTGGGGCGAGCGAACGTGTCCGCATCGTATAATCTGTGGAGCACTTCCTGCAGGGCCAATCAATATTGACGTTTCCATCGAACAATAAACAACAATGGGCACAGTGGTGTTATCGAAGTAGGCGGCCGTTTCCTGTGGCACCCGCGCGTAGTCACGTAGCCGGTCACAATGTAACGTTTTTCATGTTTTATTTGAATGCCCCTTGTTTTGCGCCGGACGCGACGATAACTGTGTTTATTTCGATTGGCGGATTAACTGTTTTTGAATTGAGAGCTTACATTACTTTTTTTATAGACGAGGACGGACAAGCAAGGGGTTTTGATGGGAGGTGGAACACCCCAGCCAAACATCTATACCGGATTCGATGTCGACCTATGTTGGGTTTGCATATTCGGACAGTATTGTTTGTAAATTACACGGGAACTACCCTACCTACCTACATTAAATAAAACATTTTAAATGTTTTAAAACACCCCTTTACACTATGCGCAGTCCAGCGTTAAGCGTTTTATTTTGAAGAGTTTCACTGCCTCGTCAAGTTTGAGTTTAGATTTTGTCATTTTCTAAAAAAAATCTAGCTACAATTCTTTTACAATGAACGATGCTATCACGCCCGTGTCTTTAGAAGAAGGAGGTAGTAGTGAATATCCAAACCAAAGCAGTTCGACAGTGCAGTTGCGATGTTACATGGCTGGGGTAGGTATTTCCTTCAACTGAACTTGAAGTGAACTTTTGCTTGTTTGTCCTCCTCTATGACATAAAAAAGGAAATCTAGTGGCCTCAGCCGTTAACTAAACAATCTTTCCTATGTCAGAGGGAGTACCTTTACATTTTAACAATGACAGCCAGGAATAAAATCATATTCTATATATAACTTAAATTAATCAAGAAATGGATGTGTTCCCAATCATATGTTCGTCGTATAAATAAAATTAAGTCAATAAACACATTTGAAACTCTTTATGTTATCGCACACGATGGCACTATAGAAATTTAAAATGGGAAAAAATTACGACTCGGGCAGGACTTGAACCGGCATCGTCAGCGTTCCGTGCTGCCGAGTCGAAAATGTGTGCAACATGTAAAATTAATAAAGTTTTCAAACGATACAAATAACTTTTTAACGAAAATGTTACGTCATATAGCTAGATATATACGCTTGTATATATAGAAGCAAAACAGTTAAAATATACTAGCAACGATCTTGAAATGTATAGCTATACTATATCTAATAGATACTAACATATAGACAGACTGTAAATCTTTGTCCTTACAACGTGTTTACTACTTTTTCATGACATCCATAATCTTGTTAATAGACTTTAGGTATTGTTAATACATTGTCTTTTAGTAAAATGAAAAACATATTTTCTGTAAGAATAAGAGAAACTTAACTTTACGTAGGTTTATTTCTTAATTTTAAAGTACCTACTTAGAAAAATGGGTACCTAAGTTTAGTTTCGTCTGTAAGTACTTAGTTTATACGAGTAGGTACAGTAGACAATTAAATAACAATTTCAACGGTGTATAACTCGAATAGATAAAGTTGAGTAATATATTTCGCGTTTTATACCGGTAAAGATGTGATATTTAAAGTGTAGTTTCGATTTTCGAAAATACTTCATTTCTATGCAATAACACATTATTGCATTGCGTAGATGTTTCTTTGCCTTCTTAGAAGTACACAGAATGGGTAATTAAACTTTATTTAGACATGGAACATACATGTAGGGTTGCCAACTTGCCAGTAAAAAAACACATATTAAAGAAAAAAAATAGTGGCCTTACTTTAATCTTAGCTAACGCTACAGAACTATTTCCAGTAATCTTTCGGAATAAGTCTGTATTTGTCTATTATTTTAAAAAAACAAATGAGTAGCAGCTAAAACATAAAACTGCAATGTCTGTCGTGGCCCATGTGCAAAGTGGCAACCCTACGAAAGTAGCCCACGTCCTCCGCACACATTCAAATCACCATAGACTATATGTAAAACCACAGATACCTGTAAAACTCGAACGACAACATAGCACTGGCCGCAATAGAAAAATGTTTGTAAGCTCGACGTCGTAGGCGTTATGAAAAAAAAGCGGTTCTATATTCAAAGTTGGCCGTTCGCCCAATAGCGCGCGTCGGAGGCGTGGCGGCGACTTCTGATTGGCTCTCCGCCGCCTCATAACGCATCCGATTATAAAGTTACATTACCATCACTTTTGTGGTCGATGCAACGGCTTTATTGTTACCTACGTTTCATTTGAATTACGTGGCCATTCAGATATATCGCGCGTGTGCTGACGTCCTTGAGGGCGGGCTGCTCAACTGTGAGTCATCGGTTCAAAATTGACGGGTCACGAGATGGTATTGGCATTGTCAAAAAATTGCTTGGTCACGAAGAGCGACCACGCGACGAGCATAGCGACCAGTCGCGCGATTTAGTTGCTAGCTTTGTTTAGGTAGCAGTTCGCATTAATCATGATATATATATTTTTTTACTGCGTTCAAGATCTAAACTGATTCTAAACAGGACGTGAACCGTCATCCTTCCGTGCCGTTACTCTAGTCAATTGAGCTACCGAGTCCTGGTTAGAGCAACAGCACGGAACTCTGAGGATGCCGGTTCAAATCCTGCCCGAGCACACGATAGTGTCACATTAAAAAAATATAATGAAAGTTTACTAATAAACGAAAGGATTAAATCAAACAGATCGACGGGGCAAGGGACCCATTTATTATAATACCTATGCATATACACTTGAGTTTGCCCCATGCCCCAAGTCGAGACAACGGGAATTCGCACATAATAAACTAACAAAGACTTAAGTAAACTACGTTTTAAAACTAAAACATTTCCTATGTTTTGTGCAGCGAGGGGCGTTTTACGATGTTACTGTGAATTCGCGATAACAATGCTACCATTTAATGGCAGTTTATGTTAGTTACAGTCATACTTATGTGTCTTTTTTATGGTTTATATATTGGTCTAGTGATTAGTACAAGTGTAGGCCACGAGGTACGGGGTTCGAAGTAATCGTTCTTTAGTTAGAATATTTTTGGGCAACTCACGTAAACTACAAACTAATGACTCTAAAGTTACTAGTACTCACGTAGTACCTACACATTTAAATAAAGCACTTTAACGGTTTAAAACGCGATGTATATCTAACTTAAACGGATTATATAAACATACATAGCTTCAACAAAAAAATTAACTATGGCAACTCACAAAACAGGAGCAGAATGTTACGAACACACTTGTGTCGCAACACTGATGTTCAGTGGCCCCTGGCGCCACCCGCTTCTGGGAACAATATGCGTTTACAATTTACACTAGTAAAAAAATAAATGAACAAATTATGCGATCACACGTGACATCAAACATGAAACATGATATAAATAATTATAAGTAGTTGATTGTGGCACTAAAACAACAATTAAACACTACTTGAATTAAAAGTCGAAAAATTGAAAAAAATACGACTAGGGCAGGACTTGAAGCGGCATCTCCAGCATTCCGTGCCGATGGCCTAACCAATTGAGCTACCGAGTATTTTTTTATATAATTCATTATCGATTTTTAATTTATAAAGTGCCATGATGTGCAATAACGTGTGAAAAATATATATATTTTTTTAATTTATCAACTTGATTCTAAACCAATATTGACGGAGTTTGAAATATACGGATACAGAAATGTGTCCGCCCCGTACCTTGAATGTGTGATAAAACTTATCTTTCAAAGCTCGGATGAGAAATTGCAATATAGCTTGCGTTTATAGCAACTGCTTTACTGCGAGATAACTGACGCGATATACTTTACGAGCTGGCTATGCCGTTATTGCAGTGGGGGTACGTGCTTCAATTCCTGTCTCTTAAAATATTCTACATAGCAAATATATATTTAATGACTATTTGACGTATAAGCCAGATGTTATTCTATATTATACGATGCCTAACAGCTCTCTGAAATCTTAACGAACTGTTAACAATAATAACGAACTGTTTTTATCGGTTTAAAATGCGAAGTTTTTTATTACCTTCTTTAATCCTACCGTGACCCGTACCTTCAAAACAAATGTGGGGTCGAGTCAGTAAAAATTGATTTCGCGTTTTAAACAGTTTAAAATTTTACCACTAGCGTGAACTACAGACCTGTCTATACTGCTTCGGCGGTTTCTAGTTTTTATTAGAACAACTTGTAATCTAATTTTATATTTTTCACTTAAAAAACTTTTTTATTTATATCAAAGAATTATAACCTTCAATAATTGTTGTATCTGAAAGTGCCACAATAATCAGAAGGCCTTGCTTTTTTACGACCCATAAAAAGATACCATCCTTAACATAATTCGACAGACAGCTTTATAGCTGAATAATCCTTATGGACATAAAAGGTTGCCTAAAAATAGCATATTATGTTGTATTCCAAGGTGCGTTCCTTTTTCATTCACTGTGTACTAGGTACGCAATAGGTCGGTAGATAAGATAAAACAAATTGTTGTTTTTACAACTACCCACACGCTTTAGTATTAATATTCTTGAAAACGTAAGATAAAAGAAAATATCACAATTATTCTGAATGTATATTGTACGTAAAGGGACAAATACACATTATAATATAGAGATTTTGGCAATTTTCACATTAAAACTGCCAAAAGCTTTGAATAAAACAATTTGAACGGTTTAAAACGTGAAATTTGTTACTGAACAAATATTTCTTCCTTCGTTCTGCGCCTTTTGAATTGAGAACGGGTAGTAAATGTAAAGTTAGATTCTTTAATTGTTGACGTGAAATACATTACCTCCATTATTAAATGTTTTTTGACTTTGACTTTAATTGAATTCTACTACGGCTTCACATTTTCACATTGTCCTCCGGTGGCCACGACTGCCGACGAATTGGTTTACAAACCAATTTAAACGTTGGGTAAAAATAATAAAATAAGAGAAATTTATAAACAGAATATTTCGCGTTTTACACCGTTAAATGCGTATTATTTAACGTGTACTATGCGTAGACTATAGACAATACCTTTTTAAATTGTAACTAATTAAAGACGATTTAATGTACTTAAGATAAAAAAATGCGTCTTAAATATCGTTGCAGAACTGACTTCGATATAGCAATAACAAAGGTAAAGCTTCCCTTAATAACGTCCAAAGGGCGTTTATTAGAATGACATACTCATATTTCTAAGTCATAAGTCATGCTGTCATTCTCGAACGAGACAAAACCGTGACACATTTGCGTTACAAAGCTACATTTGTGTCTCGGTGTGACCAGCTGTGAATAGATGGACAAAGGGAAGTCGTAAACGGACCTTCCACTTTACGAGTTGGTGACGCTGTTTCTTAATCCATTTTATGGCTCTACGGAGTACTTTGTAGCTTGGAAAATTATTTTATGTCTTACAATTCTAGATACTTGTGTACCTAAGTATCAAAATAGGACATGAAATCTCAACGACCACCTCTGTACCTACGCTCGAGAGCTAGGCTCTTAGTCTTAGGTTTAAATCCTGGAGAAATAATGATTCCAGACAGCAGAGGGCGTTTACAGTGATCCTCTATAACGATTGGTCTTGAGCGTCGCGTTTTATCTCGCACCACGTCTTTCTAACTTTCTTCGCCTCGTCCTCGACGCTTTGCGCTACCCTTGAGGATTCCAATCATGCGCCTGTTTGGGAATTTGATCGGAATCTCTATGGAGTGTGTGGCCAATCCATTTCCATTTGTGGCGTTTAATCTGCTGGCCGACTGGAGTCGACCAGATAGCTACAGAAGCCTGTAAATTAATTACTGACGTCAACTTTGTAATTAATTATTTTGAAAGCAACTTATGTTGTTATGCGTAGTTAAAGTTAAGTTAATAATTGAGTTTTGTAGGGGCAGAGTGGCCTAATGACAAAAAACATGATTTCCAATAAGAATGAAAATAAAAATGCGCAATTGACTTAGCCGAAAATGAATGTATTAAAAATTATGTTAAACAACTTTCAGTCACTGTGCTCTTGTAGATTAACATTTTCAGACTATACAAATATAAATAAGTCAAGTCGTAAAATATAATAATTAGACAAACAAACGTTAAAGAACAAATGAAAAACGCTTTCCAAGTTTTCGAGAAAAATTTATAATTTCAAATAAAATAATTAAACTTGTTATGTTAAATATATAATGATTCAATACTGTCTATAGTTTACGCGAGTAGTACACATTTAAATAAAACACTTTAACGGTTTAAAACGCGATATATTAGTTAAACTTATTTTAAAATGATTTTTAACTTCGGCCCGACGTTTCGGATGCTTTGCAGCAGCCGTGGTCACGGGGAGACTAAAGATGGAGGATGTCTCTGACGTCAAAGTAAAAAATTGCTACGCTAGCGCCATCTGTTCCGTCGAAGTTGGTATTTGACGAAACTGGCCGGGTCCTTGCAGAATTGATATAATTCGTGTTTTATTTAAATGTGTACTACTCGCGTAAACTATAGACAGTATCAAATTTTTTTGCTGACGTAGACCCTTAGGGGTCGGTATAGACCACTTTGGGAATCACTGCATTAGACCAACGAGCAAAAGGATAAATATTATCGTAACCTATTGGGTTTCGCCTTTTAAGAGTGGTATTACTCTCTAGAACTACTTAAACGATTCTCGGAACATTCGGCACAATGTACTGTTACAAACGATACCAAATATTTACATTAAACTCAACTCGCTCTAAACAAAGTATTACAAATCGGATGTTATTTTATGTCATGCCATTCCCAACCACTCATTAGAATGTTGAATTTGCAATTTCGTTATTCATTTATAGTTTTAATCCTTGAAATATATTTTTTTAATGTGCACATAATAAGTTTAAAGTTTTAAAATACGCCAAACGTTACCACACGTTATTTCGTTACTTGCATGATTATTATTTGGATAAACTTTAGCGAATTATTAATAATACATTGTGTAAGGCTTTCACGGCCGTCGTTCAGCATATACTTATTAATAATAATGCATTAACTTAGATTTAAAGATGATTAGGTAAAGTAAAAACGATAGTTGAATTAATTTTAAAAGATTTTTTTTGTTTCCGTAGTGCACGCAACGTAATCAATCAAGAATTAATTGGTCCGTATTTGGAAATACATTGTAATATTACTGTACTGTATTGTAATATACTGTATAATGTTTCTGCGCTCCGACTACTTGTCGCAACATGACGTTAAATAAGCCTTCCTCGATAAATGATCTCCAATATATGGCAAAAATATTTTTTGATTCGAACCAAGAGTTTCTAATACTAGGGCGGATAAATCTAAAAATAAAACCTCTTCAGCTGCATGATATTACTATATAGGTATTTAAAAAAATACGTAACGACAGTAGAGCATCACCGCGAAGCGTTGATGTCATAGATTCGAATCCCGCCGTGAGTATAAATATAGGTATATACTAAGTATTGTAGATTTATAATTTATATAATTAACTCTTTTTCTCTTTTCTTTCCAGCTGTATCATTAGAACCGCTAGTGGAGAACTGTCACAAGCTGCTAGAAATATTCCATTACTCGTGGGAGATGATGCCTTTGGTTCTGGTCATCCTCAACTACGCGGGCAACGACCTCGAGGAGGCGTCGCGGAAAATTGACGAAGGTAAGCCTTCTAATTCTACAAGCGTTACTATGGCAACGGCGATGGTGCTTACAGAACTTAGTTCAGCCTAAATAAAAAATCGATTAGGAATTGAAAAAATGCACGACACGGGGAGGACTTAAACTTTTGCTCTAAATAATTGAGATATCAAGTCCTACACGTCTCGTAGAACTTTTTCAACATTTTGATACATTCACCTCTCGCGCCTCAGTTCAGCCGTTCATCATTTCAGTTGATCTCCATTTGTGTCAAAGCGCAGTGTCATAGATCATAGTCTCACGTGTTATAGTTTTACACTGTGCGCACTACTTTGACGATAACACTGAACTCAATTCTGTATGTAAATCGATCGAAGTTACTTGCTACTTTAAAAATGTATCATCAAATATCAACATTAGTTTGTGCAAGTGATTTTTCACACAACGATATTTTGACAAATAAATTTGAAAACAAAAAATGGTTAATTCAAGTTTAACCTAATTAACTTCGATCGACATTTTTATATCTTTGTGTTGAATAAATAAGAAGTATTTATTTGCATTTTACTAAATCTTATACCTTTACTATGTAAATAATACTAAGATTAATTAAAAAAAGATTTTTAAAGATTTGTACATTGCACAAGTAAAATAAACTCACTTTCTTTTATTTCCCTGTATATTTAAACTAATAGTAAAGGTATTTAAATTTAAGAGCGTTTTATTTATAAGTTATTGACGTAAAGTACAAACTTATCGCAATTTAAATAATTCTTTACGTACGGGCATTTCTTAAAAAGTAAATATAAGATTCGACTTTATTATTTAGAATGTAAATTGACTAACAAAAGGCAAGTGTTACCAGTTTTCTACAAATCTATCAATATTTGTGACTAATGTCACTTAAATAAGAATTGCCACCCAGTAACGAATTATGTAACGCACAATAATATCTAGATAAAGCAAAAGACCCGCTTATGTGAAACGCTCTACAAAGATTTAAAGATAACAGTTATGCATATAGCAAATAAATCTAAGAGTATTTGCCATTTTGGCCAGCACAACATAATATTATCATATAGAATTACGAATACTATTATTTGTATCAACTTGTTATAGATGGGTAAACCATAGCGTTACGTAAATAGCTGAATTTAATTTAAGCTGGACTCGACTGAAAAATTGTATTTTAATCAATCTTCTTCTTGATTTGCACTACCACCAAATCGTAGCCATAGAATATGGTAAATATTACCCAGGTCTTGCATACTCCGGTTTCGTGACCATAGATAATTAATAAACTAAGTCAGGCCACAGATAAAGATTCAAAAATGAGCAAAGTAATTGTTTTGTGCAGATAAAAAATGAACTTGAATTGAAATGAATACAGATTAACTAAAGTGCGTAACACATATTTTAGAGGGTTTCCAAGCAATTAGAATTGCGTGTTAAATTATATTTTTTATGATCGTTTCGCGTGCGTCTTGTACGAACTAAAAATGTACGAATAATAAACAAAGAAGTTGTGGAAAGACGTAATTGATAACTATGAGTTTACCCATTCCATGAAAGTAAATTGATTAATTAAAAAATGTTGGCATTTAATTATCGTATGAAAAGACGTATAACATACAAGAGTTTAAAATAACATCTGTAAATATACTACTTACTTAACTACACGTATACAAAAACCTTTAAAAAGTGAATAGGTATATTAGTTATTTAAAATAAAGATAACTAATATATTTTGTGTAGTTATTGAAAACTTGTATCTATTTAAATAAAACACTTTAACTGTTTAAAACGCGATATATTAGTTAAACTTATTTGAAAATGATTTTTAACTTCGGCCCGACGTTCGCGACGGCGATCTTATGGTAACATTATGTTGTTCTCGTAAAACTTAGAAGAAAAAAATGCTAAAGCGAAAAGAAACTGCGATTTTTAAATATGTTTTACAAAGACTACATTACTTTAAATTTGTTTGACTTTGTAAGGCATAGCTATTTGATAATGTTTGTGTCACTGTTAACATTGGACCTGGTATATCATTTTCTTTCAAACCACATCTAACGGTAAGATACAAAAGCATCACAAACATCATTTTTGACAGATCTTCATGAATTTGACAGTTCTGTATTTCAAAGTTTTCTGCATTCAATTTGAAAAAACTTATTTAAAAAAATAACCTGTTTAGTAAGTTTATAAGATATGAAAAAAAACACGCTTAAGTGGTATATAATTCAAATAATTTAAATTTAGAGGTAGTAATTTCATTCAATCCTTTATAAACAAGAATACTTATAATGGCAACTTTGAAGTAAACTCACTCTGAATTAATGGTTGTGTAAATTTACAGAAGAAAATCATTAATGAATATTAACCCTTTGTCATTAACATCAGCAAGCTTACAAAAACCTCCTTCTTACTACATAATATTTGCATTGCTTCTATTCTTATAGAAAAACGTACACAACTAACGTTCAATTATTTCTAACTGTCATTTTTTATAAAAAAAACGCGTTTTTATCGAGTTTCTATCACATTTACGGTTCATTAGATTGTGTATCGTGTTTTAATTTGAATATATACATTTCTATTAGTCCCAACGACATTTGGATACTATTAAATCGATGGAGTTCTATATTATTTTAGTATATGTCGATGCTACAAAGTTTAACTCATTATTGTATTATGTTGATTGAGGCTTCTAGAGGCAGAGTGGCTGACAAAAAACATGATTTTCAATAAGGAGGAAATAAAATGCGCAATTAACTTAGGCGAAAACGAAATTGTATTATTATTGGTGTAAGAATTTAATAATTTTCGATCACTCTGTTCTTGTAGATTAACTTTTTTGACTATAAAAATATAAATAACTCAAGGCATAAAATAGCAGTTAGACTACTCTGCCTCTATCGGCCGAAACTTTTATTGTGTTGTTCCGTTTGTGACGCAAAACAATAAAAATAAATAAAGATTGAAAATTTATAACGAAAATAATGTGACAGGAAACGAAAAATATTTATTTTATTACAACGTAACGATTCGTATTTTGCACTCGAAACAATGAGCTTGTTTTAAGCTGCGTACACGTCAAAAATAGTAAACAGTTAATAATATAATAAAATTATTTTCCAATTAATTTCCACGCCATCTGTTGGCGACATTACATTACTATATATCCCAGGTCAAATGTAAACAGTTCTATCTGCCCTGCGAATGTGTTGACATTATTTCTAGTGTTGTTTGTCCGCAGGAAAAATGATTATCAACGAGTACGCGAGGAAACACAATTTAAACATCTTTGACGGCCTCGAACTGCGGAACTCAACACGCCAGTATGGACTTTAATAGTAATACTAGTTGTTCCATAGCAATTACACATCACATACACCGACACAACATACATACATCGATAGAGAGCAGTCGATTCCTTAAGTTGCCAAAAAAAATACTATTTTAACATATCTACATCCGTTTAGTTATTTACATTCCGGTTACAAGAGCCACAATTTAACAAAACTAACAAAGCTTAGTATTGTTATTACTTAAAAGTTAGTCCGGTTTCTTTAAAAAAAGGTCCAAAAACTATATTTTCACATTTTAAGCTCCTTAATTCTATTTGTTATTGTCAATAAATGGTTTTATTTATTCATTTCCCATACGTATATTTTTCTCCTATTTTGTATATTGTTCATACCTTATAATATACAACACAGTCAATGTCGCTTTGTTGACGGGTTAAAATTAATATTTTATGAATCAAAAACAGTTTTTTTTATAGACAATAAAAAAATCTGTGTAACAATGACGATTTTTGTAGGTATATGGGAGACAATTTCTGCCTTTATTTAAGTTAATTTAATAAATGTTAATTAAAAATACTTTTCTATCTAACATTAGATTTATAACCCATTATGAAAAGTGTCAGATTTAGTAATTTATTAGTCCCGTTCATATAGCTTATAAATTTAAGAGTTGATTGAGTGAATAAAAAAACTATAGGTACACATTAGAAAACTGAACTTAATTAAATCATGCTATTTAGAATAGGTACTTACTTATCTTGATGGTTTTCTTTTTACGTTTTTACTTTTTGGGTCAAATTTTGGGTGCACCGCTATCGCCAGACCCAAAATCTATTTTGACAGCAGATATCCTTACATTTTTCTATATTTCTATACTAATATTATAAATGCGAAAGTAACTGTGTCTGTCTGTCCGGCTTTAACTCCGATACTACTGAACTGATTTAAATGAAATTTGGTACAGACAGAAAGGACATAGACTTTTAATGCCAAAAAAGGGGATGGAAAAGGAGATGAAAGTTTGTATGGAAATTCGTGGTTTTTGAATGAAACAACAACAATGAAACTTTCTTCTTTGGCTTTTTGGGAGTGGGAGTGGGAGTTAGAGTAGGAGTGATGTGAGGCGAGAGTGTTGCGGCAAAGTAGCACTTACAACAAAGATTGGCTGCCTTAAATGCGCCCATATATAAATTAATAAATAGCCTAAATAGTTAAAAATTCTACCCCAAGTCACGATTCCGCGCGGCTGAAGTCGCGGGCACAGTTGTTTTACATATATGTAGATTAAACATAGATGTAGGGTATTCTGTCAAAACGCAATCTATAGTTGGTTTTCGTACCATGATCGGACTATAACACAAATCGGCTGCTTTCTTTTGTTCCTCGCTGAATCCAGCGTACTAAGGTTAAACATATGCATCAAAGCAAACACACACAACAATGTAGCGGGCACAACAAAATCATTTACACGAGCCGATAAAAGTTTCGTGTTAAATGAGCACTCACTAACCAGTAGTGATTTCCACTCTGCAGTGATCGGACGAAATTGGAGAAATTCGATAATTAATTGCTAAAATGCAGTGGACTTTGAGTGACAGTGTTGTGTTAGTGTCGACCGTCTTTCATTTGTTTTTTCTTTTTTTGTAGGAAAATGCTGAGCGAAATTAATAATATAAGTGGTGTACTGTCATCCTCTATGAAGTTATTTTGCGAATGATACTATATTTTACAAGTGTGTTTTGAATGGACCTGCTGTGCGATGCTATGTGTATAATGGACAATGGTGACAGCGGTCCCTGGTAAGTTACTTTCCTTACTAACTTGTCAAACAGACTTTATATCTGCCATTCCCTCAATAAAGACACAGTTTTCCGAAATACTAAATCACTAAAGATTTTAAGTCTATTTGATAAAATATATCTTTAATTTAGAATGTTTTACAGTTTTTTTTCAATTAAAGTCGTTTTATGCACGATACGTTTAAAAATCAGTCACCTTTCTTGTTGGCATAAAAGATCTTATCAATTACACTATATAAAGATTACATATACATATAGCGATCATTGCTGATATATACTCGTAGTCTAATTAAGAACACAACACAACTGCTACACAATCTTAATTACCTAGAAGTTTCGGTCGGGCACTGAAGATATCTTATAAAGTACTTGTTGTTGGGCCTTTTTGGTGCTATTTTACCGCCACATACAACCTGCGGCCTCCAAGACAAGTTAATTTTATCATTGTAGCCAAAGATCTGTCTGTGAACAAAGTCTGTGTATCTCCGACCTTCGACGCTCTACCGACTAAAGCAGGTTATTAAATATAACAAAACCGTTAACACAAAACTCTATATAGACCATTATCTCATATACGTTATCTTTCGGGCCTTAATTAAAAACTGCTTCATATTCATATTTTATCGGTTTTCTTTGAAGCGGGCTGTAAACTGTTGGATTTATCTTCGCATATAATACTCCCAGTCCGGCCATAAGACCACTCGTTCCAGGTTTATAATATGCAATTACAGATTGTAAAAAGTCGCAGGGCATCGCCATAATGGCGTGGGCTGTAAAGGCCCTGTAATGACTTGCGTGTAGGCAAATTGTATTCGTAGATTCGCAGAAATGTTGTAAAACTCTTTTCGCAATTACGTTATGTATTTGGGGGCACTCGGGGCTGGTGCCCCATCATTCGCACGATTGTTATTTGACGAAATTGATTTTCGACTACTGGTCGTTAAATCTCGAACACACAAAATACAATCGATCCGTTTTCCTCAAAGGGACTCCATTAGCGATATTTCGCCTGTAATTTGGCCAGATCCCGCTAAATTTCGGCGAAAATTGCGCGCGCATGGCAATACAACTGTAATTTTGTGGTCGGAATACAGGAATCGTCACGACGTATTAGCGCCTGTGTATTTATTCTTGTACTCCCTTTTGGCGTATGGTTTATTATAAACAAAAATTGCTTTTGTATTTGTAACTTACAAATATTAAGAGCACAATATATGTAGTCACTATTTAACGTTTTCGTTTCTCGTAAAAGATATTTTCCTATTCACGGTATACGCAATTGACATACTGGTTTAATGTTTCAAAATTATAGCTGTAGCCTGTAACTGCGGGTAGTTTGAAAATTATCCGGAAAACGTTGTTACCTCACTCTCGAAGTAGTCAGCAAAATATAGACATTAAAATTCGTGTATTCCTTTCGTTATCAAAATAAAAATTAATTTTACTTATCGCTATTATTTTTAAAAATATGGCTTATATATTAAAAAATAAAACTATTATATATACAACATCTTACAATTAACATCGCCAAATATCAACTGCGACGGAACAGATGGAAGTAGCGTAGCAATTTTTAGTTCGACATCAGAGACACCCTCTATCTGTAGACTCCCGTGACCACGGCTGCTGCAAAGCGTCCGAAACGGCTGGCCGTTAAAGTAATTGTGAAATAAATTCAATTATAATATTTCGCGTTGTTAATCGTTAAAGTGTTTCCTTGAAATCTTACTATTGTATTTATTCCTTCAAAATAAGTGGTCCTCTTGACATAATATTTTTTAATGCATTATTCAATTGAGAAACGAACCTTTTCCTTACGTCTTTGTCATCGATAGATGTTGATCGGCACATGGTCTGCTGTGTACCATTATATACTTTTTTTTTTAATCCACATAAATTTTTTCTTACTCTAATGCATTTTACGGATCTATCTAACTCTAGAGTGAGCCCTAAGCGCCCGCAGATTATTTCAGGCGAAACCATTTTCAATTATGTCAGATCGTAAAGGCTCGTGGAATAGAGAAATATTAGTTGTATTTTTCACGACCGCAAAACTGATTACCCGTATCCCGTATGCTAGATTTACTGCTTACTTTGTAGTACTCTACCAGGGTGGTCGAGCAACAATTAAAACGGCGCACGCGCATATATTTATAAGTGGGGACTATTAAATGATGCCGCAGGACTTGTACATAATCTCATAAGACGGATAGGTCTTAGGTAGTAGTAGGTAGGTAGCTACTACTACTACTACCTAATACGGTACCTAGTATTTATTGCTGTACTGGTCTGCTCTTGCAGGATCATAGGAGTGGATTTTAGAAGCCTAAACTTAGCTTGCTGCTTCACTAACAACATAATAGTAATAGTGAAAACACCATAATTTTCAGGCTATGTAAATATAAATTTTCTTCGAACATATATACAAATATACCTACAGCTGAAGAGCTTGCTTGTTTGTTTGAACGCGCTAATCTCTGGAACTACTGATTTATCGAGGAAGGCTTTGAGCTATCTTTGACGGCTTTCGTTGCGTGCGCTACGAAAACGGTACAAGAAACTAAAAAAATATGTATGATAGAATGATTTCTCTTTAAATGATCTACAAAAACGTCTGCGATAGCATATGTCTATCTTTTAAGATAAACTAGCAAGAACGACGGGATGACGTCGTGGGTAACAGCCATAAAGTAAAGCTAACTACTCCACGCAAATGAAATTAGTTTAATAATTCTTAAATTTTCAATTATTTAAACAAAGCATTGAGTTGCAGTTCCGGATAATTAGAGCACAATCTGATCAATTACTCGCTTGTACGTATGATAATATGTTTAGTGACATGGTTGCAAAGATATGTGCCACGTTAGGTATCGCTTAAAATTATTACTTACTTGCTACTTAAAGTAATTTAGGTGCATAAAAACAATATCCACCTGTAAATTTTCGAGTTCTTATTGAAGTGAAAACTTCTTAGCAGCGTTGAGCGTTTTATTAATTGGTATAAAATGTCAGACTCGCGTCGGGTCACAATTCGTAGGACTGGTAGACTAGTATGAAGTGTTAAATGATTAAAGTAATAAATTGTTATGTCCGTTCATGATAACGTATAAATGATAGTAGGTACTTTATTTTAATGCCATTTGTGGGAAGATATTCTCTGAACATAAAGCTTGCTTTCACGGTCATCGTTCGCTTGATGGTAGGTGTATATAGGACCCAGCCTATAGGATCTAAACATGCGATTTCAACTTTGGATATTCAGAAATCCACAGACTGAAAACGGAACGTGAAACTTCGTGGCTTTTTCATCTCTGGACGGTGGTTCTTGACCCGGACGGAATTTCGATATTACTACCATCCATTTAATATCCAGATGAAGTCCAATATGTTTCATTAAAATTATAAATTGATGAGAACATTTTTGGACTCCATCCACGGCCCGTTGATTATTAGACGTACATTGCCATTACACCAAAGAACCCAAAACGACTGCTATATTACAGCAGTCGTTTCGGGTTAATATACAGATTAACCATATATGATTCTACTTAATTGGTGTTCGTTTTTTTGTAGTATTTGTTGTATGAAGAAATATTAAACGCGATATGCAAATAAATTAGCCATTATATTAATGTCTGCTACTGACAATTGGCATGAACTAAGAAGCCTATTAAGTGTGGCTATTTTAAAATCAATTACACGTGTAAAGTATTATTAGCTAATCGTCGAACAAATCATTTTATCAGATAACTGTAACGCGGAAATATAATATACATATATACATACTGTCTATAGTTTACGCGAGTAGTAAACATTCAAATAAAACACTTCAACGGTTTAAAACGCGATATATTAGTTAAGCTTATTATATATTCTATTACGTCTCCCCGTGACCACGGCTGCTGCAAAGCATCCGAAACGTCGGGCCGAAGTTAAAAATCATTTTCAAATAAGTTTAACTGATATATCGCGTTTTAAACCGTTAAAGTGTTTTATTTAAATGCCCAGTTAATCATGTTGTTCGTAGTATATGTAGTGATAAAATTATAATTTGAATAGGAATCGCGCTACGTAAATTAGTATTTAAAAGTACAATATTTATTTATTTGGCAAACAAACCGTTGGACAAGAAACGGCATTTTTTTTTGTCTTAAACTAACAAACAGACATACAAAAAGCAAAATGTAATACAAAATACACTCATTGTACTCAGAAATCTTGAAATGACTGTAGCCAAATGGCGAAACGTGTTGCCTAGCATTGTGTTAAGCGTGAAAGGTTCGAATGCCGGGAAATAAAAAAAAAAATTTTGGTCGGGCAGGCCACAGAAGTCAGATCAATTACTTGCCTATTGTGCCGATCAGTGAAACGAACACAAAAATGTGTTCGCCCCATGCCCCACGGAAACGGGATTTCACTGCTATATTATTATTGATAAATTCTAAAATTACTATAGAGTAAAATACGATAATAAATTGTGTAAGGCTTTCGCGGCCATCGTTCAGCATATCATTGTCTTTCGGGCTGTTCGGCCGATGTGAGCGAGAAGAGGTTCTCAAACATCGGCCGAACGGCCCGAAAGACAATGATATCCAAAAATACGATAGGTATATACGTTTTACTGTCTGTATCACTCCCGCAATCTACAGATAATACTACTTACTAATATATCGAAATTATATTTATTGTAGTTTCAGTTTGGAGTCAGTTAAAGAAAATATGTTATTTATTCTTTGTTATTAACTTTTATTATATGCTAATATATATATTAAGATATGAAACGGACAAGAGTTAAAATATTTTATGAACAATTTGACTTCGCAAAATAAGTTGCAGTACGCTAACTAGATCCTTCTAAAAAATCGATTTGACATGTTACGACACGCTGGCAGAAGGCAGGGCATGAACTGGAATCCACAGCGTGTCACCACCATGTCCTCGACGTCATTGTCGCATTTTTTCAATCTTTTGATATTTGAAAAGCGTCTCTCGCGCAATTCAAACTCTCAGCGTCAAGCCACTGTAGGAATGGCAAAAGAGCGCTGGGCAAGAACTAATCATTGAATTGAATACAAATAGATTTGCAATGATAATAGAAACAATTAACATCTAATTCAATTACTAAAGCAATTACTTGCGGTCGGCCATTTCATTCACGTTTCTAAACCGTCCGGAGAATTAATTGTTTTAAACACTGCATAGCCGTTATTTGAATGTTTAAAAGTGTTAATATCGTTTGAAAACATTAATATTTTTCACATGTAATTGCACATGAAGGCACTATATAATTTAAAAATCGAAAATAAATTGAAAAAATTTTTCGAATCGTGACTCGGTAGCTCAATTGGTAGAGCATCAGCACGGAAAGCTGACGATGCCGGTTCAAGTCCTGCCCGAGTCAAAAATTTTTTTCAATTTATTTTAGATTTTTAAATTATATAGTGTTAATATCGCTTAAATTATACTATTACTTTGTTACAATTAACTAAAAGATATAAATCAAACTTTTATGGTAAAACTATGAAGGGATTTAGTTTTTTAGTTCATTTATTTCATTAGTTTATTCTTACAAATACTAGTAATACTTTATTAATCTCTAAAGTTTCTTGCTTGCTGCCTGCTTGATATCATGCACACCATTATTGAGTTCGAAGACTGAGTCAGGGGTAAGATTACGCCGGTATCGATATTTGTAAATTTTCAATAAATTCTCTTGTATCAGTCTGAGGATCGGAGGTAAGACGACAAATGTGATGGCCTCGGTAACTAATTTAGTGACAGTAGTTGTCTACGCCCTAAAAAGCCTTCTAATGTGAGGGAAGTCGAAAGGGACAAACAACAAACGAAGAAAATACAACGGGAAAAGTGAATATCGACATTCCGTCCGGGTCACAAATCACTACAGATAAAACAGCCGCGAAGTTTAATCACGTGTCGGTTTCATTTTGGATATCCGAATATCCAACGTCAAAATAGGAAGACAGCCCATCTGCTTTAGGTGTTACAGCTGGGGCATAGCACCAACCATCAAGTGAGTCGCATGCTTGTATATCTCGTTCTGTGATAAAAAAATCTAATTAAGTACTTTCACCACAGTGAAACAGACAGTCAAACTCCGCTATCGTTAATATAAACTTTTCAGGTGGAAAATTAGACAATTATTATTTCAATCAAGTCACAAACTGTTCCCGAGTAAAGTTTTCGTGCGGTGCCGTCCTGAACAATATCGTGTGTATTAGATAGTTGACTTTAATTATATGTGGATAAAGTTGGGATTGCCTTGGGGGTGAGGTGTGTCACTTGTTTCGGACAGTGGGCATGTTGTCGAGGGCTCGTGACCGCAAATTGACCGCACTTTCGAATACAATCAGGGACAGAGGTTTCGTTCACACCTTGTTTTGGCGAATTATTAAAGTTTAAGCTATACAAATTCATAAATATAAACATTTATTTAGTCATTTGATTCGGACTTGTGCTGGTATGGTGGCTCCACCGCTGTTCTTTGATATCTGTAGCGGTTCTGATATTCGATTAAAACACATAAAAAATAGTGTTAAGGTTGAAATTGCGCGACATGCATAGATTGAATATTTAAAAGTGTCATTTTGTTGATTACCTAATGATGACGTGTTGCTCAATTAGTTAGAGCAACAGCAAGGAACGCTGCGGACGCCGGTTCAAGTCTCGCCTGTGTTGTAAAATTGCAATCTTAATGATTTTTTATTTTTATAATGCCATCATGTGTATAGTATGTATAACGTGTAGCCAGTAAACTGTAAAATAATGAGACATAATTTTGCTATTAGTTTTACTTGAATTGGTAAACTAAGAATTAAATACTGTCTATAGTTTACGCGAGTAGTACACATTTAAATAAAACACTTTAACGGTTTAAAACGCGATATATTAGTTAAACTTATTTGAAAATGATTTGTCTCCCTGTGACCACGGCTGCTGCAAAGCATCCGAAATATCGGGCCGAAGTTAAAAATCATTTTCAAATAGTTTAACTAATATATCTCGTTTTAAACCGTTAAAGTGTTTTATTTAAAAGTAAGAGTTATCATTTTTCTTTACTTAGTTACAACATAACCAGTAGATCTCAAGATAAGTATAAAGATGAAAGATAAAATAGATTATAGCAAGTAACAGTTGACTACCAGGAACCCACAGAAAATCACTCAAACTTCCCGGCTTCGTCATGTTTGGACGGCGGTTGGTGACGCGGAAGAAATATCGATATTTCTACCACCCGTCTATTTTCGGGTTATCCAAAATTTAAAGTCCTGGTAGGCATCGAAACCACGGCTTGTTGATTACTAGCCACACATGGCTTCCAATGGAACAAGTTAGAGGAATTTTTATGTAGATAGGAAGCGTTCAGTTATAATATATCGTTATCTTTGTGGATTTTAAACAGTAAACTCGAACGGCACACGGACGCCAGTAAAACCGAGCTATGTCCGATATCGCGGATTCCGTCGGATCCTATCAAAAGTTTTATTGCGGCATCTTTTGTCCCGCTCACGCCAGCCCGGCTGTAAAGAGACGACGCTATTATCTTTTTCAGGAATTCATTGTCGTTGCGAGTTTTATGTTTCTGGTGGAGCGTCGCATATTTTTATTGCGTCTCGTAGATTGAAAAGGTCTAAGCTGCAGGATAAACTGGTTATAGTTGTTTGGGATCGAAAGAGGATCTCGTATAGCTGCGCAAGATCTATTTATTCTTTGCGTTGACGTCAGACAAGTAATACTGAAATTACATTACACACAGTTCACAGTCTATAGCTTCAAATGAAACGTCTTTTACAGTTTAAACGCGTTTTTTTAACCTAGTGTTTTATAGGTATCTATATAATCTATACTGTCTATAGTTTACGCGAGTAGTACACATTTAAATAAAACACTTTAACGGTTTAAAACGCGATATATTAGTTAAACTTATTTGAAAATGATTTTTAACTTCGGCCCGACGTTTCGGATGCTTTGCAGCAGCGGAGGAGACGGGGAGACCACGGCTGCTGCAAAGCATAATTTTACTACTCGCGTAAACTATATACAGTATTTACTATATAACCTACCTATTTCCTTGTTAGTAACCTTAGCGTATTAAAATAAATTTATTATGAATAAATATAAAATATTATACGCAAAATCTAAAACAGCTATGAAGCGCACAGTAGCGAAATTTTACGTTCAATACTCGCAAGCGAAACGTCGTAAATACATTCCGGGACATAAAAATGGGACGCATTCGGTTATACCCTTTTTACAACGGACCTCGTAACTTGATGTAAGACCCGAGTTTATTGATCTATTTCTCTTTATTAAAGTCTAGACCCGTTCTATTTACCCAGTGTTCTGTACAACCCACTCTAATTACGTCATTTTAACCGACTTACGAAGAAAATGTTACGGTTTTCTTGTTCATAATATTATTATATAATAATCTCTATCTGTATAATAAAAAACAAATAATACTATGATTTTTCTTGTATCACAAAATCATTATTAATTTCTGGACACACACAAATAGTCCTAATATAATATTATATTTATCATTAATGTTTAATAAACGAAATATCGTGAAAATTTGAAACGACTTTAACAAAACAATTAGCATGCATTAATACGTAAAAGGCTTGTATTGCTTGAAGTTTCCGCCAATAGTACCTACCTATACATTTAAGTAACACTTTTTGACTGTTTAAAACGCGAAATTTATTAGTTAACTTATTTTTAATTTAATTTAAGTCCCGACCTTCCGAATGCTTTGCAGCAGCCATGGCCACGCTAGACCCGAGTAAAATAAATAACAAACAAGTTAGCGTATTTCGCATTTTGAACCGTTAAAAGTGTTTTATTTAAATATTCTTAACGGTTCAAAACTTGGTAAACTATATAAAGTACTGATATTATATGTGGGCAGAGATTACTTTAGCACTCCGAGCACTACGTTTGAACTAATGTACAATGTCGCGGCTTATGTACTAATCTTTCCAGGTGCAAATTGTTGTAAGAGGAAGCTTTGCGTTGCATTAAACGTATTATATTCAATACACGCGATAGTTTCTATTAGACCAAAATTATGTACCTACGGACTCGACAAGTAGCGATGTAAGGGTTGTCGGGTCGCCCCGCGGGATTTTGAAATAAGTTTAAATCGTTAAATATTCTAATGTTAGCAAATACATATATAGAATACACGTAATAACGATATAACAACTGAACCAGAATACTCCAAAAGTAGTTTTCTTTTTTAAGGCAATTGAATACGTTATTAAAAAAATCCCAAAGTCAATGAATAATTTTAAATTGCATGTCGAACAAAACCTGCTCCGAGATAATTATTATGATATAATCAATATTTAAACAATAAACATGCTTGGGCTTTGGAGGAACCTGCTCTAACAAGAAAAAGGGAAGTGTACCACCACTTCAAGTAGGTGGAGACATTAAACTTAGCGATGAAAGGGGTGGCGGCGAATTTTTTCCAGGATTTAATTAACTCAACACGATTTCAGTTTGAATTTCGAATGTCACAATAGGTGGACAGTGTAACATTAATTGTTATATGATTAACCTTTAATCAAGTAAATGTTGCTCCGTACAGATAATAAAATATGTTATT
Source organism: Leptosia nina (assembly GCA_963661955.1). Taxonomy (NCBI): domain Eukaryota; kingdom Metazoa; phylum Arthropoda; class Insecta; order Lepidoptera; family Pieridae; genus Leptosia; species Leptosia nina. The sequence continues at coordinate 1,385,999 of CAVLEF010000140.1, read as the reverse complement.
AATATATATTAAATTTAACGACATATGGACTTCACATATTAGTTAAGTTAATATTTTATCGCAAGCGGTTCCTTTAAACTAATCATTCCACATAAAATATGATTTGTTTTATTTCAATATTTTGATACATATTATGAAATTATAAAATTAAATAAATATTTAAATTGCAGTTTTATTAGATACACATTTGTCTAACGGCCGTTTCCAATATTCATCTAACCTTTAACTAGAAGTTATAATCTTAACTGACAAATTGAAAAATTGAAGTTTTGCGTTTCCTATATTCACATATAAATTGTCATTTAACTATTGAATGTAACTAGAGCATCATTATTAGTAGTAAGAACGTTTGAGACGGACCTATGACAGCTTCTCTATCTACCTTTAATCTTTACAATAATAATACGTCAGTTAAAGATACCCTAACTCTAATAGCAGGGATAGCTATCCGTCGTTAACTGAAAGTAAGTTATTAGACCCGCAGTATAATCGTATTGAGTCAACATTATGTTTAATTTGAATAATGTGTCAGCTGTTGCAATTTCTTCTAGCAAGTAAAATACTTCGCCGATTATGAAGTCCGCAACACTATGTAATTATTGATGCGCTACTTTTACTTTTTGCATCAACTTCGGCTATCATTAACTGTTTAATTCGTCATGGTAGAAGTGTCTTCCTCATTTTCAATAACGAGGTGTGTTGATGTTGCACATTAGTGGTTTCGCATTTTAAATTTTCACCTTTAAAATCCAGAGATGGAACGTGTAAATTCGCCTTTCGATTTCAGTCTGTGGATTTGCACAATCTGAAAGCAGAGAAAGGTCAAAGCAGATCTAAATTAAAAAATATATAGGGGTATTTCGATTTCTTTGTATACACGTCAATCTAGTAAGAAGATAGTTATTGCGAGGGAGCAGTATAAGCGAACTTCAAATTCACCATCAGCTTTCCACCACAGATTATCAAGGCGTCGAGAGGTTACTCATCCTTAAGATGCGGTTTTTATCGTATTTCCTAATTCATGAGATGGTTTTTCTCCTCGCGGCTCGCCTTACCCAGTATAATTTGAGTACTGTAAAACAATATGTGATATGACATCAGCATGTCTTATTTATTTGTGATATATTTATAATATCCTATTTAGAAGTAAGACAAGCATGGTACGGAAGGTAAAATACCCAAACCATGTAACCGACCGACATATTTTGGCTTTGAGTATTCGATATTTATTTTTAATCTCGATATTTAATCGAAAAAATAGGCGTATAACTCCATGTCGTTTAACATGGATCGTACCGTACGATACGCGATAACTCAAATGTGTAGGTACTACCCTACATCTCCGCATTCAAAAAAGGCTCTGCGGTCGTGCTCTGCCAGCGCATATGAGCAAACAATACCCACCTTTAAATGGTTTAATTAAACTAAAGCGTACGTCACGAACGTTAAATGTAGACGAAGTAGAGCATTGTAAATTCCACCAGCGTTTCAGTTTCATGGCTTTAGTTGGAAAACGCCGTCGGACTTTTATGGGCAATTTCGGTTCAGACGTTTTGTTATATTACCAATGCTTTTAAGGTGCTGCACCTCGCTCGGGTAAACATATGTGCAGTTTTACGAGCTACTAGTTTATGGAAAATGTGTAGTAATGATCGTAGAAGCGTTAACTGTTGTTGCGAACGAGCTATACGTTATGTTTCGACAGATTCGCGAAGCGTTTCCAAATTTACGGCTGAAGTTCTACGGAAATGTGGGGAGGACTGCCAAGCCCGCCCTCAGAGTCCAGGTCGTTCAAAACCTTTTCTGTTACAGAGATATGTAAGTATTTGGCCACACATATCTGTTGGAAAGTGGATGTAGTTCCTATATGGACTACAATCACACCAGGCTAGAAGAAGCCATTACATTCTATTCTTAATACTTCTTACAACACGCTTCTTAAATAGGAAGAAGAAGGAGCAAATTAGGAGATTCTAATTTCGGGTAACTTTGACTTTGGATATCGCTTTTCCGCAGATTATAAGCTTGATGAGATAGAAAAGTAAAAAGACCGTTCGTTGTAACATTTAAAGTTCTTGGACATAACGTTAATCCTGTTTCTTTATTTCGGTCAATTACTGGCCGGTAAATACAATTGATGAGTGTAACAGTAACTGTTACTTCTCTTACGGTTACTGTTATAATTCTATCATAGAATTCTCTCTACACTAGACTGTGTGTTTGACACCAGTTTAAAAATAGTTTTATAAACTGTCGTTTTATCTTCCTTAAAAATTAATAGGTTTTACAATAATTACAAAACCAATTAGTACTCTACCAGGCCGAGAGATGTCGTAAATGCAAATTTATCTCGTCCTAATAAACCGCGCTAAGTACCCTCGGAGCCGACTAGGCAACAAAATCAAATAGCAACAATTTATACATTTTAGCACTTCACTATTGTTGTTATCTCAGTTTAATTACGTAATGTGTGAATTACGGACTATTGTGAGCACCTTTTATACATTCGCGAAGATATTTAATGGTGATTTGTAATCTGCCCTTTGTACCTACTGGAAACGTGATGAACTGTATTTTCCATCTTTAGCATACCTAATGTGTTACTCTTTTAACAGTTTAGAACCTGGAATATTTTAGTTAACTTATTTCTCATTTGATTTACCATTGCCCGACAATTCGGCTGCTGCAAAGTTAACTGGTATATTACATTTTAAAACCGTTAAAAGTGTTTTATTTAAATGTAACTCTACATTTAACTAAAACACTTAACTCTATAACAATACCCATCATAATCATCGCAATTACAAATGTTGTGCTCTTCTCTAAGTAAAATATTTGTGTTAAGTAAAATTGTATTTTAATTAAATAAGTATTTGAGTTAATAAGCATATAAAATAATTAAATATTTTAATTATTTATTAAAGACCCATGATATTATTAAGATAGTTCTTTCGCCATTTTCAAACTTAATATATCATTTCTATTCCTGCATCCAATAAAAATTCACTCTATATCAGTCGAAAAAAGGTAGGTTTTACGTTGCATAGGTCGATCAAGTGTCTTTTGCGAGCTGTCTGGCTTCAAGTACATTAAGGACTTCTATCTATGTCTATATGTGAAACTAAATATAACAGTGTGTTTTCAATACTATCAAACGTATAGCCGACTATTTCTTACTATGGCGGCAAGTTTCTTGCCAGCCCTTTTCGTTGGTGCTACGCCCTTGATTTGGGAACTAGTTGCAAATATTTTTTGAAATGTCCATAAATGAGACGTTAATAATTCACGTTTCTTTTTATTATAATTTTTTAATTACAATTGATTTGACAAGTAGTCAAGTAGTATTTTAATGTAATATCCTCTAACAATTTAATTCACACCAAAACTATTTAAATTAATTTAGCCTGCTTACATCAAATTACTCAAAATTATTATAATATAATATATATTAGGTATAAGTATTTTGGGCAAATTAAAAATACAAATTTACAGTTTGAAATAATTCACACACTTTTAATCTTCTTCACACAGTACTGTTACGCTTTTAACGGTTTAAAACCAAGTGATTTATTTGATTGTTGAACTACAATTTGGTGGTCAAAACGGACAGAGCTCCTTTATTTTGCGTTTTAAACTGTTATTAAAGTTTCATTGTCTTATTTATAATATGCCACGTACTATTGTTTTATATATTATCTATCTTACAGAGTACAATATTAAAATCACTCGACTCTTGCCATAATCTAAGAGTCATATAGTCAGTAGGAAATCTTCTGTCCCTTGCCCATAAAGTAGATTAATTAAGCGTACATAAATAGATGTTTTGATCGAGGTTTTAAATGGTGTAATTTATAATTTTTATCGAATAGTTATCATTAAATCTAGACTTGTATCGCCGCGGGGTGAGCATTTGTAAGCGAGACAGCGAACTGAATGGAATATATATTTACAAGTCAAAGAAAAATCTGTGAAGGTTTATTGAATTCGTGATTTATACACGTCGTTTATTATAAGTCTGTTCCGCATTTATAGAAAACTGCTTACATATTTAATTTATGGGTGAGGCGGACCGACAGCATAGAGTCACTTAAATGAGCGAAGGAAGGTTTAATTTCGCAGCCGTATATCATTTATTTTTAAAATAAATGTAAACTCTGGACAGGCAACATCTCTTATCTACAAATCGTTCTAGACAGACAATCGATTTTCAATTAAAATACAGTTACACAATTCAAATACTCACAAATGTAAGGGACGAACAGTTTTGTTATTTTTCAGTTTTGATAATCTTCTGTGTTGTCTTGCAAACATGGAGAAGCACGTTTTCTGACCAGCCCCTTCGGGGCACATAGTACTTAACTGAGGACTGAACTGTAAACATATTGTCTTGTATAACTTACTTAATGATTACCACACTAATTCTAAAAATAGCAAGGTAATATAAAAAATAAAAAACTTTTTATTTTTATATATATTTTACTTCCTATGACAAATTTACGACACAAGTTCAAGTCCTGCCTTGTGAGAAATATTTGTAAATAGGATAGTTATTAATAGTGCTTTAAATGTTAGTTGATTCTTACTTTACGTCTTATTTTAAATTATCTTAAAGTATAGTTTAATTTGCACCTTGATCGTATAAATCAGTTTTTTACTTACTCTTTCATTAGTCATTTAATTTAAATAAAACTCCTTATTCATACTGACTTGGTCATAAACATACGCGTTATATTAGGCCCACAGGTAACTCTAAAGTTATGCACTTCTTATTAGAATGTAGTATTGAACGTTGCTCCAGAATTAGTTAGCTCTACCCAGTAATGCGTTTGCAGGAACTAATCAAAGCGCATAGTTGGCTAAAAAGTCACGCGCCTTCTTTAGAAGAGATGATATAAAGTTAGGGTTGCCACTTTCGATTTATATTTCATAACAAATTCCTATTGAAGCATTAACTTTTATGTAAGTTTAGTTACTTAAGTATTTAGTAGTCTTGTTAGATTATGTAGAAAGAAGCTTCTTTCAACATAATCTAACAAGACTAAGGTTTTTATATTGTAAATAAACATATTATGTTTTAATTCAAGTTCGCGTGTAAAAAGTAAAAATATAAAATGACAAAATCATCTATAACATTTCACAACTTATAATCGTCCTTAGTTTTATTTGACACATTTGACAATTGACATATTTTAGAAACTTGAATTTATAATACCACTTAAAATACTTAACCATTACTGGCTGGCTATAAAGGAATTTGAAATATTTACTCTAGTTGACAGGCTTATGAGACATCTAAGCGTGTTATCCGGTTAAGTAGTTAACTAGCTCATGTTTCCTACTCGTAATAGACTTTGTAGCGAGTGATTTTGCTTAACAAACACCAAATTGAGATTTTATTTTATTAAATATACACAATATGTCATTTGTGATGTGAAATATACACATATTATTTTTTTTCAATCTAAGTAGATTTTTAATTCATAAAATTGCATAATGGGCAATAGAAACAGCTAGTAACATATATATAATCTACTTTATATATATGTTACTAGCTGTGTCAGCGACTTCGTCTACGTAGGATAGATATTTTGGGCATCAACATTTGTTTTTGCACGTCCCGTCGTTTAAAGTTAATCTTAAAAGATACTATCCGGTTTTTTAGATCTTTTGAAGAGGTATAATTCTTACATATTTTGGGTATCTTGAACCGTGTTCGCAGCATGCGCAAGGGAAACCCACAAGAAGGAATAATTTTTCCGTTTTTCCCCATTTCGCGCTGTTTCTTCGCTCCTGTTCGTTGTTCTTGTTTGCAATTTCATGATTAGATAGACAATGAATCTCAATAACATTCAACATCTCTACAACCTGTCAGGGCCGTGAAATCTGAAATGGAGCTGGGAGCTGGGAGTCGTACAAACGTGTTCCCAGGGCAGGTGTTCAAAGCACCGTAGAGGGCTGGTGGTATGTTTATTGATTCCGGTCGGCTATAGGATTACCCACTTCCAAGTTACTATTGCCCGACGTGAGCGTGCATAAGGGATTCACACTATCAGATGAAAAAAAGACCATGAAATCAAATCAGCTTCCCGGTGACTTGCGTTGCACATTAAAAATCTCAGTAGACAGCCCTACCCAATGTGTACAGTCAGGCTCATAAAACTCAGCTCTTTTTACTGCCATCGAATTTCGCTCCTAGCTCGAACGAGCCTGTATTTTTAAAGGTTTAAAAGGAAAACTTCTTTTATTACTATGAGCACTTTTAGTAGTAAAGGCGAGGATTTTACGATCGCGAATGGCGGCGCAATTAATAAGTTTTAATTACTCATCTCGACGGTTCCGTATTGAAACTTGAAGTGTAACCTTTATGGTGTGACGCTATGCCTTATTATATATTAGCTGGCAAGGGTTGTTTTGCCGTGTGAAGTATTTCGACTACATTTAATTCCCATAAAAACGGTTCTTGTAAGGTCATCTTAAAAGATAGACAAATATTGTCGCAAACATTTTTTTCAATTATTATTAAGAGGATAATAGTTTAAATAAAACACTTTAACGGTTTAACTAATATATCGCGTTTTAAACCGTTAAAGTGTTTTATTTAAATGTGTACTACTCGCGTAAACCATAGACAGGATAATAGTTCTTTTATTCACATTTTTTTGGGTATCTGGAACAGTTTTCGCAACGCACGCAACGAAATACCTCCAAGAATAATATTTTCCCCATGTTTCACTGTTTCTTCGCTCCTGTTGGTTGCAGCCTGATGTGTTATAGCCTTCCTCAATAAATGCTCCAAACAACACATAAATAATTTTTCAATTCGAGCCAGCAGTTCCTGGAGGTAGCGCATTCAAACAAACAAACTCTTGAGATTATAATATTAGTATAAATGTGTAATCTAGTTTGTTATAAACCTGTTCATTGAACCCAGACCTTTTTACGGGCTCGTAAATTTTATATCTAATATCAAATTCATTATTAAATGCAGTTTATTTAGGTCTGTACCAAAAGTAAGATTGCACAACGGATTTCAGTTGAAGAAAATTTACTCCGGATGTTTACAAATACAGTTTTTAAACGAATTCAGGTTCAAATTTATTAAGTAATAATACTTAGCCCAAGATAAGGTGCATAATCTTAACTCGACATTCAATATCGACTTGTTGTCAATAAAGAGAATAATTTACAATCTTGTCCGTAGCTATTAAACGTGGATTTCTGTTCGATACCGAGATAACACATTTATTGATAGGCCGACATAAAGACTAGATGCAGTTGAGTATTGTGTGCTTACTCGAGAAGTTAAATATTATTAACGGCTTAAAACGCGAAATGTTATCTTATTGTTTAATTACAATGCCGCGGACGGGACATGATACCTCAATTTGTGGAGCAACAATACATAACGGTGTGGTCTTAAGTTCGAATTGTTACCGTGATATAAGATAACATTTTCCTAATGTTTTAAACATAAATTCTTTAATATATAAAAATGTTATCAACTTTTCTCATCGGTCTGTACGCGTATATATTTGACAACAAGACCTATAATTTGACATTTGACAAAAGTGAATTGTCTGTGTATTTTTTTTTAATCAATTTAAGTAGCATATTTATGGGAGACGTGCTCGTTGGTTAATGGTAGCAATGTATAGCTAATAATCAACGGATCCCCATCAAGTCCAATATATTTCTAACAAATTTTGTATTTTAATTAACATCTACATCGACTGGAAATCTGGATATTAAATGGCTGCAATATCGAAAAAGCACAGATGAAAAGCGTTCAATTTTAAATGTGTTTCCGTTTCATTATGTGGATTTCCAAATATCCAAAACCAAAATAGAGCACTTCCTATCATCAAGCGAATTCCATGCTTGTCTTTTATCATAAAACATGGAAACATACATAAAAGAGACACATAAATATGTTCGTTCATTTGTACGGAATTGATACTTGTACAGGCATATAACACTGTTTTCCTTCACGTAATAGTTGTAGCGCGTATACACTTTCATCTGTGGTTTGACTAAACCGCGAGGGTTGAAACCCGACTCATGTTTTGTGTCAGTGGCGTTAATTAACTTAATTATTATGCTATTTGTAATACTACAGCTTACGGAGCGATATGATCAAAACGTTACATTTTTACTGGTTTTAAACGAGAAATGTATCAGTTAAACTTATTACAAAGTATTTTAACTGCGGTCATTTCGGATGCTTTGCAGTCCGGCCACGGGAAAACTTTTCCGTCTTAAGCCGTTTAAAGTGTTTTATTTAAATGTCCACATTGTATAAAGTATTTGAAGATTTTAAAACAAAACACTTGTTTTTCTTATGATTTACAAGTTTGATTGAAAGTTGGTTCATCAAACTTACTTGACTTAATATCCTGCGTCCCCTAGCTGGGGCAGAGGGCGTTTACAGTGGTCCTCCATAACGATCGGTCTTGAGTTTCTTTGAGTTTTATCTCGCTCCACGTCTTTCTCACTTTCTTCGCCTCGTCCTCAACTGCACGCGCTTTGCGCTTTCCTTGAGGATTCAAATCATGCGCCTGTTTGGGAATATGATCGGAATCTCTACGGAGTGTGTGGCCAATCCGTTTCCATTTGCGGCGTTTAATGTGCTGGTCGACTGGAGACGAGACTCCAGCAGCGGCAGCGCTGTAGAAGACGCGGGTTTGATATTTTTTCAGACAGTATTTACTTAAGCTTAGCTAAAGGCAGCGAAGGGCTTCAACAATTAACGTTATAAATGTGAAATATTCGTACATTAAAAAGTTAAATTTTTAATAGATATTAAGTCGTCCAGGGTTACCACAGCGGGCTCACTAAAGGTTAAAACAATAAAACGTGTCATAAAAAGCAGGAACATAAGCTGCGGCCACGTAAGCTAAATTCTAGTGAAGCCACAGTCTGTCTAGCCCCGCGTTTTATATAAAAACTGAACGCGCTCAGTGACAACCTAGTTTCTATCAGCGGTTAGACCACATAAGCTCCGAAACGCAGAAAAGTCGCAATCAGCATTTACCGACCATTGTTTTGGCCTTACTCAAGTGAATATCTTTTATGCGAGCACAATGCTTTCGCATATTCCTCATTCATGCTATACACAGCTGGCTCACGAATTATATAATAAAGTTGGTGCTCCGCTACGCGAAGACAATGTATGCGGTTACGGAAAATAAAAGCAAGAACTTAATTCGCTCGGTGCGCGCGAATAGTATCGAGTTTCATATTTCTTTCTGTCATCATTAATTAAATAATAAGCAGGGCGGTGCGAAAGGATTTTTGACATTTGAAAAGTGAAATGCGGTATACAAAAGTTTAAGAACCCTACACACAGAATTTATTGTCGCGTCGAGTAAAATACGTGGTTAATATATATTCTTGAATATCCGTCGATAATATAGGCTAACAGCGCATCTTAGGTGTGTTATAATACACTAGATAGCTAGATAGCCATGCATAAATCCGTTAAAACACTTTAACAGTTTACAACGCGATATATATTAGTTGTAGTAGTTAAAAAGTTTTATTTAAATGTGTACTGCTCGCGTAAACTACAGACAGTGTTACGGTACATAGCGTCTTAAATAATGTTTGCTTGATGATAAACTCGTGTCCTAGTTATTTGAAAACCAATGTATGGTTTGTCGTTATTAAAAAATTAGATTTTTCTACGTAGGTCTTTGACAGCGTTTGAAGAGAAACAATTATATCTTATATATGCTCTTATTGTGTTATGTTAGTTAATAATTTGTTTTTTTTGTATCGTGCTTTTTAACATTTTTGTCTCAAAGAGGTGAGCGTTCTACCTGCCCATTGTGCGACATTCCTTATCAACGTTACATTGTAACAGTACGTTAACCTCAGGAGACCACTGTAGTGTATACATACTAAATATATGGACCCGTTTATAGGCGTTAAATTTCCGATCTATAAAGCACAGTATAGCAAAAAATAAGAATTTTTAAAATATCTAACTCACCAAAATCTAGTTATATTAATATGAAAACTAATACCAACATTAACATAATGTGTTAAAAGTGATTTATTGTATGCAGAGATTTTTCATGATAGAGAAGGACAGAAAAGCATGGGATTCACGTGATGGGAAGTGAAATACCCCAGTAACATCTAAACAAGATGCGTCGTCGACCTATTTCAGCTTTGGATATTCGGAAACGCGATTAGCCGTCTCTATCTCTTTTTTATGAAAACGATTCACAGATTCAAAAACCACAGTTAAAACTGTCGCTAAAATAGTTGTCTATGGTAACTGTTTGATTCCTTTGCATTTTAAACGGGCTCAAAGAATTCATAATTGTCGCAGCTGAGTCTATTTAGCAGGTGCTAGTAACAAGTCGGACAAGTAACATATTAACTTGCTTGCAAATCTTGTTCATTCAATAGTAACATTACTTTGTAAATGGAGGTATTGATAGTATTTTTATTTCTTGACGTACCTACAAATTGTAATTTACAAACCGTTTGTGGATTAACAAAATTAAGCCATTTTAACGGTTTGAAACGGGGGACCGCCACGGTCAACGCGAGATCACGGTTGATAAGCAAATGTAGTACTACTCGCATGCACTATAGTATAATATTACTTTTTATCACATCCCTTAGAGGGGGGGGGGATAGGGGGGTATTCCAAAAAAGATAGTAAATATATGTTCACTTTTGTCCTAATTTTTTTTACAACCACCTTTTTTATAATATATTAAGTTTCATTATTAAAACGCAAATATAACAACTAACTATTACACAATGCGAACGTACATAGCTTACTTTAAAAGGAAAACTTTATCTATGCATTCCTTCTTACTTGAATTATTAAAAGGTCGGTAACACATTGCATAGTAACTGAACACTTTCCTGGATAAGATGCTATGGACGGAAACATATATATTATGCTATATGAAGTTATAATTTCAACTTTAAAATAGCCATAACTATTTTAAAGTTGAAAATTAATAAATACATATAATTTCTTTCGATTAATTTAAGAAGTGCTAATTACAACTTAAAAAACTTTAACTGAAAACGCGAGACATACCTACATAAATATTTAAAATAGATAAACGCGTATTTCGCGGTACATTTCGCAAAAGATATATTTCGCGTTTTAAACCGTTAGGAGTTTTAGTGGTAGATAAAAAACCATATATTATCTAAACAAAATAAAATGTCTGTGAAGACTAATTTTGGCTTTGGATATTCGGACATCCACAGATTGCAACCGAAACGCGATTCATCTTCAAAGATTTAAATAAAACACTTTAACGGTTTAAAACGCGATATATTAGTCAAACTTATTTGAAAATGATTTTTAACTTCGTCCCGACGTTTCGGATGCTTTGCAGCAGCCGTGGTCACGGCTGCTAAGTTTAACTAATATATCGCGTTTTAAACCGTTAAGGTGTTTTATTTAAATGTGTACTACTCGCGTAAACTATAGACAGTTTTTAATTAGCGTTAAATATGTAAAGACTATAGCAATATTTCGCTTAAGCTAGAATTGGGGAACGCTTCAAGAACACATTTTTGAGGACGTCAGATCATTCAGACGAGGGGGCTTGTTGCTTGAGACTCTCACGAGGTAGGTTAAGGGCTAACTTACACGGTAAACTGTTATTTTCGTCACTGCTTCTTAGTCGTAAAATTCATCCCTCAAACATGCTTGGAAGTTTGAGCATTATTTTTACAAGCTTTTTCGAAATAAATCGAACTTGCTGTACTGGTTGAGCACCAAATATTTACTGTAGCGGTCAAATAAATTACTATCTAAAAGAAATATTAAATAGTTGTGTCGTAATTTATAATTGGAACGATCTTCTACTCCCCAACATGGCGACCAAAGAGGTAACTTATCAGAGGTTTAATTTTAATTTCGAACTGGCTTCTCATAGAAAAAAATACTTTATTCTCACCACAATGTTTCGTATATAAGATTAAAATTTGAAGAAATTACAAAAATAATACCGAGAAACGGCCCTATTTTTAACAAGCGATTTCTTCCAGGCAACCTTGAAGATGCGGACCACATTTACACGATCGTCCATTCAACGTCTTTCTTGCTGAAGTTATGTACTATTAACTTTGTTTCGTATGCTTAGGAATAGCCGTGGTCCGTATGTGTGTACTCGCGTAAAGTACAGACAATCAAATCTGCCTTCAAACTTGCGTGATTTCATGAACAAGTACAACACAATATAGGTAGTACGGTTGGCTCGCAGACGATTCCGATACAAAGTCAACGGCGCTGGTTGATACATTGTAGAGGGAATTTCCTCGTCCTACAAAAACGCAGCCGGTATGTCTCATTACATTCTTGTGCATTGTCAGTGTCAAGGTCACACGACATAGTTGCAGTTTGTTGGCCCATTGAACGGTGACGCGGCGGTCGCTTCATAATATTGATTTCTCCGTCTTATGCAGACTGTGAGGTCGAGTAAGCAATACTTCAAATTTATAGACGGTGCATATTAAGTATTGTCCGTAATTAACTCGAGTAGTACACGTTTATATAAAACATTTTTAACGGTTTAAAACGCGAAACGTATTAGTTAAATCATTGACAATTGAACTGTTGCCCGACGTTTTGGATGCTAGTAAACATTTATTTAATTAATATATTTCCCGTTTTGAACCGTTAAAAGTGTTTTATATAAACGTGTACTACTCGAGTTAATTACAGACAGTACTTAAAGTGTATTGTTTCTCAAGAGTCTGTACTCATACCTCTCTCTCACAAGGTACAATGATTATGTTAAAATAATAGATTTTAAAATACCTGTATGTTACACCTGTCGTGTTACAGTGCATGTTTTTTAACACTGTCTGTAGTTTACGCGAGTAAAACATTTGAATAAAACACTATAACGGTTTAAAATTCGATATATATTAGTTAAACTTATTTGAAATTTATTTTAACTACGGCCCGACGTTTAATATATAATTAATAATTATCCCTCGGTAGCATTAAACTACAAAAGATAAATCTTGAAGCGACTCTAGACGTATCCGATTAAAAAAATAAAAAAAAGGAAAATCACCTTGATATTATTGCAACAATGCTGCATAAAGTAACTTTTTATTATTTGCAACGCATACAATAATATCTATTATAGATGGAATGTTAAATGCGCTTAGATAGAATGCATGCAATGGTAATGATAATTAGTACTTCTACTGTCTCTACAATAAAAAAAAAGTATTTAAAATTTTACAAAAAGCGAAAAATATTCTTAAGATTTCGTTGTTCTGGTTGGTCCAATGGTTTACAATAAACCTCGTAGGTCGAAACAGCTTGGATCTAATATCAAATGGAATAGGCGTAAGGTTTAATTGTGTTACGGTCTTCGTTTGTGGAAATAGGTCGACAGCGTACCAGCGATCAGCGTATAGTCTTTAGATGACATATGATGAAATAAAGTCCATTTCACATTCCATTAATTTCTCATCCTGGACACGCATCATTTATCATTAAAAAAAACGTTTTAAAACGTAAAATGTGTTGCTTAACTTATTTACTATTTAATTTTAACTACGGCCCAACGTTTCGGAGGCCTTGCAGCAGCCATGGACACAGGGGTGTAAAAAATGATGTATTTAAATGTTGAGGCCCTAATTGCCTTGTTTCCTTCATTCATTGCTATTAAGTTAAACTAAAATTTAATAAAAGGTCTACTTACAGGCGTTGAAACATACTTAGAATATCAATTCTATAATACATTTATAATCCATTAAGTTGCATATGCATGCAGAAGTAATGTATTCGGTGCCCTTTAACATAGAAATGCGAGGCATGGCAACAGTGCGGTTGCATTGCAATGACTGTTTTAGGGTTGTCAACATATAAATTTGATTTTGGGAATTTTTATCTTGGATTTTATTTAGTATTAACATGTCTATGGCATTATATAAGTTAAAGCCACTGAAACGGTTCAGCACGGAAAACTAGATGCCGTAAATTTTTTCAATCCAATTAGTTTTGTAATTTGCATCTTAGTTCATGGCAATCAAGACTATTAACAATATTATTTTTATAGATAAATGCTATTGGTACAATTGAGTGGAGTTTTTATATATAAAACTTTATTTTCTTTGTTTGACATGAATTTTATAACTAAAACATACAATGTATTATTTCAAGCATAAAGATTTTTATTTTTGGCACAAAAGTTCAGAATGTAAAAGAAGCTTAAATTTCTTATTTTTTATATATAACAAAATAAAAGCCTTCTTCTTAACTACACGTTGTTTTATTTAAATATCGATAGTTTTTTTGCATCGATTTGTATTCCCGTTAAAATGACAGAAATTGTTAATTTTCTTCATTAACATTGTCAGGAAGCGTTTACTGGCAACTCCTATAGTCGTTAAATGACGCCTTAGGATGGGCAAAGGATCGAAATTGCTTCCCAGAATACATAGACTTCGTGTCTTCTGTATTTGGTGTGAAAGCTATCAGCTGCGTTCCACGATCTCATTTGTTTTCTATCGATTCTGCCTACTGTTTTACAGATTATAGTAAAAACACTACACTCTACACTACAAACTAAATGTGCATTCAGACCGACTCAATGAAGAATAGCTAATCATTGATGTGCAATATTTAATTAGTATTATGCAATTAATACAAAGCATCGACAATTAATTGCAAAACTTATATTGTGTTGTAGAAAATTATTTATCTTGAGATTTATATTCAACATTGGTCAGTTTGTCGCTATTTATCGCCTTATCCTCTCTTAAATTAAACACATTATTGTAAGAGCTATGATTTCTTTTAAGTATTTGTGCTCACAATGCATAGATTTTAATTAGAACAATATGAATAAAGATAAGACGGTGATTTGATATTTGACCTTGTAGTGTGGGAGTTTGGGCGCGAAAATATTAATAAGGTTATTTGAAAAAGTTTTTAATAATTTAATATGTAGCGCGTAATTTAAGTGAAAGAATATATATATAACTTTTACGTTTACATTAAAGTAGCATTAAAAAAAAAATTACCATATATTGAATAATATAAAAGTTTTTAATATGTCATCTGTCAAAAGGCTTTAATACTTTTAATTGTATTTTCTAGCAATCCGCTAAATGTGAATGGTCATGGGTTCGAATCTGGAGAGAATATAATAATATGTAATTAGCTTTGGTAGAGCAAGACTGAAGTCAGACCAACTGACTGCGACTAAATAAAATCGATCATTGAAATGTCCACTAGACATGTTACAATGGCCAATAAACTATTTCGGACGATGCAGCGCGGCATTTCTAGTCTACAAATGCATAGATAAAGCAATGTTTATATAAAGATGCAGTAGTAGGGAGCGCGACCTTGACCGCGGGCGTACACGTGGAAGTGTGACGTCACGAGGCGACAATGTTGCGCGACCTCATTCCGATTATACAATCAACATGATTTTAATTCGATTGTCATTTGTCTATACTCTTTACTCTATACCCTACGGCTACAGTCTGTGCCGTGCGGTTCTAAGAACCGTAACGATAATACTGGAAACAGATTATATTTTATACGATTACTTATCTATTGTCTGTTGTTTACGCGGGTAGTGCACGTTTAAATAATAGGTACATTTTAACGGTTTAAAACGCGTAATAAAATAGTTAACTTGCAATTTGTTACAAAACATCGTTAAATTTATTCCTTACTAAAAAAGCACAATGTCGTTACTCATACCTAATTTAGCAGCTTGTAAGTTAATTTCGAGAGTTCCAGGGTTCGAATCTTGGGGAAACAGTTGAGCTTGTTTCGGGGAACGCATATGAATCGTGGAGGCAGGGCCCAGAAGTCTGATGAAATACTTGCTAAACAAAAGCTATCCGTAAAATTCGTATATACCTAAACCTATAATAGTATACCCCAAATTCCATAGCCTAAAACATATAATAAGTAACAATAATAAATGTCACAAGCTTTCATAGACACATCAAACTATTGTCTGTAGTTTACGCTATTACACATTAAAAAAAAAACACTCTTTACTGTTTTAAACGCAAAATATATATATAAGTTGACTGATTTTTAATTTATTTTAACTATTGCCCACGTTTCGAACGCTTTGCAACAGCCGTGACCACGGCTAACGTGTCCGTACTTTTATACAGTACGGCTATTTTTTTACTTGTCAATTTTAGATGTGTTTGTAGTTCGAATCCCGTCTCATTAATATATTCTAACCGCATATACATTTTATTAATTGTTAAATCAATCGTGTCGGCATATCTTAAAGGACATTTATCTATTAATTGAAAAGTTAATAGATTCGTTACACTGTAGTCAGGACTGGAAGCGAAATTACAAACCTACCGACCTGTCTAGTTATGCGACATGCTATTATAGTATTAGTCATTCAGTACTGCTTTAGATATTATTAAAACAGGTTTATAGTATAAAATATTGAAAGACTATTGTTAACATCCGTTACTGTGATATTACGTGTACCTAGGTATTATAATTAAAATATATATACCAATATTATAATGCTAGAGGGTTTGTTTGTTTGAACGCGTTAATCTCATGAAGTACTGGTTCGTATTGCAAAATTATTTTTGCGTTGGTTACACCATTTCTCGAGGATGGCTTGAGGCTATAAACGTATTATAATAGGTGCGAAGAAACACGGGGAAATGTGGAAAAAACGGGGAAAATTGTTAATTTTTGACGTTTTCGGAAATTGTGAATGAAAGAATTATTCTTCTTAGAGTAATAAAGTGATACTAATACATATCGGATATAAAAATAATAGATACGTCACACTTGAGTTTTCATGTAGCTTTAGAGGTGTGTTTTCTATGAAAGACGATAACAGACAAGCGTGTAGTTCATTTCATGGAAGATGGAGTACTTAACCCAGCCATATTACATTGATACAAGATGCGCTATCGAATTATGTTTGGCTTTGGGTATTCCGAAATCCACAGACTGGAACCAAAAGGCGATTAAAGTTCATCTGTGGACATTGGTTCGAGGCCCTGACGGAATTTTGAAAATTCATATAATCCATTTAGTATTCAGGTTTACAGATGACTAACATTTTCAGTTTTTTTTGATTAGCGTATTGCATCCGCTAGGAATCTAACCCACGTCCTGTTGATTATTACGCGTACATTGTTCCCATTACACCAGGGATCTAGCAAGCAATATGCGAGTTCTATGTTTAAAAAACAATTTTACAAAGCAATGCAACAAACGTTAGCCCCGAGGGGTTCAAAGGTCACCACCAAACCACCTATTTATGAGAGCAATCTTTCAATGCACATAAATGGACCGTACCGGTACATTTCCATTCTTATCGTTGTATCATAAAACGACAGGTACTTCAACGACAAAATGTAATCTATATCTATACTAATATATATAGCGAATGTAAACTAAATCTATACTAATATATGAAGAGTTTGTTTGTATGTTTGAACGCACTAATCTCAGGAACTACTAGTTCGAATTGAAGAAAATCTTTTCATCTTGGTGAGAACATATTTTATTAAGGAAAGGCTATAACGCGCGCTGTGATTAAGAGAGTGCAGAAACAGTGGGAAATACGGAAAAACGGATTTTGTTGGTTTCCTATGCTGCGAAAACGGTTCAGGATACTCAAAATGTGTATGAAAGAATGATTCCTTTTTTAAGAATATCTAAAAATGACAGCGATACTATATTTAAATAAAACACTTTAACGGTTTAAAACGCGATATATTAGTTAAACTTATTTGAAAATGATTTTTAACTTCGGCCCGACGTTTCGGATGCTTTGCAGCAGCCGTGGTCACGGGGAAACCACAGCTGCTGCAAAGCAAAGAGCAAAAGAAGAAATTTCGTCGTTGATTTCAATGTACTCGTTACTATTCCCAGCTGTGGGAACTGTATATATCACAGCCCGTTAGTCAAATATTGGATATATGTAGCACACTTAGTTTTTGGTTATAGAACCAGCATTATTATGGAATATTAAGATAGAACGATTTCTTACACAACATCGAACCTTATTTGGTATATATACATACTATTACATTTAAATAAAACACTTTTAACAGTTTAAAACATGAAATAAATTACTTAACTTAAAAACGTTGCAAAGCTTCCGGAACGTCGTGTCGTACTTAAATTCAGCTTAAAATAAATGAACCAATATACTTTGAGATCTAAACCGTTAAAACTGTTTTATTTCAATGTGTACTATCCGAATAAATTATAGATAATATTTAATTAAACAGTAACGCTTACCTCGGCACACATTTAGGCCAAAACCAGGACTTGGTGGTGATCCGTGATCCTCGATCGTGGAGCAAAATATTTATTATTATGTCAATTTTTATATTCATAAAAAGAGCATGTTGCATTCTCAAATGCAATTCTCTTTGATTTTTGATTTGATTTGATTTGAATTAAAGGTCTGACGATGTCTGAGATATATTTGTTATAAGACATAATTGAACTTAGCGACAACCCTAATGCCATTTGTTGCTGATAAGTGCTGATAGCAACAAAACCTTAAGTGCTATCACACACATTGCAATAAGTTAAACAAACAAACGAATATTTACATAACAAATGTATTATTAATAAAATAAGCTTACCACGCGTTTGTTAAGAATCTTCTATTTACAGGAAGGATTATGATAATCTGTATCTACATTGTTTGTTTCCATGTGACTCAAGGTCGATTTTTCAAGGAAAGATACTTTTAAGTGTGTCAGTAATTTTCGCGAATAGTCCATATTCATTGAACGGTTTAAAACGTGAATTAGTTAACTGCTTTGCAAGGCGCGTGAGACGTTAGGCCGTATTTAAAATAAGTAAACAAAAAGTTAAAAGTTGTTTTTAAAATATACATTCTTTATAAATTTTATGAAACTTTGTTTCGTCCCATTGGCCATGGGGCGAATGTCATTTCTGGGTATGTTTCACTGATCGATTTTGCTTAGAGGCAAGGTTAGTATTGATTATACTTTACGCGAGTAGCACACATTTAAATAAAACACTTAACTGTTCAAAACGCGAAAGATATTAGGTTAGCTTATTTACAATTAATTTTAACTATGCCTCCGCCGCGACGTTTCGGATGCTTTGCAGCAGCCATAAAACTATATATTTCGCGTTTTATATAGTTAAATGTGAAGATTGGTTGATTGATAAATCGTGAAGACTACATTTTAGTAATTCTTTGCCTTAAAACAATTTATCGTCTCTCGGATTTGAACCTAAAACTTCTCTTGCTCAATTCAACGTTTTCGTCGTGTTTCGGCCTGTTGTCAAGCAATTTATATAATTCCGAGCTGATATAAATATACGGAGATAAATTTAAGTTAGGCAACATTTAGGTAATGATCTTCGTGATTGGGCTGTGTGCCAGCGCACGACGTTTTCAATTGCTTCCTTTGTGTTACAATTGGGTGACAATGCTTGGTAATTGAAGTTATTATTTATCTTCTTATTAGTTATTTGAGACATCTATACTAATATATAAAGCTGAACAATTCGAACGCGCTGATCTCAGGAACTACTGGCTTATTTTCGTGTTAGTTAGATTATTTATCGAGGATGGTTTAAGGCAAGGAAGTAAAGGGAAAATTTAGTAATCTTTGTGGGTTTCCGTAAAAATAAATATCAAAACGTATTAATAACCAATCGAGCTACTTTACAGACATACAGTCAATATCTATTAGTATAGGGTATATCATATAGGGTTCCATTAATCGTGAAAATAATAAACTCCTCCGTCATATTTCCTTCATGGTCAAAATTGTAATAGTGACGCTTTTACATGACTTATACGTCTGTGTTCATTGGATATTTGGAAATTCTTAAACTGAAACAATCGAAATTTTACGACTGTTTCGTCTGTGGACTGTGTCTTCTTGGCCTGAACGGGATTTCGATATCCTTACTACCCATTAACATCTATATTTCCATACAAACATCCATTGTTTCAAAAAAATATGAATTCATTTAATTAAACCAATAAGCCAACAATGGAGCTTACATGATCACTAAGTGATCCTAATAAAACTGGAGATTACTGGTAATCCCCCCCCCATTCCCAAATTAATATAGGGTCTGTTTACGTCTTTAAAAAGCCATATCTCTCGCCATTTGAATAAGATCAGCTCATTTCCATAATGCAGCCTTCTCATTTCGCATGGTAAATCAAAACCGTTTTGCATTTCAAATTGCAGGTCTTTCGTACTATAGACATTCCATTATCATACTAAGACATTGAATATCTCACTCGCTATCACATCTCTACATAATGTTTACTTATAAAAAGGTATGTGAGTATATTGAATTCTCTAAAATTTCTAGACATTTTTACTGTACATATAAGCACTATTATACAATAATAAAAACATATTTTTGTAAAACCTCATAAATACACACATTAACCAATTTTAAAGCGGCTCTTAAACGATCAATATTATTGTGCAATATCCCGGGTTGTACAATAAAACTGATCGTGTGTAGACGACATTGAAAGGTTATGCAAAATATTGCTTGAAATTCAAATCCGTGAAAATATATTGTGCAGACAGGAAAGAATTGTGCCGTCTGTAGGCTACATTGCGCAATCACCCACACAATTCGCAAGCAAGATAGATTATATATCATTTCGTGTTTTGCCAATTTTGATTTTTATGTATTGTATTTTTGTAAATTATAGATCGCCTTTTAGCCTTTAATAATAATAATAATAATTCTTTATTCAGGTACAAACCCACATCTTACAAATATGTCATATAAAAAATGAGAAAAATAATAATACTAATTAGTTAACATTACTGTTTATTTGCGGTTACTGTCAGCGTGCACTTTTGCCCAGTTCCTTAAAATGGGAAAGTTAAAGTCAACTTTTGTTTGGAACCTAAATACTATTATTGTTTTGTATATATATTTTAACTGTCCTCTATTATTAAAAAACAATACAATACCAGCTTATATTAATATTTCAATAAAAGTAACAAACAATAGCGACACTTTTTCACTTACGCCTAAGAAATACGACCGAGCTATAAATAATGAATTATCAAGAGTAAAACAACGATGCATTCACGAATTTATTACATTGATATTAATAATTGCTCACTCGATAAGCAAACAGATGAGAGCATTGTAACCCAACATTTTGTTAGACCCCACTTGACAGAGTCTTTGAGTAACGGCTTATTTAATGATTACTTATGACTTTAATTTGTTGACAATATCAAAGGTGCTTTTTACTTTGATGTTTGAATACATTGATATGTTTGTAAGTTATGAACTGTTTGTAGTTAACGCGAGTAGGTATTTGGCTAAACTGGCCTGGTCCAATAAATCGATGGAACAGATGGCGCTAGTGTAGCTGTGTTTTACTTTACAACTTTAGTCTCCCCGTGACCACGTCTACTGCAAAGCATGCGAAGTTTCTGGCCATAGTTAAAATAATTATAAAATAAATTCAAATATGTTTAACTAATATATGGCGTTTGAAACCGTTAAAGTGTTTTTTTTAAGTTATGAAAACTGATATTATTCTCATGATGGATTTTAAATTTTTTTTTGATGATTTTTTTTGAGTCATCAAAAAAATTTAACCTAACCAAATCTAGCTCAATTGAGATGCCAAATAAACCAATTGCTTAGAGCAGCAGCACGCTGTAGATGCGGATTCAAATCCCGCTCGTGTCGTTTGTAAATTGTTCAGAAAGACATAATACGCAGCAAAGTCAATAAGTGTGCGATTTGAGCCTGACAGTTGCCATAACTTTTGTTAGTCAGACTAACCATAATGCGTTACGTAACGCTGAAATTACCATTTCAATAAAAAGTATGATTTCAAAAAATATCCTTTATTTTGATACTATTTCTTACTTGCTAAAGCGATCCAAATCTATCAAACACTTTTAAACGAGAAATATGTTCGCATCGAAAACAAACCCACTTAAAGATTAGTTTATTGCATATGTTTACTGAAATATCTTCTTCAAAACACTTTCCTTTTAAAATTTACACCCACTACGCTGATCCAGCGCGGGTCGGTGGGCTTAATACAACTGACAACGCATCATGCGCTCCAAGAAAGAAGCACTAGTTAACTATAACTAAATGTAACACGGGGTATTCTTTTAATAATGTGATAAATCGTGATTCTGCGTTCACGCTACCGATCATATCAACACTTTACTCCAATCAAAGTACCATACTTCCGTATAAATAGTGTTTGAACTCGAATAATCAACATATTATGAGGAAGGGAGTCATAAAAAGTAGTATTGATGTAATTGGCAATCGTGTTTGCCTTGCGTGTGTTGTAGTAAAACATATTGCCATTTTGCAAAATGTCTGGAAAAGAGTTGATCTAGAATAGAATAGTGGTAGTCATTTTCATGAATTAGATTATTTGAAATAGGGTTTTAAAAATAAAATAGTTTGAAATGTTAGATTTTTTTCAATATTAATAATGATTATATATGATATATGATATTTTGGCTTTTGGATATCATTAAAAAATAGTCACGCAAAAAAATTCATTCAGTCTCATTTTCCCTACGTGCGCCATAGGTTTGTTTAACTTATTTTTACAGAAAAGGAGTTGATATAAATTCTGATCTATTATGTTTCGCCGGTATTTAAAATTTGGACATCTAGCTTCGATTTTAACACAGTACAAGGCAAAAGTTATAAAAAAATTGCCAGTATCTTAATAACAATGTACTATGTAGGATATAAAAATGTATTTCTAAGACCAATATTTATTTTATCGAGAAAGAAAATGTTTCAACCAATTCCACCGTTCGCCTACAACGCTTCGATAATATGCAGCGAAAATTCACAATAAATTACACAAAGTAATAATAATTGTGAGGAGTCTTACGACATGTCCATGTGTGCAATCCAATTTATAAAATACTAGCTGAGTCAACGGCTTCGCTTAGAATAAAATTTGTTTTTGAAAAACTCCTCAACATAAATCGTGGCTATAACATACGACGTTGTCCGCGTCCGGTCGTTCTTGCAGGTTAATAAATATTCTGCAAGGACCCGGCCAGTTTCGCCAAATACCAACTTCGACGGAACAGATGGCGCTAGCGTAGCAATTTTTTACTTTGACGTCAGAGACATCCACCATCTTTAGCCTCCCCGTGACCACGGCTGCTGCAAAGCATCCGAAACGTCGAGCCGAAGTTAAAAATCATTTCCAAATAAGTTTTACTAATATATCGCGTTTTAAACCGTTAAAGTGTTTTATTTAAATGTGTACTACTCGCGTAAACTATAGACAATATTCTTTCTTTCTTTCATTCTTTCATACATTTTTTTTTTTGGTATCTCAAACTGTTCTCGCAGCGTACGCAACGAAAACCCCGAGGATCCCCTTATCCCCTTCTTCAAAAAATGCTCTAACCATCACAAAAAGATTTTTTAAATTCAAACCAGTAGTTCCTGAGATTAGCGCGTCCAAACAAACAAAACCTTTACCTTTATATATTAGTGTAGATTAAACATTCAATTGCCAAGTTATACATACCACGAGTCATGTTATCTATGTGTATAAGTGACCAATTTATAAGATCTCTGAAAATAATGTCTATAAAACAATTGAATATGGATTTAGAAGATGATAAGGGTCATTTCATATAAGATATGTTGGTTATGTGAATAAGCCAAAACAAAATTAGTTACACAATACATATTTAGATCCGCATTTCTGCTATTTATATATTTTTTATAGATTATTAATGAATTGATAATTATTAATATCTACTATTTATTCATTTAAAATGTATATAGTTCTCTCTGCAAGTATTGACGAAGAATTGATAATTCTTCGAGCAATCGAGGAGTCAACATCTCCTGATGATGCCGTCCACACGTGATGGCGAAACGTCGAGAACCTCTTCTCGCTCACATCGGCCGAACAGCCCGAAAGACAATGATATGCAAATAAACCCTTGTCTTGGGGTTTCGTTTACAATATTCTTCACTTCCGATAAACAGTTTCAACTGTTAACAACTTAAACTTTACAAATTAATTTAACTACGGCCCGATCTAAAACACAGTAAACTACTGTAGTTTAAACTTTATAGTATATTATGTAGCAACGATGAAAGAAATGATACCTGATTCGAAGTGAAATTAAACATGCCCTCGTATTTTTTAGCGCCAATCGGAAATTCGTGTACATCCTTCCTTCGCGAATAAATCGCAGCGCGCACTCAGCTCGTAAATTGACACCTGATCTCGGATATAATTCATGCAGCCGTCACAGCCCTTTCATTACGATTCGGGTCTGAAGCACGATTTTGAATTATGACCCATCATCTTATTAGATGCCTGCATGGGCTTTCATTAGGGGTGTTTAGTGTAATCGCGCTACGTGCGAGCGGAGCTGATTGTACCTCTGAGTTATGAGGAGAAAATACAAACAGATTCACGGTTGTATCGCTACAAAGTAAGATTTATTTATGCGGGAAGGCTCGCCGCACACTGGAGCTAAGAAGCGCTTTTGTTTTATGTGTTTAATTCAAGTAAACTCGATTTAGCTGCTTATAGTATAACATATACTACGAACTGAATAGAGCATGGTCTGTAGTTTACGCGAGTCACATTTAGATAAAATACTTTTAACGGTTAAAGTGCTAAATATATTACTTACCTTGTTTACAATTTCTTTTAACTACGGCCCGACGTTTCGGATGCTTCGTGGCCACGGGAGGACTATTAATAAGTTTTTAATATAACGGTTTAAACAGTTAAAACTGTTTTACTTAAATAAGAGTATTTTTTTTTAGAAACATTCACATAACATCCCGTCAGTGTGAACTGCATTTTATTAAATAAAACCCTTTGAACGGTTAAAATATTTTTTTTTAAATCCTAACTATGACCCGACGTTTTTGTTGCTTCACAGCAGCCCTGGTTTAAATAGTCTCAATTGTTTGTTACAAATCTAGGTTTTAACATTTATTTCTATAATTCTCTAATAAAAAGCAACTTCTTTTTTTTTCACCATAACTTCGGCGTGTAAAAACTAGAAATAACGATATAGTCATTTAATTAAGTAGACCCTTTATAATCTTATATTAGACTCCCAAGACATGTGCTTAGGGCGGCAGTGAAATGTATATTTATTATAAACGAAGTTGTATGTAGTTTGTGTTTAGTGTACGACGCGCCTTGGCATTTATGTCATTATGTTTCGATTACATTTTGCCACTGGGCATTAAATACTCACGTTTGTTGATACTGTAATTTCGTTAATAAATGCACGCTTACTATGTTGCGTTACCCTGTAGGATTGATAAATTTTCCGAAGGGAAACATTGTTTGTGTTAAAGAAAATTCATCTCTGTACCCGGCTGTTTGAATTGCTAATCGCGTATTGTATATAACGCATGCCAAACAAGTAATTTGAAGTATTTTTTAGTATAATAAAAAACCTCCTTCCATAAGTGTTTTTAACGCCTTGAACAATATTTCGGGGCATCATTGCGTCAAAATATGCTTAAGGTTTTCGGCCAATTTTAAAACTGAACAACCAGGAATTAAATAGTAGAAATACAATTCAGCAAGCTTCTGTCTGTGTCAGCCAGTTCATCCGCATAGAATTTTTGTCATCAAAATTTATTTTTGCTAACCTCTTCATTACGTTCTTGCCAGTTAATCGTAAAATATAGAGATATAGTGTCCTGGGCATTGTTTAAAGCGAAATGATTCCTTCGTACATATTTTTGGACACCTGGAACCGTTTTCACAGCGTGCGCAACGGAATCCCACGAAGATGAATAATGTTTTCCGTTTTCTCTACATTTCCCTTCTTTGCCAATATTAGTCACAGCGCGATAGCCTGTAACCAACCTCGGTAAATGCTCTAAGCAACACAAAAAAAAATTTAACAATTCGAACCAGTAATTCCTGAGATTAGCGCGTTCAAACATTAATAAGTTTTTAATATAACGAACAAACAAACTCTTCGGCTATATATTAGTATGTATTTTAACCTTTTGTAGTATTAAAAAACTACGTTTTCTTAAGCGTATTATCAATTCAATAAAACATTGAACATATATGAAAATAGCATCGACCTTACAATGTCTATTAATAATATTATTATCTATTACAATTCTTTACCTCACTACAGCCTAAGTTCTTCAGCGTTTATAAAAAAATTGTGCATAAAATGACATAGTTAACAACGTCTCTTTTATTTAGAAATTGTTTTATTGTTAGTGTCTTTTGCGAATGTATTGTTCAGCCAATCATATTCTGTGAAACGTTAACAGATTAAAACGTGTATTATTCATGTACATAATATATTTTCATAGTATAAACCTATATTTAAATATACCACGTTTTAGTTTATTAACATTGTTTCATTTTAATAGATCAGCTTTGATTAGTTTTTTCAAGAACATTAAATTACTTTATTCTTTAGCTACGAGCTCAAGCAGCGACATTCATAAAAATGTATGTATGAAGCAGCAGAAGAAGAAGAGCTGCATTCTCTTTTTAAAATGCAGTTTCTTCCAGGAAAGTGGGTGTGCAGACAGTGGCAGCTATACGAGAGATCCCTGTGTTCACTGCTGGAACTGGAAGCACGAAAACGAGCACGGATGTCCTACAGGCTGCCTCGCTGTGTCATCACTCCCGACTACGCGCCTCACTGGGTACCTGTACCGCACGCTGCGAGGCACTCCCCGCCGCCCGCGCACTTGTAGCATAGCGACGCAGCACCGCGAATGGTAAATACCTTTTATTCGCTTACGACGTTTTTAACAAACAAACAAAACAAAACACCGGGTCTAACGTGTTCTAATTTTTCAATTTTATAATTTTTCTAAAACATCTTGTTCGTCTGGAAATCTGGATGTGAATTGGGTGGTAGAAATATCGAAATTCCGCCCTGGTCAGGAACCACCGTCCACACTTGTAAAAGCCGCGAAGTTTTATCGCGTTTCGGTTACAGTCTGTGGATGGACGAATATCCAAAGGCAAAATAGGACGACAGCGCACCTTGTGTAGATGTTATATGGCTAGGGTCTTTTTTCCCATCAAGTGAACCCCAAGTCTCTGTCCCCTTTTATCATTAAATAAAAAACTCTGGAAACTTTGAGCTTCCGAGTCATAAGGGCGCCAATTTCGATGATCTCGGCGTCTAGCGGCTTCTAAGCAAGCAGTAAAAAATATATTTATAACAGATCAAAGAAACAGATGACATATAGAAATAATTCCATGTCTCAGTAAAAAGAACACTCGTGTTACCAGCATATGCCATGCAAGTGTCGCTAAAATTATATTTAGAGAATTGTTTGCACAAGTTTATTACTAATAACTATCTTGAGTGCTCCCGGGACACACACTGTTTTATTGTTATCACCATGAGGGCTTTACAACCTATCTGCTTGCTTCTGAGGAATTGATGGCATCGTTAAGGTGACCCGTTTGAAGCAGCTTAAACTATGACAAGGAAATATACTGATCGTACAGTCTCTATATCATCGCAGTAAAACATAAGTTTCTACGCTCTTATTAGTTGCTATATTTTATACCCTATGGTCTTCCTCGATAAATGGTCTAACCAACACTAAACGAATTTTTCAATTCGAACCAGTAGAGTCTCAGGAACAGACTAGCGCGTTCAAACAAACTCTTCAGTTTTAAAGATAAATCTAGAGATGTTTTAAACATTTAGCAGTTAAAATTTTAAATATCATTAGCTTGATAAGTTTTTATTAATGATTTATTAAAGAACCCTAAAAGCCGCCTCTGTAGTCAAATTAAAACTGCCTATCATTGCGTTAAGCGCGAGAGGTCCTAGGTTCGAATCAAATCGAAACAATCAATTGTTTCATTCGGGCAGGGCACAGAAGTCGGATCAACTACCGGAAATAACGGATCAGTGAAACGGACACAGAAATGTATTCGCCCCATGCCCCACGAGGGGGAAACGGGATTTCACACACACAATTCATTAGAAAATTTTCAGTAGAAAAAAATCATAATTTCTTTAAAAAGACACACATCGGGAAAGTCTCCATAAATTTTACGCTTTTTATAAACCAGTTGTTAAATTTAATACAGTGTCATGATCTCGACTAATACTGTAAAAATAATCGATTTAATTACTAAAGTAGGTCCAGCCAGTATAAACGATCTTTCACATTCGCTTCGTTGCTAACAAATCTTGACATCGAGAGATCTCTATGGGTGATAGCTGACTTCAATCTCCCGGAAACTGGTTCTCGATGAGTATTATTATTATGAAGATATACAGAACAACGTGCTGTTGTAAACGTCTATAGCTGTTTTTTTTATATATAAAATCGAAAATACAAAATTAAAAATGATTTAAAGATTGAAAAAAATTACGACTCGGACTTGAACCGGCAACCGTGCTGTTCCTCTAAACTGAGTAGTATTTTTTTTCAATTTTTAATTTGATTTTGTATTTTCGTCCGCTAAGGGCATCAAAATTCGTTTTTGCAAACCACTTCATCTTTATAAAATTAAGTTGTCTTCCCATCGATCTTACAGGGTTATCTTAAAAGATAGACATTTAGCGTCACGGACTTTTTTTAGATCATTTAAAGAGGAATCATTCTTTCATACATATTTGATTGGGTATCTTAAACCGTTTTCGCAGCGTACGCCCCGGAAATCCATAATGATGAAAAATTTTCCCAATTTTTTTCACATTTCCGTTGTATCTACGCTCCTATTAGTCACACGACGATGTCTTAGCCTATACCTAACCTTTTTCGATGAATGCTAACCTAACCAACACAAAAATAATTTTTCATTTCGAATCCCTAGTTCCTAAGATTAGCGCGTTCAAACAAACAAACAAACTCTTCAGCTTTATATATTAGTGTAGATTTTTAATTTATAGTGCCGATTACATAATTACTTTTAAGTTCGCTCTATTCGTTTTCGCGTAATCAAACAATCATTAGTAATTCGAATATTAGTGTCTAATAATCGTGTGTCTCGAAATCGGAATATTTAATAGGTCGGAATATCGAAATTCCGTCCAGGTCAAGAACCAGCGTCCACAGGTGAAAAAGCCGACAAGCTTAATCGCGCTTCGGTGTCAGTATGTGGATCTCCTAATATTCAAAGCCAAGATAGCTCAACAGCGCTTCTTGTTTACTTGTATAACATCACCTGCCATCAAGCGAGCCCAATGCTTGTCTGTATATATAGTGTACAATAAAGTATAGATGATGTCTAATGGTTTACACGAGTAGTACACATTTTAATAAAACACTTTAACGGTTTAAAACGCGATATATTCGTTGAACTTATTTAAAAATAATTTAACTTCGGCCCGACGTTTCGGATGCTTTGCAGCCCCATGACCACAACAGGTTGTCTCCGCGTGTTTTATTTAAAAAAATATATAGTGTAAGAAAATTGTGTTGACTTATTATTATAACATCATATATGTAATTCTAAGCTTACAACACACATAATGTTATTGGAAACGCATAATAGGCCGATAGCGCATTCTATTTTTATCATACCTAACATGTGTCAAGGCTATTTATTAAGTTAACGTCTGTCAATGTGTGACATAAAACGTTAACTATTACATCTGCCTATCAATATTTTTTCATATGCAAGTGTATGTTTATAAATACAGTATCTAAAATAACTAAGCAGTTTTTATTAAACACAATTTAACGGTTTCATTTATATCGGTGATGATGATTCGATTACAGTATTTTAAAGTTCCGACAAATATTGTAGACAAATTCTCAGTGCATAAAATAATTGCAAACATTCAAATGTGAAATTTAATTATTATAATCCGTAGATGACTCTCGCCTCGCTGTTCTATTAGTTGGTGCTTTCGGCTGCATATCACGCGGTCCCGCGTTCGAGTCCCGGTTGGGCGAAATGTCATCAAGTTATTCCGAGCTTTTTTCATACAATGCATAGTACGAAATTATTAATTAAGTTATTTACAATTTATATCAGCAACCGTGGTCACAATGGTCTCGTCGTTTTGTTTTTTGTTTGATTTAAATGTTAAAATTTGTTTTCAAGTGACCGTGAACATTTGTTCTTCTCGAATCTAATGATGTTTTAATTGCTGATTATCGTTATATATTATTATAGGAAGAAAATTGACTAATATAACTGATGGTACTTTATTATTCGGAAAAAACGATGTTTAAGAATCTGTTAGCGCCAGTCAACGACCTACAATCTTTGTGTTCTCGTTTTTGGTGACAAATATTGCGAAAAAACCGGATTAAGTAATTGCATTAGTGCTTATGTCAAGTTCATTTTAAATAATAAGACGACGCTCCAAATATATTTAATATAACAACAGAACATAAGATATATATAAATAAATATAGCATAATACAATCGTTTTCGTAAACATAGTAATAATATAAATGTAACATAGAAGTGTTATTCGAAGTGAAAGGAAAGATCATGAAATGTTATTAAGACTTTAAAAAAATCCCATACAGCGTCCTAAAATTTTATTCTAATCTGAAAAGATTTATTTTTTCGTGCAGTAAAGTGTTTTATTATTATTTAGATTTCCACCTAATACTGTCACACGGGAAACTGGAGTTTCTGAGAATCCATGCTTTGATTCCATTGTATGTTTTATTAGATTCTATTTCTCTATTCATCCATTTAAATTCATTTGACAATGCTGTTGTACGTACGTAATTTAATATGATATCTTTATTAGAATGTTATATTTATGTTAATGTTTCGTTATTAATAAATAATGTAAAATAATTACTAAGTAAACTTATTTACTCAAACAATACCATTTATACCGGTAAAGCGTTTTGAATACAGGACAGTACCTCAATCTGACTATAAAATTAACATCGAAATATGCAAATTAAAACACAGATAAATCATTATATCAATATTAAATGCCGTATTCAAAGTGAACTTCTTAAATGGACATATTAAACACTGGCGAGATCGTAGTGCACCTTGCCGAAAAAGTAAAGCAGATGGTATAAGCTCATTAAGAATATTTTCCTCAATAATCTTTACAAGGATCTGTCGCGTGCGCAAACGGAATAAATCAAACTGGTTATTAAATAAAAAATGTACGAATTATTCGCTTATTATGGATCGGAATTTTTTGTACCGCCGCTGATCGCCCAATTTTACGCATGTCTTCCGTGTTTGACATTAAAATTATATCTTTAATGCCTTAATATTTCTCTTGAATTATATTACTATTGGTATATATCCATACTATCTCTGTTTAAGTACAGTAAAATCTTTAACGTTTAGGAGCTACATAACCTTAAAAGAGAGAACTTTAGTTTTCCGTACCTAAGTTGTATCTTCTATAACTAAATATTCGCTAAAACAACAATTACAAAAATAGCAAGAAATCAAACGTGTGACATTTAATTACTCAATTAAATTTGATTGAATCTATTTAGCTTGGAAAAAAATTATGACACGGGCGGGACTTGAATTGGCATCCACGACGTTGAGTGCTGCTGCTGCTAACCAATTGAGCCACCATGTCCTCGACGCCATAATCGATTTTTAACCTATTGATACATGCAAATCTGCGAAATTATAAAGTACTTACTTACATTCAGATGAAAAATCAAATGAGGCTTAGTGGCTAATCAACCACGCCATAACATGTTTGATTTATAGCTAGAATTCTAATTATCTGAAATAAGCATAACAGCGGCACATCACTCAATGCGCTCGTAATAAAACCCATGAAATATACAGCCATCTCGCATTTTCACGGTCGTAAACACTCGCTAGAAAGGGATAGAGAATTTATAGCGATGCTTTTTCGCTACAAAAACTTTTATTACGTCGTAATTTATACGCGGCGTTGCTGCGAGAAATTTTTACTTTTATGTATTCTATTGCAACTTATCTAATAGATTGTGGATTTTAATGACGGCCGCTTTATTATAGTTATCGACGAATGCTCTTTGCAATCTATCTATACTAATATATAAAGCTGAAGAGTTTGTTTGAACTCACTAATCTCAGGAACTACTGGTTCGAATTGAAAAATTATTTTTGTGTTGGTTAGATCTTCGATCGAGAAAGTCTAACCAAAGCTCTTCTTCTCTTCGAGCGAAGAAACAGCGGGTAATGTGGAAAAACGGGAAAAAATATTGATCATTATGGGTTTTGAGGCGAACAAGATACACAACAAATATGTACTTTTTAAAAATATAAAAAAATGTCCCCGACAGTATATGTCTATCTTTAAAGATCAATTAGATTTATCGCGACGTACTTTATACATATGTGGAGGGGGTTACAAACACAAATTTACTATTCTACGCGGACGAAGTCGCTGACACAGCTAGTTTAATATAAGTTAGAACAAGAAAATAATAAGAGATCGTATGATGTGCCTACATGTGTCTAAAAGCAAACGCAAAATGCAATGCGCGGCAAGAAAGTAATCCAGAAATACATGGCAATTGAAGATAAATTTTAATGGGTTCAAGTTATGTTCCCCCGTGACCACGGCTGCGAAGCACCCGAAACGTCAGGCCGTAGTTAAACTTACTAATATAAAGACCGTCGTATTCTGTACAAAACAGAACCACGCTTTTTAAAACAATTCGACAACATTTTAACCACGTTAACATGGGTTAGTATTGTTGTTCTGCCAATTGAGCTATCGTTCATCCGCTGTGAGTGACGAGGTAGCTGAGTTGGAGCAAAAATTCTGAACACCAATTCGAGTCCCGCCCGTGTCACCGAATTCTGTGTGCGAGCCTGTAAGCATTTCTAATGAATGAGAAATATATAAAATATTCAAATGCTAATTCTCAATGATAGTGTTATTTATATAAATTCGCATGAAATTCCAATGACCTACCTCAACCCAGGACCTATTTTAAAATGGAACTCGGATACTGGGAGACGAAACGCTGGTCGTAAACTCAACCTATACTAGTGATGTGACGTTAAGTATCGATAGTTTAAAATCTGGAGTATTGCAAAACTGTTTCTCATGCACTGAGCAGGTACTATGGGGCTGAATCAATAACAAAGTGAATTGTTTTAGAGATCTTTTCAGCTAAATCTAAGAATCGTAATGTGGTGCATAACAATAAAAAATATCAAACGCCGTGGTCATGGTGAGACTTAAAAAAATTTAACTAATATAAATCGCATTTTAAGCCGTTAAAGTGTTGAAAACGAATTGAATAATACTATCTATAGTTTACGCGAGTAGTACACATTTAAATAAAACACTTTAACGGTTTAAAACGTGATATATTAGTTAACCTTATTTGAAAATAATGTCTCCCCGTGACCAGGGCTGCTGCAAAGCGTCCGAAACGTCGGGCCGAAGTTAAAAATCATTTTCAAATAAGTTTAACTAATATATCGCGTTTTAAACCATTAAAGTGTTTTTATTGAAATACTGTCTATAGTTTACGCGAGTAGTATACATTTAAATAAAAAAAAACTTTAACGTCGGGCCGAAGTTAAAAATCATTTTCAAATAAGTTTAACTAATATATCGCGTTTTAAACCGTTAAAGTGTTTTATTTAAACGAATTGAATATTTAGTATTTGTATTAATTCTTATCAAATTACAAAGTAGCAGTCTAACATATTATTGCGCTTAATAATCTCTCGATACCCAATGTGCACATCACTACAATTTTGATGCGTCTGCGAATCATAAAACTTTTCGCGCGTAAACGTCACATTGACATTAAAGCAGCAGCTGCAGCGCTGCGTAAAGTTCCATTGTTTTGTTACCGTCTAATAAGATTGCTTGTTTTATCGCTGACGGCGCTTACCTGCTATTTGTGAGATTTCGGTAATACTCGTAATAACCATAGATAGATAGAGTTTGCAATCTATGCTTGAATAAAAGTGAAATCTCGTTTCCCCCCGTGCGGCATGGGGTGAACACATTTCTGATTCGTTTCACCGATCGGTTCTTTTACAAGCACCCGACCTTTTTGCTCTTCCCGACCGAAACGATTATTTTTTTTATGTAAATTAAAAATCGATTTTTTAGTTCAAGTCCTGCCCGTGTCGTAACTCTTTTTCAATCTAAAACCAATTTTTACTGTATACAGTGCCACATGTAAAAATATAAAAATGGACTCGAACCCAAAATCTCACGCGCTTAACGCGTAACCATTTGGCGACAAAGGAGATTTATGCTTCAGTAATGCTGTTTAATTTTTGTATTCTTTATTGTACAAAAACCAAACGACTACAAAGTCTGTATATTACATGCAAGATTTAGTCTAAAAAAATCAGCGGAATTTTTTTTTAATTTTTTTCGATTTTTTTTTTCAACGGTCGAAGTTAGCGTTACCGGAGTTTGAACTCCGTGTAGGTATTCATGGGGGGATTTTGAAAACGCCACTAACTCAATTTAAGTATTTTTTGAGTTAGTGATGTTTTCATCTAGGGATGCGATATAATAAATAATTTAAAAATTATTTTTTATTGTTTAACAACAGACTTAACAAAAGTTATCACCCGTACATTTTTTGGATACCTCATTTATATTAATTTTAAGTACTGCTTTAACCGCAGCAGATGTCGTATTAATTACTAAATTAATTAGCACTGTATGCATGCGGAAAACATGCCACGTGCCACGAGTCATGCAAATAGGAAGTAAAAATTAAAATACTCCGTGAAAAAGTTGACGGAGCTATATGCGTAGGCATTTGCCAAAACGAGATCTGTCTTTATTTTGGATATGGCACAAGGTGCGCATACGCTCCGGCATGGTTTACCAAACACATCTAGATGTAGACAAGGAATACCCATGTTTAACAATAGTGATGTGGTTTTTGTCGACTATCGATAGTTTGATCGTTAATTTCTTTTTAATGAACTTTCACTTGACCTTTTATCCTTTACCCATTTTCGGTGATCGAATAAATTTTCCGTAAAAGCGTAAAATAATTAATTGCTCTTTGTTAAATATAATTTGATTAAGAAAACCTGTGAGGCGTATTGGGAACATGGGAATAAATTTATCTTTTTTAGTGCCACATTTCGAAAGAAATTGTTATTTAATTTTTGACCTTTAACTTACCTTTGATGGATTGGAGACCTTTGTTATTTAGGAATCGATTCCTCGTAAAAATAATAAAATTAATAACCAATTTTACTGGTTTATATTAATAAGCTGAACAGCTGATATTTCATTTATTTAATTTGTTATATCCTTTTTATATAACGAACTTTACCATTTTAAACATTGATAAATACGACATATTTACGAATATTAACAAAAAAAAACATTGTTTATTTTGAACTACTCTCAATACACTCATATATACTACCGTTTGTGAATCAATGTTTGTATTAGCTACGTTTTTTTTTTTTTTTGAAAAAAAAAATGTTTTTCAAATAGCCTCAAAGATTTTTTTGCTCTCATTTAATGTGTGTGAAATCTCGTTTCCCCAACTTGTGGGGCTTGGGGCGAATACATTTCTGTGTCCGTTTCACTGATCGGTTCTTTAGCAAGTAGTTGATCAGACTTCTGTGCCTGCCCGACCGAATTTTTTTTTTTGTTTCCCTGGGATTCGAACCCAGGACCTCTCGCGCTTAACGCATTGCTAGGCAAGACATTTACATATTTAACCATTTGGCTGCAGAGGCGGTCTAATTTAATAGCGGTTATAAATACTTCGAAAACACTTAGGCACAATGCGTGCAAGACGTAGATAGTATTAAAATCTAGACTCCGCTGCGTCTCGAATCGTAAAACCCTACCTAAACTCATAAAATATTGTCTGCGCATAAATTGATCTGTAACAGCTATTCCGTTTATTGGTTATTTTGTCTGGAAATTAAATTTATTAGGATATTTATTTTATTAATTTAACAGCGAGTATTAGTCACAGAACTGTTTAAGGTTGCTTTAAAGGAAATCTGAACCATTCCATTTAAATAAAACACTTTAACGGTTTAAAACGCGATATATTAGTTAAACTTATTTGAAAATGATTTTTAACTTCGGCCCGACGTTTCGGATGCTTTGCAGCAGCCGTGGTCACGGGGAGACCACGGCTGCTGCAAAGCATCCGAAACGTCGGGCCGAAGTTAAAAATCATTTTCAAATAAGTTTAACTAATATATCGCGTTTTAAACCGTTAAAGTGTTTTATTTAAATGTGTACTACTCGCGTAAACTATAGACAGTATTGAACCATTCCAATTCACTTGTGAACAACGGGTCACCAGTTCGATCTTAATCAGATCAAACATGATAAAAAAGTGAAATCTGTGCTCCGCCCAACCGAAACAATCTATTGTTATCCCGGGATTTGAACCCAAGGCTTGGCAGGAAAGTTTTTTAACCATTTATCTACAAAGGTGGTTCAAAAATATTTATAATTTTCTTGAAACATGTTAGACGTCTGGAAAATCTGTATATGTAAATGGGTGGTAGAAATAAATAAATTCTATCCGGGTCTTAAAACAGATGAAAAAAAACCGGAAAAATTAATTGTACATATATATGACTGGGGGTGATATACCCCTCCACCAATCTGATCCCACGCGTGTTTGAACTTCGCTGTGAATGTGTATGTACATACAGTATACACTTACACCCGTACTTTGATGTCTAGCATAGCTCTATATAATATTAATTTGGTATAATAGGTATAAATGTTGTATCTCGAGCTCCGTAGCAAAAAAATGCTGTTGGATCAGCGCCAAGTGCCTCATACATACCGCGGTAAAAACTATCTAACCAGCTAAGGTGTTGATCGTCTAATTATGGTTCCGTCGGAGTGTTGTTTAGGATTGTTTAAATTGTTTGTTATGTGTGAAAAAATATGTAGTATTGTACCGTTGGGTATCGAGGCTTGTTCAAAAGCAATATAGATTTTAAAACACGTATAACTGTTTAAAACGCAAAATATACTAGTTACCTTATTTACTATTAATTTTGCCCGCGGCTAAACTGTCACCGACTACGGCTGTTTGTAAGGCATACGAAACGTGGGTATTAAAAATAAATCGTAAATAAACCAATATAGTTCGCGTTTTAAACCGTTAACTGTTTTATTAAGTGTCGAATATGATAACACAATTGTTAATAATTTTAGGTGTGATTATATCTTTACTTTTAATTAAATCCTTCTCCAAGGCACCTACTATTGTACATATAGATATAATTTGTATATAAGAAGTGTTTAGTAATCTCCTAACGAAACCCTAAGATTACGCCTTTTTTCTTCAGAATGGAATTCGTTCGGGTGCTTACAATTAAATCTTCGCGAAAAAATTAACATGGTCTTGTAACATTTTTTATATTTAAATAGTTTTAGAAGTATTCGCCCTGTCGCGAATTATGTTTCATTTTTATACTTACGTTCTTTCTACTTACGTTGTCTTTAAACATTACTGAAAGTTATTATTTCAGTTATCTGTTTCTAAATAAGTTTATGATTGAAATGAATAATACATCTAAGTCAAGTCTAAGTCATTTTCAGGAGAACGCTATTCTGAATACTGCCATAACTTGTTGTAGTCGAGATTAAGTGCTTCCCACTAAACTATAAAGCTACAATACACCTGCATTTCTATGAACTCAAGTTATCGGAATTCTAACGTTATTACGCCCTTATATAAATTAAACACAACTTTTCGTTGCGTTAAAAGAACGTAAGTATTTTTCCTTCCGAAATATTCTTATTAATTAATAAGGAACGACCGTCCACAGATAACAAAATCCGTCAAATTTAATCATGTTTGAGTGTCAAACTTACGGATTTCAAAATCCGTCAAGTTTAATCACGTTTCGGTGTCAGTCTGTGGATTTCAAAATCCGTCAAGTTTAATCATGTTTCTGTGTCAAATTAAACAATATTTCATTTTTATAAATCGTAGCATTTATATAAAATGAAGATATGGAACATAGGTAAAATAACTTTACAATAATAGGGCTGAACTTTTTTATTTGGCTGTTATACCTAGCAAGCAATACTTTCAGCGCTGATTTACAGTCACATAAATCATGAAACAAGAAAACATCAT
This sequence comes from Leptosia nina, assembly GCA_963661955.1. NCBI lineage: Eukaryota > Metazoa > Arthropoda > Insecta > Lepidoptera > Pieridae > Leptosia > Leptosia nina. The sequence continues at coordinate 1,347,964 of CAVLEF010000140.1, read as the reverse complement.
CACTGTATTGTACATCAACAAATAAATAAAATATTAGTTAAACCATTCTAATAATTTGAAATACATAAACTTAACTAAATATTCTTAGTATGTTACTTGTAAATGTATGTCGTTTTGAGTTGTATATTCTGGTCATCTACGAAAGAGCTCGACCGATTTTGATAGCTCTACCTTTATAATTGGAATGTATGAGGACTCGTAACTATTAAACTAACTAATTAATTATCTATTTAGTACAGAAGTTTGCCAAACCAATATTATTCTCGTCTTCCATTTTTCGGTTGAATCCTGCATTTATGATGCAATGTAAACGCAGTTTTGCAACAATATTAACTTAATTAGGTCAAGGTATACAAGCCTCGTCTCAATACGTCATTATATGTCATTTCGTCCTCGTTTCTCCGTGGGGACCGATTCTCACAGAGGTGATATATCGTCATATAAGTAGTTGTGTCAGCGATCTCGTCCGCGTAGAATAGTTAAATTGGGCATTCAAATTTGGTTTTGCAAACCACCTCCGCATGTTTATAGATTATAGCTGTTACCCATGACGTCTGCGTCCCGACTTGTACGCTTATCTTAAAAGATAGACATATACTGTCGCAGATTTTTTAAGATCATTTAAAGAAAAAAAATCTCCGATTTTTTGGATGTCTTGAACCGCTTTCGTATCACCTTTCCCGCTGTTTCTTCGCTTGTATTAGTCACGGGGCAGATGTTTTATAGCCTATAATAACCTTTCTCGAATGCTCTAACCAATACAAAATGAAACTATCGATTCGAACCTGTAGTTCCTGAGATTAGCGCGCGTTCAAACATACAATCAAACAAACTCTTTAGCCTTATATGTTAGTATAGATAAGCAAATTATAAGAACCGATTGAGACAACGCGACGTTCATCTCATATCGCTTTATTAAGAATCGCCCCGAATGTACAGATATGACATAAAAAATTAAATATCTTTATCAGTTTGATGCTATTGATGTTTGTCTGTCTTCAAAGTGACTTGTGTTATTAACAACAGCAAGGAGAGGTCGTGTGTGTCTGTTTCGTGTACTACTACACTTATTGATTTACAGTTGATAAGACTTTTGTGTTCTGCCCGACCGTAACGATTATTTGTGTACCGAAGATTTCGTAAATAAAAGTGCAGACATATTTCACATGTTCTACTTAGGTTACAAGAACTAAATTACACGACCTCTTATTTACTTATAGTCTTTATAAGTTAATTTTTAGTGTTTTAATTAAAACAAACGGTTAAAACGCAATATATCTTAGTTAAACATTTTTGTCGCCCCGTGATCACGGCTGCTGCAAAGCATCCGAAACGTCGGGCCGTAGTTAAAATCATTTTCAAATAAGTTTACCTAATATATATCGCGTTTTAAACCATTAAAGTGTGTTATTAAAATGTGTACTATTGCGTAGACTACAGATGATTTATTTTAGATCTGACTAAGTAATGCGTGCCATTAACTAATATAGGCATAATTAAAATTCAAAAGACAGAACTATAAGTTTTGACATGACATTATATTTTTTGTTAAACACATTCAGCTTGTATATATTATTATTTGATTTTTATACAGCTGTTAATGTCACATACGGAATCAGTATTTATGTTGCTATGGTTATGAGCGAGAGCTTCGGTCCGAATCGAAGAAAAATAATTGATCCTGTGAAAATAAAACTGGGCTTGTTTAATTAAGTAAAAGTTTAATTAACACAGAGAGTATATATCAAAGGGAACAATCGGAAGAGACGACATGTAATTTTATATTGACAATGACAATTAACTTTGGTACTTAGAAGGCGGCAAATTTTAATTGCATTGCAACAGATTCATTTTGTCAGGCTGATTACTTACTTGCTAAATAAAATCCAGGGAAAGAGACACAGAAATATGTCTATTTTATACTCATAAGAGAAACGGGAGGTCACTTTATTATCATAGGATACAAAAATTGGCTATTTATATATTTATAAATGTAAAAATTACTTTTTGTTTTATACAACATATTACATTTTTATTAAATTTGTTTTTGTTATACTACATGTCTCAATTTTGAATATTTTATCTAATCTTTTTTGTAGTAGAACTGGATACTAACAATCAATCTACTAAGTTATACTGGAAAGATCCAGTTTAAAAAATCAAATTTCGGACAATCGGTCAATTGTCAAAATTTAGCTCTAGGACGGTGCCAAATGACATTTCTATCACGAGTGAAGCACGTATTGTGATTAAATAAAAAAAACTCTGTAATAACGACTTCTCTTCAACTAGGACTTACAATTCGATAACGAATGTTTCGTAGACTGTAACAGTTCTTTCACAAGTATATCTGTAGTTTACGCGAGTAGTACAAATTTAAATCAAACGCTTATAACGGTTTAAAATTGCAAAACGCCCAGAACATCGGCCTGTCGTTAAAATAAATAGTCAATAAGTTAACTCATATATGACGGGTTTTAAACCGTTAAAATTGTTTTATTTAAACAGTTTTAGCAACTTATTCTCGCGACGCTAATTTATTGATTCCACGATGACAAATAACTTAAAGCACACAGCTTTGTTTACATAAAAAGCACGCGCCTCGGGCCGCCGCGAATATTTTCATAACATTCTTAACTTTACAGCTGGCTGCAAAAGTTCTCAAAATTCACATGCAGTGTTATTAAATACGACCGTAGTCAATCGTAAAAGAACAGCTTATCTGAGAAAGTTAACAGCTTCGGTTTGACTGAATTGTATATCTGTTACATCTACTTATATTAGTCTGTAGTAAGTGATAAAACACTATTAACGACTGATCTTTTAAGTTCTTTTCTTCGAGTTTCGAACCCGAGACCTTCTGTTTACAACGTCTTAGATTCCGATTATACATTAACATTTCTTCCTTATTTAATAGTTTCTTTAATATTGTCACATATGACGTACCCAAAAAGCTTCATTTATTGAATTGGGAAAAAATGTATTTTTGTAAGATTGTCAGGCTCGTTAGTTTAATATCATATATGTATTTGTAATAATCGACGGGTCGTGAATTTTTCCTCTCTAGACTTATAATAATTTTATAACTTTTCTGAGACATGTAGGACTTACTCTGTAAAATTTGAATGTTAAACTTCACGGCCTACGGATAAAAAAGTTTTCACCTTTCATCAAGTAAATCCTAAGTTGTATGAAGAGGAAGATTTAGTTAAGTTTACAATAAAAAAAATTGAACTAGTTATTTCGTACATTGTCTCGTATTATATCAAAAAGTTGCCACTTTAGCGTGTAAACTTTAACAATAACAGAACCTGTTAACCAAATTAAGTAAGCACCATTAATTTTCAACACTTCACATGTGGTCCTTCGCGGTGACAGTCGTAAAAACAACATTAATTTTGACGGCCGCCGCCAAAAGATCCGCCACCAATAAACTTACAAGTTTATAACAATTTTATTCATTCAATAATTGTATCATCGTAACTGTCAAGGGGGACATTTGATTTGGGTTACGAATTTGTTTCTCTTTTAGCCGAGTTTATTGTAAACAAATCGCCACCTAGGGTGCGTTTCCATTGTCAATAACCGACCGGAGACGAGACGGCACTGAAGTAAAGTCTATATTTAACAGTTCTACTGTATACTGATTATAATTTTGTCTGTACTCCACTATCATAAAAATAGTAAATCGTGGCTAGTGCGTGGTGGTAAATATGGCTAAGTCACTGAAATAATATATTCGGCGTTTTAAACTCTTAAATGCACACATGTAAACTACGGACACTACTTATTTGTATCGCTTATTTCAATTTATTTTTTACCCTTCAATATAATATATCTTTATTCTTTAAAAATATTTTTATGGTAGAAGATACAATGAAATCTCTATGCTATTGGATCATTGTCGGCCGAGTACCTACATGTGTAGAGTTTTATTTCTTTGGCTTAACACTTATAAGTCGTAAACAAATGCTCCAATTATTCCATAACAAGTTTGCCACCCATCTTTAAAACATATAAATAATTTTATTACCGGACGCTGGAATGGAAGTGTGTCGTGTTTTGTTCGTCCCCTTTTAAACGTACAATGGAGCCAAGTTATAACTTTATAGATCATAAAAATATAAGCGTAATTACTCATAGACATTTTTTTAAATAACATAAAATTTACATGTATTTATAAAAAAAACTTTTATCACTTAAACGTTAAAATCTCTTTTACCATAGGACCATAGGGCGAACACACACCTGTGTCCGTTTCACTGATCGGATTTTATTTACAGGCAAGTAATTGATCAGACTTCTGTGCCCTGCCCCACCGAAACAATTTACTGTTTCGTCGGGATTCGAAACTAGGACCTCTCGCGCTTAACGCAACGCTAGGCAACACGTTTAACCATTTAGCTAGAGAGGCGGATTTTACTGATCTACCCACATTATATTTATTAGCCAAGATGTGAATCCAAAATTTCTCGCACTTAATGCCTGGCAACGCGTTTAACTATTGCTATACGGGGGAGGTCGTTCAAAGGTAACGCTGTTTGAATTTCAGTACAGCAGCGGCTTGGCTCTATCAATAAAAATGTAATTGCCAGTAAAGAGCTTGAAAGCTCTGTTAAGAGCTTACCCAGCTGACCGGCACAAATTGCTTTTAAACTTGGCACATACTTGTGTTGTTGAACGATTTCTACTTCATACCCATATAAGACGTAGTAAATCCAAGCTAAAAAAATCAACTAAATACAATTATCCCTAGAAAGAATACGGTTTTCTTCTAATTAAAACTTTAAACCGTTTAAAACGCGGACATGTTTGTTTTTTTACTAATTCTTGTCTAACAAGAATATACAAAGGTACCTTAACAGTTAATAGAGGCTACAAATTAGGATTACTTAAGATCAATTTATGCGTTAGTAATAAAATGAACGGTCAAGACCTGCGGAGCTTATCGTAAATAAAGGTATTAAAATTTACGCAAATGTACCGATTTAAAACTATAGCGCCATACTATTTTAATTGGCAGGAAAGTAAATTGAAAAATTGGCCTTCTAGGTCTAAACGTAATTCATTTTTTTATGATGCTGTCAAAGTCTTTAAAAGTGCATAAGCGACACTCGTAACACCTATATATTATCTATACTAATATATAAAGCTAAATATTTTGCTTGTTTGAACGCGGTAATCTCCGGAACAATGGGTTCGATTTTAAAATTGTTTTGTAGATTTAAGATTTATCAAGGAAAGCTTTAAGCCGTAAAAAAATACACGCTGTGACGAATGTAGAAACATCGGGAAAACGTGCGTTTTCTGCGAAAATTAAACTACTTCAAACTAAAATATTTCGCGTTTTAAACCGTTGAAAGTGTTTTAAGTAGTAATAATTTTTTGATTACATCTGCAGTGCTAGCGAAGAAAGCGTTCTTCTCATGATTGTTATCCACTTGTGATACTGCTGAGCTAAGCCAAATAGCTTAGCAATTTCTTAAACAAACTTACTTTGAAATAATCTATGAAATAGATGAAGGCTCTAATCGTACATTCCCGTACATTGAGTTATAATAAAGCTGATTCCGTACGTTTTCACATGGAAGTAGTAAGCAATAAAAGTAAGTGGATGCGGCGTTTACGATCGCATTTTACGAGACTGCGCATAACTCGCTTCTACGCTCCGTGATTAAAACTAGATATGGACCAATATAGCGACGCTTGATTAAATTTTAAACCTGAATTATGCGAAATCGTAATTTATATTGAGGACGAGTTGTTTCGACTGATCTCTAAGTCCGCTTATCTTAAAATAACACTGAACCTTGAAGCGAAGAGTAATGAAGTAATTTGAGGAGCTCGTTGGTATAATGGGTTAGTGGGTTCGACTCCCACCAGGTCCAACTTGTGTCTATTCAATTTATAATTGTTAGAAAATTGTTTGACTTCGTCTGGAAATCTGGATATTAGCCACCGTCCACAGACGAAAAAGCCGTCAAGTTTAATCGACTTTCGGTTACAGTCTGTGGATTTCTGAATACCTATTGGTTATTTTATTTTAACTACGGCCAGACGTTTCGGAAGCTTTTTAGAGGGCGTGGTCATGGGGGATTTCTATCAACATCACGTTGATAGAAAACTTTGACAAATATGTATCAATTTCAACTAAGATAGGCAATATAAAGAAGGTTATAGAAGCTCAATCATTAAAGATACACTAATACACGTATCTCATAGTTTATTTAAAGAAAAATTGTTTCCAATATATTTTTAGGTAATTTGAACCGTTAACGCAGTGCACGCAACGGAAGCCCGCATATAAATAAATTCCTCCGTTTTGGGTATTTTTTTATCCAATGCTTCGTTGCTATTGGTTGCAGCTTAAAGCCTCCCTGGATAAATGATCTATCCAACATAAAAATAATATTTCATTTCGATCCAGTAGTTACTTACATTAGCGCATTCAAACAAACACAAATTTCTTTCAAACTTTGTTATGGAATTTTTAACTTCTACGTCGAAGTTGTGTAATGTGTATGTGTACATTTTGTTACAATATCAAATTGACCTAACCAGGAACGAACCGCCTATATGCGATTTGTGGTAGTGTTGAGCCGGTACAAAGTTTCTTGTTTATATTTATGAATATTGTGACATGACGTCATATAATTATTGATAAAACAAACCTCGTTGAAACCGTGTTATATTCGCATCCAATTACAATCCAATAAACCTATCAGAACCTCAAATCACAGGATTAAGAAGCAGGTAATTCGCTAGCGCTAATATTGGTCTGTTATTTGATACAAACCAAAAAAGTCTTGTCAAGTTAGTGAACTGGAACACCGTGGATTCGTATATTATCTTACAAACATGATTTTGGACGGCGCCTGCGATTCACAGAACGATCGCTTGAGATTCCACGAAACAAAATTTTGGTTATAACCGACGGTGTGATGGAATATTTTGGTGTCCGAATTATAAATCAATTCAATCTTTTTTTTCGTGTTTTTTTTAACTACAAGGTGGAGTACATAGCACGCATGTTACATCTCAATAGGATGCACTGTCGACCTAATTTGGCTTTGGATATTTGGAAATCTACAGACTGTAACTGAAACGAAATTAAATTTCACGGCTTCTTCATCTGTGGACGAAATTTCGATATTCCTACCACCCATTTAATATCCAGATTTCCGAAATGTTTCAGAAAAATTATAAATTGGTAAGAAACATGTTGGGATCGAATCTACGTTTATTATAAGCCATATATTGCTAGACCAACGAGCCGTCAACTGAGGCCCGTTTGTGAAAATGTAAAATTACAGTACCTGGTCTTACAAGAACCAGGTACCCTTATTAATGTTATATTAACCAATGAACTTTCAAGTCTAATCTGGGCCACCCAAGAACCACTTGACATTCTTAAGCCTCCATACATTCTAAAACGCCAATTTTAGCTTAAAATCGACTATAACGGCCTCGAACTTGATCTTAAAATATAAACTAAATATAGTTTTGACTCGTGAAATACTTTACATCATTTATTTATTATTTTTATTAATTAATTTTACATTCTTATCATTTTTATGTTCCGTGCGCGTAAGGTTGGGTAAGTATTGTATGTAGTTTGCGTAGAAAAGTACACATTTAAACTATTATGTTACCAAAATAACCTACTTTAAACTGAACGCTGTAACGCTCGAAACATCCCATTTCGACGCAACAGATGGCGCTAGCGTAGCAGTTTTCACTTTAATATTAGGGACATGCTTTAACTAATAAATTTCACGTCTTAAACCGTTAAAAGTATTTTATTTACATTTGAATAAAACACTTAACTACTCAAATAAATTACAGACAACAGTTAACATAACCTATTGTTTTGTTTTGCTATAAAGAATAATTCGAAAACCGTAAAACAATTGCCAATCGCCACATGTCGCAAGTAATAACTCCAACATTTAGTAACATTCTCATGTTTACAATATATCTCAAAACGTTTGCAGTTAATGTAAATTATTGCCGAGATATTATTAAACACGAGTTGTCGATTATTTGAGAAACATCGTCTATAATTACTAATAGGACAATCGTTGAAAATTGTGGAAACAGAACTGTTATAACATCTCTCCCATACTTAAACAAAGCTATGTCGGATATATATTCTTCTAATCTTTAAACATGGAGTGTGAATCATACATTATTTTGACGGGGATTGTTGTTGTTATGGTAGCAATTTATGTCTAATACTAAGAACGGGTCGTGGGTGCGATCCCCACCGTGTCCAACCTTTTTTTTTTAAATTTATTGCACAAAACATAATAATATTACAAATTAAACTTATATACTAGAATGGAGAGCAATGGGCGACCTAATCGGTAACAAGCGATCTCTTCCAGGCAACCTAAAGTTATGAAATGTTAAGAATATATTCTTCTGAAATATAAAAAATAATGATTATCACATTTTGCCATTTCGATTGCCTAATTTCGTGCTAGATTTTCTCCACAATAAGATTTTAATGATAGTTCAAAGAGCAGGAACTACTTATAGTATGAATTAAAATGGACTTTAGATTTAAAAAAAAATCACGACACTGGCAAGACTTGAACCGACATCCACAGAGTTGCTCACTTGATTGTCGATTTTTTTCTACCAATTGATACATGAACCTCTCGCGCAATATTTAAATTAGGTCTCTAAAATCTAGATTTATGTCTCGATATGAAATAGGTCCCGTTTCATTGACTCCAGTAATTCGCGGTAACTCGTAAAGTGCGGACGTTAAAAACTTTCCCACTCGACGTCTGTACACAAAGGCAATCGTAAATTCTTCTGATGTCACTTTTTATGGGATTTTCGAATAATCCCAATGGCTTTGCGGTTCTAAATCATATTCCTTATAACCATAAAACTTTAATTTTCACAATTTGCTGCGAAAAAACGTTGCGAAACTAACTTTTAAACGTCAGCGATATAATTTATTAGTTATTTATACTTTGCTTACTATCTGTAGTTTTCGCGAGAAGTAAACACTGAAATTAAAAAAAAATTGAACGGTTTAAAACGTGGAATATTTGAGTAAAAACCAAAAGAAGTTTGCGTACTTATATGTAGTTACTAAATTACAGGCACTATTTAACAACTGAAAACTCAATTGGTAAAGCAAAGGTTTGATTTGAGCCCGCAAGCATTTTTCAAACAGTTTAAACAATCTCAAATGTCTAAAAAAGTTCGTTTCTATAGACAACAGAAAACAATGGTATTGGAGAATTAGGAAAAGACGGGTTCGTTAAAAAACTGATGTATTATTTAAATTGTAACCTTTTTAAAATATACAATCACTCATTAAACACTCCTTTTAAGGCAAATTACGTACTGGGGTTGATGTTATGACAAAAACACAATCGTCGTTATTGCCACTACTATACGGTGCTTTTAAATTTAATTATAATATTTGCATAAAATTACGCTAAAATACGAATAAATAAAAAAATAGAAATTCATACCTTATTTTAGCTTTTAAATAAAGCACTTTATACGGGTTTAAACCCAAAAATCATTATGTATTAAACAAATATACATATACATCTCTAAGTAATCTAAAAAATTGTCGGACAGTATGTATCTTTTATGTATTATAGATTCATGAATATCAAGCAAAACTCTTAAGAGTATTAGCTGTTAAGTAGTTAGGACTTTAACTTCTTTAATTCAAGACTAAATATAGTCGACAATAATTAATTCGTCAAAGGGTCTACTCAACACTTATAAACAAGAATTTACACAAAATATCTCATTACCGCAAAACGTATCCATTAGATTAACATAATATGTTGAATTATTGTTCACTCGAATATGAATGACTTACATAACTTGTATAAAAGGCATAATTAATAGTTTCTTATTTATAATTATACTTCATTTATTGAAGCAATTAAAAAGTAATTTCTAGTCTGTGGTAGACACATACCTATTAAGTTAATGACGCAAGGTTTAACATAGATAATATAAAAAGGGCTGAGAGCCGTGTGTGAAGTTTTTAATGCTTTTATAAATTATAGAGTTATGAAATTGTTTCATAACTCTATAATTTATGAAAGCGTGAAAAGAATTGACAAATTTAATAACCTATTTTTCATATCATACTTTTATAATATTAAAAAGTCCACTATGTGTATGTATATTTGACGTGCCGACATGTCAGTGTACGCAAAGATGCGGAGGGAATATTAAAAAATTGTCTCGAGTTCATTATTATTCAAAAATATTTTAAAACACAATTCAAACATTTACTTGTCTTTTCAAGATTAAAAAAAAAAGTTTCTTTAAACAAAGCACTTCAACTGTTTAACACGCGAAATGCAGTAGTTAAATTATTTGTTTCTTTCAACCATGACCAAGCGAACAATTAAATAATATTACATGTAAACCGTTAAAAGTTATAGTTTAAATGTGTACTACTCTCGTAAACTATAGACCACAGTCAATCCTTAATCTGGTTTTTAATAATAGTTACAAAGTTTCATTTCAGTGGTCTAAGAAAATATAATTTGATTTCAGGCGGTGCTGGACCCCACCGAACCTCCATCGACAGCTTCAGCGGAGGTCACAGGCGACTAAGCTGCTCCCATCCTAGGCCATCCCATTACCATACCATAGCGTTAGATCTGTAAAAACTTGTATATAATTATAATCTGTGTCAGTGACACGATGTGTACCTTAATTTAATTGTAAGGAGGTTGTATACCTTGATTTGGGGAGACATGTCAATACTAATAATTATTAAAGGCAAGAGTTGATTAAAAGTACCTAGGTAATGTTTCATATGGCAGCACTATGTAAAGAATATACCTACACCTGTATGCTAACAATAGGGGTAAAGTGTTGGGTCATGTTGCAATGTGATTATAAAATTAATAGCTTGTTGAAACCGCTCTTGCTTTTAATTTTTACTATGAGGCTTAGGTGTTGGAGGTAGCTTGAATGTAACGAATAGCTAGTCGTAACATTCAAGGTTTTATTAGCTTATACTCACATATACAAAAAACCTATTTCTGTTCAACTGATGAGTTACTAAGTTTTTAATTAGAAGGAATTTAACTAAACATCAGAGTGGCAAGAAAAAATTATAGTTTGTTGAAATTAAATAACGAAAATGTACGTTAAATTTATCTCTTTGCACTCGGATTTTAGCGGGAAATTAAAAACTGCTATTTTTCTAATTGACAATTGACATTTACAATCACTGACATTTATTGTGAATGTTTAGTTTTACTTTATCAGCCTCAGAATGTATTTATAAAATATTTAATTAAAACAAAGTTAATTAAGAAAAATCATCAATGTACATGGACATTACAGACCATAATAATAAGATAGTAATAAAAAATATAACTTTTTGAAAAAAAAAGAAAACTGACACATGACCCTAAATGTTACGATAAGCTATGTGGTAAATAGCAACCTCCAATACCGTTTCTCTCCTCTTTATTATTAATATTTTGTGGCGATTACTATATACCGAGCCGCCCTACAGTAGGGTTGAGGGTGCACGCACGTGCCAGGCGGGGCGTCATCGGAACCGCCCAAGACAAATACCAGGCCTATCCTTGGAAACTATTGTGATTGGATCCGTTTGGAAATAACGTGGACTTTACGTAACCTATTGTGAGTTATTTTGATACATGATTATATTGGGCTTTTAAGACAAATCGCGTATATACAATAATAATTTGTTAATAGACATTTGTAGTATTTATTTTAATATGAAATTGTCCTTCATTGTATCTCACCTGGCAATTTAGTATTCCTCGAATCATTATGGGCGTATATTCGATTTCTATAAATTACAAGGTAAGAACAGTGGCGTAGCTAACGTAGGGTCATGTGGTGCAGCGCACCAGGGCCCAGGACCTTAGGGGCCCTCTAAACTTATCTTTGAGGAAATATAAGCGTAGAAGAAAAGGATTTTTAACGTTCTTATTGCTATTTATAATTCTGGGGGCTCACTTAATTCAAGCTATGCTAAAAGAGTGGATTCTTTCTTGAGCCTTAGGATTACGTAGGGCCCTTGTCCACTTAGCTGCGCTACTGGGTATGAATGTCTTTTGATAACTCACAGTATAGAAATATAAATCACAAAATTATGAATTTTGGTAAATACTAGAAAAATAATTGATACTTGACTTTAATTCGTCAGGTAACTATTTCGTCACCTAAAGTCAACGATATTTTCACCTAAACATAGAATAATAAAACACGCGGCGTACCTAATTTAATCCAACCAACATTATTCAAATATGTTTTTTTTGAAAAAGAGGCGGTATTTATCTGTGATTTAATTTTAATTGGATTTTAATGTTAATCAATTGATTTCAATACGTTGTTCTGTTTTGTATGGTCCGAAGGAGTTAATTCGCCATATCTTAATAATATCTACGATATATATTTTTGTCTGTAATAACTTTTAATGAAATAACTGCTCAAAGCTCAATTGAAAAAGAACAACGCCAAGCAAGATTCTTTTTTTTAATTTCACATGTCCGATTTTTCTAGAGACCATACAAAGAGTTTTCTGTAAAAAAAAGTCGTTATAGGATTAGTTTTTATACATTTAGGGTAAATTGTATAAAATTATATTTTTAGTGTCGTGCAACATTTAATGTTGTATGGATTTGTGTAAGGAATAAAATGATCAACGCCGATTTAGTCCATCCAACCACGTTCGCCGTCTCAATACCTATCCGTCATGAACATACTTTGTTATTTTGGATGATCTCAAAATTTTAGAACAATTGTCTAAATGTTTTTTTCCAAATTTTACATAAAACTAGTCATGTATACGTTAACATCACACGGCCAGTGATAAAGTTATTATTTTTAAATTAAACCATACCTAAAGGCTTATTTTTATATATTCAGCTTATAGTTGGAAAATAAATAATTCATAAGCTTATTTTTTAATTTTTATTAAGGAGTTACATATATTTATTACATAAATATCATTAAAATTTCCAGCGGTTGTACAAAAGAGCTATTTTTGCTGCTAAGCCAGCTCGAATTCATGATGTGAATTTGTCTTTGACCTGTAAGGAGAGATATTTATCTATTTATCTTCCGACTATAAGAATATTTTTAACGAAAAATTAAAAAAAAAAGGTATTGTAATACCGTTGTACGTAGTTACATTACATTGTTATTGTTTATCATTCGTCCATTTTTTATAAACGAGCCAAATCTATTTACGTAATCGTCCTATTTCACAATATTTCTGTCGTAAAATAATTGTGTACCTATTTTTAGACTTTAACTAATGTAGGTATTATATTACAATAAAGCATTCATCATTAGAATTTTAATGTTTGTCTAATATTAATGAAAATTTACTGTGTGTACTGAATTGTACCGATTTTTATTTGAGCACTTTGATTGGGCCCGTACGGCCTTACTTGCACAGAGTATACATATTGAATATAAAACAACAAAATAACTATTATATAAATAAATCCTCTTTCATGTAATAGAAACCATAAAAAATATTTTGCAAATTGATATGGCAATTAAAAAAAAACGAACTGATGGTAGTTTTTAATTACTAATTTCATGTAATTTTTACTTAATAATTACTTAAGCATGAATCCTAATAATTATAAGAGTTTGTAACTATTAACTAAAGTAAGCCATCTTATTCGTGATCATCGCGTCAATATCACGCGATTCTTAATTAGCATGCATAAGAAACGCAAATGCATGTATGCATTCTATTCTAATTTAGTGACGTTTTTGTCTTCTCGACATACATAATTAAAAATAATAATATTTGAACAGCATTCATTCATAATATTATAATTTATTTATATTTAATGACCCAATTATAATCGAGTTTTAACGTCACTCATTCTCTACGCAAAAATACTAGCGTTTATCTAGTCGTTCGAGCGTAATTTCAACAATTGAATGGTTCTCGACTCATGTTCTAGCTTGGTATAGGAACGCTAACCATCTAATGATCTCCATCGAGATGAAGTAACATCGAGAACCAATTACTAATACAACAACCGAATAAGAGAATGCCCAAGTAACAAGCCTAGAATTATAATTATAAGTGTAATTAACACTGTTTTAACTTCAAACTTCTTAGCTACACAAGACTTCATTAGGGTGCATATATGCAGTTGCAAATAGCAAACTTTTTCGTCCACCCCGTATAGTCCTTAGTCATAACTTCTATTTGGTCCATTGCGCATTATTATTATAGATTATAGTTAAACCAAAGTTTTAAAAGCTTAAAACCCACTGTGGGTAGGCTAGGCACACAATCGACATGTAAATACCATGCGTATAGAAATTAAGAACATCAGAGCATCACATTTTAATAGCTTATTGCCTTACAATTGTTGGCAATTCTTATTACATATAAGACTTTTGAATTAGAAGAACACTATCCTTCCATTTGAAACTTCGTATTACCAAAATGTTATATTACAACATTATTCGTTTTTAAGATAATGGAAATGTCTTTCAATAATTCGTTTTACATGAGTTAACCTTGTTATGGTTAGGTATTAGAATTTAAGTGCAGACGACAGAAAGGTCTATAATAGAGGTAGCTATTACATGATGTGATTCTGTCTCTGTGATGTTATTTCAAGTATAAAGTTGGCTTAAAGGTCTCGTACCAGGCCATTAAATATTAAAAAAAAAAACAAGTGTAGAGAGGCTTTACAATCTCTTCAATATATATAACATAGATACAGCGTAGAATAAAAATTTAAAACCTTTCGTTTCATAAACTTTAAGGTTTATTGGGTCATTTGTCAACCGATAAGTGATATTCTTAACTTAATTAGTTTTAAGTACCGTTTAATAATTTGCTACAATTGATGCAGATATTATGATGGCAATTATACTATTCTATAATGTTGTAAATATACTTATTTATAGTTGTATCGTGTACCTTATTTCGTTATCATGGGTACCTACTATGTATATATACAAACCTATAATATTTGTGCTATAGCCTTTAGGTTTAGGTAATGTTATTTTATCTCACAAAGTATGTGGAGTTTTGCGAAACTTTTTTTAAAACTTGTTTTGTTGTAAATGGGCGTTTCGTTAGGTTTTCAATTTCGTAAGTAATGTTTTATAGTAATAATTCTGAAATAAACATTTTGGTGATCGTTCAATGTCTTTTAATATTTCATAATTATCATTCTTAATGTCTGGTTAAGTGGGAGTTTTAAACAAGAAGTCATTAGTCATTAAAAACCCTATCACCTCTATTTATTATTACTTGATTACAGATTAATAGAGTTATTGAGTTCAGAAATCATAAAAATTTAATTGTTGATGTTAAAAAAACTTCTTGAGAGTGGAAACAAATACATTTAAGGACAAAAAGACTCGAACAAGCCTGATAAAAGTAGCATGATATTCGTAATTATGATACTCAGTGAAAATTCTTGCAAACTCTATCGAATCAAAACATTCTTAAAAAATAAATACTATTTAATATAATATCAACTTATCGATTCTGCTATTATAAGATAAATAAGTCACACTTATAATACTCTGTGCTCCTTTACTTTACCTATAGTAAATCAATGCATTGACATTTTAATTCTGAGTTGCTGTCATGTTTAAGAGATGACAGTTGACAGGCTGGAATTGTATGAACGAGTACTGACATTGGTAGCTAACTTATATCGTTATATTTTTGTTTATTTTTATAGGTTAACTTAATATTTTAAGGTATAAGGATTAAGTAAATAAAATATTACTAATTCGTAAAAATAAATACGTAGTATTTAGTCCTATCATTAGTGGGTCTTGGATGCTTTGTTTGTAAATTATCAAAATTTACAAAATGACGATTTTGTATTAATGGCAAATATCAATATGGAACAAACTATAACAAAGTACGAAAACTTTATAAATGATGTGCTAAAAGAGGATTTACGTGTACTACATTTAAAATTAGAGAAAATAAACGCCGAGTTGGCTGACCTTATTCAGCAAAAGCATGCTTTGAGAGTAGTAACAGATAAAAGTGTTCACCCAGATGGATTTAAAACTCAAGTGAATATAGGGTGTAATTTCTTCATGGAAGCATCAGTCTCTGATACATCCCAAATGCTAATTAACATTGGACTAGACCATTACCTGGAGTTTAGTTTGGAAGAAGCAAATAAATATCTTGATGCCAGAATCAAGGTGTTCGAACAACACTCCCAACAATTAATACAAAAAGCAGCTGAAATAAAGGCACATATTAAAATGATGCTATTAGGCATAAACGAATTACAAGAAAAGAAAGGTAGTTGAAGAACACAAAACTCAATTGAATACAAGTATGTTAAGTTTTTAAGATAAGCTTTGGAAAATAACTTAAGAAATAAAACATTAGTACATTTACCCCAAATAAATGTTGTTCTTAAACTTTTATTTTTATTTACTTAAGCATTTTTTTTTTGTTTAGATGTTACTACACTATGTTAATGTATTGTTACAATTTTCCTTATAAAGAATATTATATATAGGCGTGTACTGTGTTTATTTCCTTTTTTTGAATAGGAATCTTGATTTTTGTTAAGTCTACATTAGTATTTTTTTTTATGATGTCAAGAAAATAATACACTAAGCCATTCACTTTGTCTATATAATATAACAATCAATATCACACTGCTTGATTATTCAATATAATAAAAAACCGGGCTTTGCACACTTATTTCGGTTGTCTCTTTCTCAACTTCATTAGAGCTTCTTGCCTCTTCTGTTCAATTATAAATTTAATGTCAGTCTCATAGTTTCCTTTCTCTGAAGAAGTTTTACTGGGAGGAGGCTTTAAAATATTTTTGTTAGAAGCACTGGCTACACGAGGTTGAAATATAGATTTTTTAGTTGGTTTATTCTCTATGGGTGGCTGGGTTTGAGTAGATAGTGGTTGTTGTGATGCTGTAAACGGTAAAAGTCTCTTGGCTAGTAGTTTCTCCCGAGCTTGTTGGTGTTTTTTCTTAATTTCATCAGGAGTACATCTTATTGGAGAGTCATCTAGAACTGAAGATATGTTTTTACTTAATCAACTTATTTACTATGTATGGGTTTACACATTGTAAATCTTGGAAATAAGGTAAATCTTTACATACAGGTTTTATACTAGCTACTTTAAGTTAATTGAAAAACTAAATTTTAAATTTTCATGATTATGCTACTTTACTTTGAATTCATTGAGTTTCATTTTTTTAATTTTTTTTCATCAAAGCCAAAGAGCATATAATTTATACTTACGTGTAACTTTTTCAGCACTCTTATTAAACGGCATTGAACTGTATCTACTAAAAGCCATACCGCTCGTAGAGGGTTTGTTTGTATCATTTAGTGATGGTGATTCTGGCATAGAATTGTGCCTCCCAAAGACTACTGGACTGTTTCCATGTAATACAACTTCATCTAAGACCCAATTTGAATCTTTTTTCCTTGTATCCTTAAGAGGCATTTGAGACAATCGTTCTAATGTACTGTCATTTAAATCACCTAGAAAATTATCAAATGAGTCATTGTTTAGTTTTGGTGAATTATACTTTGTTTTCTTTATAAATGGTGAATCCAATTTGATGTTATTGAAAATTGCATCCATAGAATCTTCATTGATTGTAATATGTTTTGATTTTAACTTTGAATTCTTAACTTTTGGTGTTTCTAGACATAGCCTTTTTGGTGCAGAATGTTCATAACCAATTATATTTTCTTCAACTGCTTGGCTGGCTTTTAAAAGACATTCATTCATAGAATCATCAGATTCTAAACAGTTTTCTGGTTCTGGCTTTTTGAATTTAGAACTCAATACATTTTTTCTTAAGCACTGACTAGTACGTAGACTGTTCTTGGGGGAACTTTCACTGGTATCACTAAATATGTCTTCTTCACTACATGACTGTGGTTTTTCAATTTCTTTGCTTTTAGCTTTCTTTCCTATGAGTTCATGTATGTTTTGATTTAGTTCTACGAGATCTTGAAACAATTCTGTACGCTTTTGTGATGGTTTGACTGTTTTCCTTTTAGGCAATGATTTTGCAATTAGTTTTGGCCGAATTCTTCTAGATTTGCGACTAACTGGGGTTGTGTTTTTTGTGCGAGTTGTGGCTCTCTCTGATTTTGGAGTGTAAAAGTTCCATACAACATCAGTTTCTCCTTCAGCACCATCTTGGGTGCAAAGGAATGGAACTGGACTTCCAGCATCCGAATCACATACTGAGTCACTATCCCGTGATGGAGACTCCAATCTATGCTCTGGTGTTGAACATGCCAATACTGAAATCATTATAAAATAGTTATATTATATTTTTTAACCAGATTAAACTATAGATTTTAAATTAAATAAAAAATCTCTAACACTCGTAGCTGAGTAACCGGTTAAATTTTAAAGTTCAAAATGCAAAACAAATATAAAGAAATATTCACCTTTATGTTTACTTTTGGCAACCATATTGTTACTTGATAATTTTCTCTTACTCATAGAACATGGGAATTTTGTACAAAGTAGCTAATTTAATGTTAACGTTTTACTTATAACTACATACTCATAAGTGACCTAAACAATTTTCAGTAAGCTTTAAAGTAAAGTATGTCTGTAGTATAAAGAAACACTATGCGATGTGCAATGTTGACTTCAATGGTTTGGAAAATATTATATTTATAATTAAATAATCAAACGAAACAAGTAATTTGAACATTCAGTATCTTTAGGACATGAAACACTTTGAGATTTAACACTTAAAGAGTTGATAATAAATAATAGTAATCTCGACTATATGTTATAATCCTAATCAGCATGTAGTGTAGACTATGTCAAGTTTGACGTCTGACAACATATGAACATACGGTTACGATCAGAGGTGGGCGATTATGAATGATCGGCATAATCGATTTATTTGGTATTACTAATGTTGGTAATCGATTATGGGGTTAGTAACTAATTTGTTTTAATGATCAAATGATGTTATTAATTAGTATAACTTATCGTGTAATCTGTGACTTTAGTTGTTTAAACAATAATAAAAACTATGAAAAATTTGTGCAGTTTGTTTATTGTGAAATTATAATATTGTGAAACATGGCGATTTTCACTTTTAGTGTATTTATTATATTTAAAAGTAGGCGGACCGATCTTTTTTTTATTTATCTCTAAAAGTCTAAATATAACTTTCAGGCATCTCTTTTATGGCCTCTTAAATGTATTGTATGCCCATAAGAATAAAATATTATTGTCCAAGTATTGCTTGGTGCCTTACGTCATGAAATTCACAAAAATATATATTTGTTTGTAAGATGTTGAAAAAAACCAGACTGAGTTCCTTTGGTGTTCTTCTCGTTCGTCTTCATGTTGCTTTTTTGAACACTCTGTAGAATCACGACGAACAGACAGACGAATTTTTGACGAATCTAAATAATTTTACAGAGAAGAAAGTATATTTTATTTTAACCTCTTAATAAATAAATGTTCATTTCCTTATGAAAATGAATTACTTCACAATTTAGTATTTTTTAAACTCTAAACAAATATCTAAATAACCTTGAATGTATAGTATTTAATCCAAGAAATATAGTTAATCATTGTATTTTTTATTTTAAACTGTTTGAAAAATTAACAGACCGCAACTGACTTCTTAAATTGCCGCGACCGTCTAAGAAGAAATTAGTAATTTCTTGGAGTAAATCTAAATACTAAAACAATAAAAAGCCGAGAGATATCAAGGAATATTAAATATTGCTCTAGTTTTATTGTTACTATACCGTGTTCCAATAGAATGCGATTGTAATAAATAAAATATCACATACGACAATAAACATGACGTTTGGTAAGCGAGAAACCATAGCGTGTTGGGCTAACTTAGTAACAAGATTGTAACTGTGTAATCACAGTCTTGTGTGTGATCACAGATTAAGCAATAATCAAAAGTTACTTGTCAAATTTACACGGCAATGACGGCTGACCACAGTTGCCAGTTTCTGTCAGCTGTAAGGATTTGTCAAATCAGTCAATTATCGTCTGCGTTTGTGGTTAGACGTGTAACACAAACCGTTTTATACGCGATGTGCTAATAGTAACATTATTTGTGAATAAAGTAAACAAATTTGTGAAAATGTTGGCGGACGGTGAAATAGTTGGTGACGGGTCATGGAACCTGACGATCTACGTGACTGATATGAATGAAAAACGCACAATGGTCGTGAAGGGCGACATGCACATCGGCGGGGTTATGCTAAAATTAACAGAGAGTTTTGGTAAGGAAAGCATTACTCATCTCCTTAAATAATACACCACCATTTTAGAGTAATATTAGCGTGAAAATTAGTAAAGCTGTTTACTATTATACATAATTCTCAGTTGATAATTCATATAGTATGTGGTTTGTTTAATGCCATTTCGTTT
This sequence comes from Leptosia nina, assembly GCA_963661955.1. NCBI lineage: Eukaryota > Metazoa > Arthropoda > Insecta > Lepidoptera > Pieridae > Leptosia > Leptosia nina. Next base: position 1,327,542 of record CAVLEF010000140.1, on the reverse strand, counting down.
TTAAATAACTTAACAAGATTTTGAAGTGATTATAATGTCTTTTCCTACTTGCCTTGTTGTTCAGATCTATTAAAGGAGGATTTTCTATCATGAAATTGTTGTTTCAATAAGTTATTTTGAAGGTAAAACCAATAACAGCGTCGCTTCACTTGCTTATAATATTGTACTACAATTATTATTTTCTGGTATGTGTAACAATAAATTATAGAAGTTAATACAATGTTGGAAAATTGTATCGCTATCATTAATTAATTATATCATGGGTTTGAATCCTAAACAACTAAAGAATCTATTTGTCACTTGTCAGGGGCCTAAGGAATGACCTACTTGCCCGAAAATAGTAAGAATTAGTAAAATAGACAACAAGACAGAGTAATATGTCTGTCTAGTGCCCAATATTAGGTATACAAAATACACACTGTCATTTAATCAGATTGATTTCTGTTCCATTAAAAAAAAAAATTCTACAAATAGTCTAGAATTCTTCATTCTAAATACCATTAGAGTTATGTAGGCAATTGTGGTTGACATATTCATTTTTTTGTTGTTGCTTTAAAGTTTATTACTGTTATTTTGCTTTAAGAACAGACATTTGTAAAATCCATGTATGTATTACAATATTCATACAATATGAAGGAAAGACCTAACAGGTTTTAATAGTAATAAAAGCAGTGCCAATACCTGATTTGCAGGGGCTACTGTGCGAAAGGCATTGAGTGTGAAAGAGAGGTAATATGCGCGTACGCAGGCACGCGTCCTTCGCGGACGGTATTTTATGCTGGGTGAGTTTTTTCACCAGCACAGGTGAACTACCGACGGTGACATGATAATTGCTTCAGATAAGACACGTCTTGGATCATGATGCATAGATTTTATGTTAATTGGTTGATTATGGCTTGATTGGAACTGGTGTCAATTGAACTGCATACACTTACTTTGAGTTGTAGGAATTGTTAACACTTCTTCACAGTCTCTTCACTTGTATGAAATGCATCTGTGTGGTAGTCAATGCAAAATAAAGTTATTCATAAATGAAACAAAAAGGTTGTATAGTTTATTTTTATACTTAATTTTTTGGTGTCGCATAAAAATGCTCTTAATAAACTTGGCTTCTTTACTTTAAGGTTAGTTTTAGATATATATATTTATTAAGCTTTTATGAGTATATATTGCAATACAGTTCTTTACAACAAATTTTTGTAAACATACTAAGTAAGTATATTATTATAGAGAACTACATGTTCATTCAACTCTCTTAACCACTATATCCATTCTTCAGCTTTATCCTGTGGTTATTCTTAAAAAACCCCACTTTAGTATAGGAGTTATGTCATGCTGAAACAACAATTACTGTAGATGATGTAATACAGGATAACAGTTAGATGGTTATTTGAAGTGACAAACTCAGGTATTACCAACGGAACAAATCAACTACCTAAGAATAGGCTTTGTGGTACTGAAACACAGCTGTTGGAATATAGAACTCTACTTTATCCTTTACAGAACAACATGTAAGGTCAACATGTTTCTATAGTCTTAAACTAACATTTGTTATTGCACTGCGTCAAATTATTTCAAATAAAAAAGTTATCTAACTAGATTGTACTGTTACCTTTTTGAGGCTTGGATAACCCAAAATCCTCTGTAACGCGGGAATGGGGATATGGTTGTAAACCGTGATCATCCAGCCTTCTATTGTTGCCACCAATAGAAATTATTACCGTCATTGTATGTAAATATGAAAAATGCAGTAGCATTTTTATCAGTTACCCACTCTTTACAATTTGTATTTAACTTTTGAATTTCATAAATAGGTTGGATATGGTGTATATAACCCACTAGCTATATTCACTGACTTCTGATCATGATAAATTCCATTTAAATTCTGCAGTGCCTCACAATTATCAAGTCGATACGACAATGTTACAGCTAGTTAAACCACTCACGGATAGAGTCTACACTAAGTAAGAGGAGTATAATATATATGTATATGATTATACTCCTAGTTGTTACTAGTTCTGGAAAATGGTTCCAAATTATTTAGTTGACTTTTTTATAATATGTGCTTACTTCTTTCTGTAAGTCGTCCTAACTGACTGTATAAAGTCTCTTATCTTTCGATAAATTAAGGTGTAATTCTAAACATCAGAATGTAAGACTTCCGGTTATGGTTACAAATTTTAAAGAAGAAATTGAGCTAGCTTATCACGACATTTGCAACGGTTATTCTGTGTACACATCAGTGTTAAATGAATCGCGAATAACTTTAAAAACATACCTATGTAAAAAATATAAATTAATAGTTATCACAATTACAATTGAATCTCGTTACGACTTCCACGACAGATATGTTATCAAATGAAAATACATAACATCCTTGCAATCTGCAGGTTTATCTTGGAATTTTTGTTATATCAAGCTATATAAATAAGCATATTATCGCTACGAAATATCTTAAGAAAAATCAATGATTTATGAAGTCGACGTTTAACGTTGCAAGGAATTCACAAGGTAAAAAACCTATGGTTTTTGTAATTGCTGCAATCTTTATAGTGAACGTAACATAGTTCAGAATATATAACAGGTAAAATAAAATCGTACCGCGCTTCTACTCGTTATTGAAAAGGGCATGCTCATTCAATTCTGTACCTTTATTATATCATGGATAATTTATCATTAAACCACCTTCGTAGCTTAATAGATATTAATTCAGAAAACCGTTGTTATGGATTCGAATCCGGGGGATGTGATAAGTTGTGTCTTTTTGCGTCCGAAAGAAGAAAGTCTTTGAAGAAATTGATTACTAAAACGGAAATGTGTTCCCCCGGTGAAACGAAACTCACTTTGTATACATGCAGTAAGAAGTAGACTGCGTCTATATACAATATGATAATAATGAATATATCGATTTTCTTAAAGTTCCGCCTGACGTATATCACGAGATGCTTATATCGCGTATGTTTCCGGCGCCTCCACCCCGTCCACAGATAACGTTATCATCCGCTCATTGTTCCCCTATGCTGATGAGGTACTTGACCACCGCTTGACGCGGGTCGTTGACTCAGCTAAATTTAGCAGACGCAAGATGCTGTCGTCTGAGAGATGACATTTTACGTTGGCATTAATAATTTTCATATGACGTTAGTTAAAGTCATTTTGTACAGACTACTTACGGTCTTAGTTTTGAACGCACACTGAATTGTTAGTTATTGTATAGCTGTTTGTTACGCACTGTTAAGTAACGCTAATAGAATCCTCGATGTAATATTATAGGTACTACAGATTCTCTATACTTACAAATGGTACAATAGATATATCCTTTCTTGTCTGTAAAATTACTGTCTGTTAGTATGTCTGTTCTTTACGCGAGTGGTACACGTAGTCTCGATACGCACGGTTGTTTTAAAAATTCGCGTACAAACATAATTAATATAAACCGCGCTTCCTATATAAACTTTTACGAAGTATATTTTTGTTGTAGGTATTCTATACTGACCTTGTTATATATTTATGTGCTGTATTTTATTTATTGAAAACCTCGAGTGTATTCGATTGACAAAAATTAGCTATAAATAATGTTTTTAAATATCAAGTCTGACATAATAAAAGATAAGAACTATAACTGTATGTGTCCAAATACATAATATTAGTTACTTTGTATGTACAGAATTGAGGTACATATTCGGATTTTCCTTAAAACGGTTAATATTATTTGACCTTCGTAACAACATTAGCATCCATTATTGGATAAGTGACCGTCAATTTTATCATCGATACTGAAAGCATTGTTATCAAGAATCACAGAAGGATATATCTCTTATCTAAAAATGTTTATGTTTAACGGCTTAGGGCCCCTGACAAAGCTCCATTTTATTATATGACAAGAGAGCTACAGTCATGACAATGTTAATCCGTAAATTTTATTATTATACTTGATAACTGATAAAGATTGATTCATTATTAAAAATCAATGAGATTAAAAAAGTTAACGACGCGGGCGGGACTTGAACCTACAGTGTTTCCGGCGATCTACGTCATTGTCGATTTTCTTCAACCCATGAATACATCCATATTTCGCGCAATGTAATTTCAAGTCTATTTCGCATTGAGTCCAATGTCTGCTTAAGAAATCATTCATGTGACAAATATGTAGGTTTTCATTTATTTTATTATCATTTCTCGATGCTAGGTTGTGTCTTATAACCAAAAAGGCGTACGGAACAAAATAACCTCTCGGTGTGACACTTTATATATGATATGCCATAAGTCTTGCCTTAACCACCGTTTGAGTTTTCAAAATCTAGCACGAAGATTCTAAGGGGTTTCAAGCTATTTGAATTTAGTCTTTTTGCTATTGCTTATTTGAAAGCTATTATAAATTTTATTATTTTTTACTATTTAAAAACAATTCTATATTGCACGTCCGTATTCTCTTCATCTGCATATAATAATCAACTTGAATCCAATAACAGTTCTTGCACTGTAGCTTGCGCTGCTGTCTCACAATTAACCCTGGGTGATTTATAAGGCTCGCTCGATCTCCTTGGCTAAATAATAAATATAATTACCGGAACGTTGCGAAGGTTTACAATAATCGTCAACAAGATCGAGATGCAGTGTGGAAGGAGTGACCAAGTAGGGCTGTCTGCCGGACACTAACGGTACCGCATTCCGCCCCCTTTCCCTTCAGTTCGCCGGCTAATTGCTTCTTATGCGCAAATATCTAACCATTTTTGTGATTAACGAGAAGAGGCAGCTTGCGATTTCTTCAATCGGTAGTGTCAACCATCAAACTTCAGCTGCAGGGAAGGCTGAACCCCTGCATCTGATCAAATTTTTGGTGCTTAAGTTCCTTCATAACCACATTTCTATTGGTGGGATAATAATAAATTAAACATAAAGATCCAATATACATATGTATACTTTAGAAAATATTTTTAGGGTACAATCAATTTCCGGAAATTCTTAAAGAAGACATTTATCCCCGTTTTTTCGACATTGCCCCCTTGTTTCATCGCTTCTATTGATCGCACCCAACCACGAAAACCTACTTTACCTAAAAAAACAAACACCTAAAACACTTTAACGGTTTAAAACGCGATGTATTAGTTAAACTTATTTAAAATGATTTTTAACTTTGGCTCGACGTTTCGGATGTTTTGCAGCAGCCGTGGTGTCGTCTCGTGTACACTCGCCGGGCCGAAGTTAACAATTATTTAAAAAAAAATTAACTTATACATGGCGTTTTAAACCGTTAAAGTGTTTTATTTAAATGTGAACTACTCGCGTAAACTATAGACAGTATAGAATCTTTAAATTATCTAAAAAAAATGTCCGGAACAGTAAATCTTTTAAAGTTAACTCGTAAGAACGACGAGACGCGGACGACGCTGTGTTTAACAGCTAGTATTAGCATAGATGTCTCAAGAAAGACTCATATATGCGATTATCTCCCGTCTTAGTACAATATATTACTTAGACCAGATTTCACTATGGTGCGACCACTTGAACTGTTTTAAATTTCCAAATATCAGGTATTTGTATAATGCTTTGTAACTGCAGGCGATTACGAAATTCTAATAGCACCATTTTGCCTCCCGTGCTGCAACAGTAATTGCTGGTGGCCAGTATTCAAGAAGTTAATTGTCATGGTTGTTATGCATTCTTGGTTTACCAAATGCCTTGTTACGTAGTGGTTTGTTAATCTTTGCATAATCTGTAATTATGATACAGCCTTTAGCGTGTCGTTTCAACTATAATTGCGGATTATGTTCTCGGGCTAGAAAAAACAATGTCTCAAATTTTATATACATACGATATATATAAGACATCTGATACCGGCTGAGCAATAGCAGGAAAAGATCCATGTAGTATTCTCGGAGGTTAACGCGTACATCCAGACAGACTGCTAAGATTATTCAGACTTTTTTTAATAACAAAATCCTTTTAATGATATATTTAAATAAATCTATTTAACAACTATATGTCGCGTTTTAATCCGTTAAAGTGTTTTATTGAAATGTGTACTACTCGCGTAAACTACAGACATATTTTATATGTACATATGTTTCAGAAATGGGACAGTTTAGTTATTACTTTAGTGTCTTCGTTCAACTATATATGTTATGGTATAAAAGTAACTTTAATTTTATTTCATTTCCTTGGTGTATCGCATACCAAATAGTATTTGAATATTGTTATTACACCATCCTACGTAAAGACCTCGTCAGTACTTCATTTCGAAACAGGAATATATCAATACCAAGCGCCTTGCTAACCACAATACGCGGATGATTCAGGATCGTGGATGACATGGCGGCCACACATGATTGGGACCGGTTTTTCTGCTGGTGACGTCACTGTTATGATCAATATAATCTACTGTAAAGTATAGTTCTCTTGGAAATCCTTCAATACTTCGTTTAACGTCAATTTACTAGTAAAACTCCGCTGCTTATCGAGTGGTCCAGGGTCCTTAAAGCCCACAAACTCAGACTTGGGCAACGTGTTGGGTCCACGATCTCAATCTATCTCTCAAATAATGAAGGAGCCTTGCGCCCAATCGAAGTAAAAAATTAAAACTTCTTAATAATATAAATATTTCTATTTTAGTAGCATTATTTGCTTATAACATCACTACACAATACACAAAGGTCAATGCTACATACGGTATACATGTTTTGATGGTGCGACCTTTACTCGTAAGTCCAGTATGTCAAAAATAACTTTTGTGAACGGTTTGACTGTAGGCCCTATTATAAACTTCAATATTTTTTACATGTTATTAGGACTTACGCGAAAGGTGGGTCCGAGCGGTTGCCGTGTAAGTCGAATTCGCGTAAGTCGGGGGTTCAACGTTGCATATAAATCCATATAAAGTTTGTTTAATCGGGACCAGAGTTTAAAGAAAACAATAATTTAGAAGAAAAATGTTTCATAAAGTGTAGGATAATAAAAAAAATATTACATTGTTATGAATAAAGTAAGCTAAACAAAAGTTAATTTGATGTCGAAGGCTTCATATATTCTTACAATGTTGCCTGACGAGTTAAATTTTTCTTCTTTTCACGTAAAACGTATTCCTCGTTTTGTAGTAGAAACGCGTTCTTCATTCGTTATATTTGCATAGTTATTCTTACGGAAATAAACATACATACATCAGAAAAAAGATGTGAATTAAAATTGTGAAACCAAAGCCAGAGACATATAGGTCTTTATGCGTGGCGTAGAGTAGCAAAAAAGTTGGGCACAATTCTTAATAATCAGTAGGAAATATTCTAATGTACACAGAATTCTGAATTAAATACCAATGCAGATATAATAATGTAATTTTGTGACAACTGATACTAGCTAATCGTATTTCAATTCTTACCAATATGGAGCCATCAAATTATATGACTGCGTTTTAATATTACATGACACTTGCTACTTGGATGTAAAACCGCAATATTTTCGAAATATGAGACACGGTTATTTATTAATAGACTTCTAGAAGAATTAGTTAATACGGAATTGCGTTTCCTCAAAAATTAGGTCAATTTGATTGTCTGTAATAACTTTCGAAATTATGACAGATTATTATCCGTTGTTTAAATAAAAACCTTTTTACGGTTTAAAACTCGAAATATATTAGCAAACGTGTTAGGAGGAAGACATTTTTCCTTTACAATCGCCTGTGTTTTGTTTAAAAGCGGTTAAAAAGTCAGCGTCATTTAAACCCTCATTATGAATGCCTTCATCAATCCGAAATTAAATAAAACTTAAGTTACCTTATATATTCCGCGTTTTAAACAGGCTGATATGCTCTTTAAAAGCAGAACTTAATTGGACACTTAGGTTTTGATAACAAACAGACGTAGCGAATGTGTCCAAGCTCTGTTTTTGTGGTAGAGAAGGATAGACAAGTATAAAGTATGGATGGAAGAACAAAATGGGATTACCCCAGTCTCCAATAAGATATTATATATGTCAATAAAATGCATCGAGACACGATACCAACTTGCTTGTCAACGGATGAATATCTCTACCATCCATTTAATAGCCAGACTTTTCTATATAAGTCGATTATTAGAAAAATGTAAGACCACGTGATAATCGACGATGACCTTCCATTTTAGCAGCCATACCACTACCATTGCACGAACGAATCCGTCCATTTTCTCCACTTTCCCGTTTCTCTTTTATCACACAAACTGACATGTAACATTGACCTTCAAATTAATAGTTTGATTATAATTAAGGCCATTTTCACTTGTTTACATGACACCCGTCCTCACTATATGTATTTATGTCAAGGTCCACTATAGCTACAACGCCACTCCTTTTATTTACCGATCCATTAGTTCAATTGTTCTGGTCTCCAAGAATCCTTTGTTCGTTTTAGTCCTTATTATTCGTTCACTTCCTTTTTTCATCATCTGGACCATTATGTTATCAAGACTCGTTGTGGCTTAAATTCAATTTAACAAGTTCAAGCAATAAGATCTTAATACATTTAAATAAAACGGTTTAAAACGCGATATATTTTCGTAAAACTTGTTTGAAAATTATTTTTAACTACGGCCCGACGTTTCAGATGCTTTGCAGCAGCCGTGGTCACGGGGAGACTGACAAGCGTCCAAAACGTCGGGCCGTAGTTAAAAATAATTTTCAAACAAGTTTAACTAAAATATATTGCGTTTTAAACCGTTAAACTGTTTTATTTAAATGTGTACTACTCGCGTAAACTATATACAGATCTTAATACGTTATACTTAAATGCCAATCTAATTTTGAATATACTTACGTCACGTAAGCAGGAAAATCGGATTGTTATTTTGTGTGACTCAAGATATTTTAATACGTGTTCTACTTAACTGTCTTTTTAAATATATATGGTTTAAAATAAAACCTGTAATAGTTTATTTTATAAATTAAATTCTTACCGGGTTTAATCGCAAAATATACGATCTGGCATTTAACCGTATAAAACGCGAAATATATATTAGTTAAACTTGTTTTAACATTATTTTAACTACGGCACGATGTTTCGGCTGCTTTAAAAAGTTTTATTTAAATGTGTACCACTCGCGTAAACTACAGACACTTTTTAATCAACGGTACGGTTTAATCGTAGGTTTATATCTACCGACATCTTTCTAAAATAACTACGTCTAGATTTGATGGATACTATATTGATCGATTTCTCTAACACTTTCCTTCACCTGAGCAACATGTATATTTATGTTAGAGTCCTGGCTGTCTCGTTTTTCTCGCCAGATGCGTTGCTCTAATTTCACGTACACCGCCAACGCGTTTACGATGCGGTGCCTGTCGTGTTTCGTAATTTTCATTACGACATCGGCCAACGGTATCTATTCTACCACTTTAATGGTGTACGGAGAATTCGATTGTAGCTAAGCTTTTATTGATTTCTTATCTGTAAAAAAGGCGAGTTATTCTATAAAGTAAGTGCGTTCATTCTTTTTTTGCTTTGTCTACCTATAGAGGTATATAAAAATACATTCGCATCGTACCTCTGACACTGGTGTATTAGTTATCTCGACTGCCAATTAAGAGGACTATCTTAACTCGACTAAAATGTTAATTCGGGTATTTGGGACACATCTAAGACACATTTTATAGTATTATTTCTTGTTTTAGTTATGTCTTAGTCTCAGTAACCTCAACCAATTGCAAGGTGGTAGTTCATAAAAGTCGCCAACATGCACTTAAACATTATGGGTTCTTAATCTGTTGCCTGGGTAACCTCCCCGAGGGATGAAATGTTAATAAGTGAAAAATATACATATAACGGGAAATAAAAACTTCGTTGCTGAATGTTTTTCAACTTTTCCTAAGATAATATGATAATATTTAACGGCATAGTAATAAAACCGAGTTCTATAGTAATCCCCCAAAGCCCCTCTTGAGACTAGAGGGGTCGCAGAGAGGTCGTTGATCTGAATGATTTTAAATATACTATCATTGGGTTCTGTAGATTTCTGCTTACATATAAAGTGATAAGACATAAGAAGATTCGTAAACAAACATTTACTACATATATAAAATACATATTTTTACATAAAAAAAAACTTGCAGTGGTAAGCAAAATTTTGGAAATAATTTATCTGTTTTTTTTTATGTGTGAATTTAATAAGTAAAAAACATACTTATTAAATTCACCCATACTTGTTTTGAAATAGTGTTACATTTTTATTATGTGCATTACATTTTCAAGCTTTATTTCCCACGCTTTTGTGCTTAAGTGTAAAGATAATGGTAAACTATAAAATTCTTAATCTTGGTGGCCTGGTTGAAACATTTGGTAATCTGTAGCTAACAAAACAAAATGTTTTACATACATTATCCAAAGTTCAATATTGCCAGTAGAATCTACACTTTGAATACAAAATTCTACAAATAGTAGCCAATTGTCAGCGGTGTTCGGTTCGAGGCCTCTCGTGAAACAAATAGTATTGACGATCTGTTTATTCAATATCGGTTAGTTGTTGGCACTGTTCAAACGGTACTGTAAATTGGTTTTTGTGCCCGTTTTTTCTGATTTGAAAGCCGGTTTTTCGTATTGTTTTCTTTTTGCTGAATCCATAGACGCGCATAAGGGTCACATAATAATAAACCACAGACTCTGAAATCTAACTAGAAGTGTAGATTTATTTTCGATTTCGAGTCTTAAATCTGTAATTCTAACAGGAGATTTATTAAGCAGGACGTCAATATATTAAAGAGTATTTTTTATGTCTCAGTTACTAAGCATTACTTTTATCGTACTCCTGGTCATTGAGTTAAAACCCATTTAATTTACGTTAACCAACAATTATCAACAGTTTAATTTTACTTTCTGGTTGCCGGTACGTAGAAATAGGTTGCCGAATCCTTTTTTTAACACTTGTTCAATCTATTTTAAGTACACAGCGTACATATCAATGAGTCATTGCCCCAGAATTTAATTAAATAGAATCCCAGACTTCCATCATCCTTAGTGGCACATGGCCTCCCTGCGGCGCTGTGTCCCGACCGAAATAGACAAACATCTATTTATACGTAGTGTATCCGTTCTGCGCACGCGCCGCTCGCGTAAATATGGCGCCTATTTGTAACGTACACTCGGAGGGAATTATAATGATTGGAAATGTGTTATGCATATGGAACGATTGAAACTATCCATTTATGGGGGAATATTTAACTTCCTGGAGGATTTCCTCCGAAGCTTACAGGTTTAGTGTTAGAGAATGCTGGCGATGCTAGGTTTTGTCGGGCATTTGTAAATATGCGATGTACGTTGAAATATTAGTTTTCAACTATGACCCGACGGGTCATCACGTGGCGTGGGTATTTAAATTAAAATAACGTTTATTTTCCTGTGTCTATCGCACTCCAACAATATAAGACTAAAGTAACGCCATAAAATTCGCCATTTAAATATCCATTAAGGTAAGGCAAATAAAAACAAGGCTCGCCCCATAATGATGTAACTTAGCTGACGCGTAAAACTCGTTTATAAATAAAGTCACTTAAACTGTATTTGAATTCACGGTGACATTGGCGACGCCATCTGTTACTCTGAATTATTATCAACACACGTAAACATGTGTTAACAAGTAATTAACATAAGTTGGATTAAGATTCCTTTAAATTAATATTTGATTTTTGATTAAAATTCTGGCTCATTTTTCATGACTAATAGTAAATAAAAAAAGTATGAATAAAAACGGCTAGACAAGGATTACTTGTAATAGATCCAGCTGCATTTCACAAACTTAGCATCTTCATCATCACTGCTGTTCTGAGGTGGTTATGTACAAGCTTTTTGCCACAAGCAGTCTTTGTTAAGAATTAATAATTGAAAAATTCATCTTTTGAAGGTTTCGTGGCGTGCGCAGTGAAAATGGTTTACAAAACGAAAAACTATCTATGAAAGAATGATTCTTCTTTAAACGATCTCAAAAGTGTCTTCGACTGTATGTATATGTCTGCCTTAAAGATTCATTCGAATGAACGACCGCGACGTCGCAAAAATTATTAATATGATGCCTAAAATAACTCTTTTACGCGGGCGAAGTCGCCGGCACAGCTAGTATCCAATATATCGTAAATTCAAGGGCACATAACGTCATTTAATAAATACTGTTTATTCCGATGTAACAATTCGCGAGATTTTTATCGACAAAACAGTTTCGAGGGCCTTCTTGTCCGGTTGATTTGCGAGATCCGACTGTATCTGGGTCACGGTCCGCAGTGATTCGTTTCTTGTTTTGGCTCGCAGCCTCTAAATCTTTTCGTGGGCTACGTCATCGATGGAAAACCAGCTTCATTCAATTCTGTTCAATTGACTCATCTGAGACGTTATTATTTTCCCTTCATGAATGATAAAAAGTGTCCCCGCGTGATCACGAGACTGTGTATCCAAAACGTCGGGTCGAGGTAATTTTTGCGATATAAAAGGACAAACAAGCATAAATTCCAACATTTTTCAGAAAATTTATAAATCAAGTTAGACCCGGTGGGTATCAAACCGCGACCAGTTGTTTATTAGCAATACACTGCTTCGATCAAACCAACGAGCCCGTCATATATTCAAGTTAAAAGTATTGTAAGCGTTATTAGACATGTAAAATATATCTCCTAATTGAAAAATATATAATAAGAAAATAAAATATTTTTAACGGTTGAAAACGTGACGGCTTGACTTTTCAGATACTTTGCAGCTACTGAAATTTGGGACGTAGTTAAAATAATGTGATTAGTATATTTCGATGGACACGATAGAGATTAAATGAGACGTATATTCGGCAAATTTTATTTTACAGAGAATATCGCTACGTCAGTTAATAAGTAGCTCGGAGATCCGTATACAAATGTCAAAAGAATTAATGATTACGCGCAGCTTTCACGATGAGAATGAATGTGTTGCCTCCCAGCACTCTTTCAAGATAATATTTTAAACGTGGCATCTATGTCCGATGCTATATCATTAGTTTACACTTAATTCAAATATATTTATTTATTAGCTATATCTGTCTGTATATTGCCCACTCGACGTAATGGTATTTAAATAATCTTTATGTAAGATTTAATCTGATGATATATCTGATATCAAACAGAACATAACATTATAAGTCATGTGGAAGTTGAAACAGTGGACGCCAATTACATCGAAATTCACAGCCCCTTTTTCATCCCTCTCGGCCATCTGCATCAAAAAAACTCAGAAAGTAGGTACAAAGTTTCAAGTAGTTACTAGGTAAAGGGATCTAACTACTTAAACTTTAAAGTTAACAAACATCTGATGATGCCATCCGCTCGTGATGGTGAAACTTCGAGAACTTCTTCTTGCTTACGTCGGCAGAACAGCCTACAAACAATGATTGTCCTTACTTTGTCATTAATATTACAAGGAGTATATTTTTTCAAATAAGATTATGAAATGTATTTCCACTTGTGAAAACACTAATTTCTTTTGGTAGCTTCCGAAAAAGGTAAATTAAGTTTTTGTAACTTGAAATATTTTTACAATCGTACTGGCCCATTGCAACATTGTCATTATAGAACTTTCGTATTGATACAAAAGTTGTGTTTAACTTTCTAATCATAACACGAAATTAACTCTTGACAATGTGTTGCAACGCTAGTGAAACTATTGCGGACAAAAATAATATTTAAAATTTTTTCACATACTATCATAAGTACACTAATAATTAACAACTCTAAATAAATCTAGTTATATTCATATAAATCTATACTAATATATAAAGCTGAAAAGTGTTTGTTTGAATGTTGCTTAGATATTATATGGATGGGATATTTCATCTACCACCAGTAAACCCCTGCTTGTTTGTCCTTTATCATAAAAGAAATATCAATTGGTATGTCGAGAAGTTTTCGCAAAACACACTTTGCATTTAAACTTGTCGATCAACATACAAATTTTACTTCTTTAAGATAAAATACGTTGGTAATATCGTAGTCATATAACCCACTAGCTGTGTCAGCGACTTCGTTTGCATTTAATAGTTATTTTGTGCGTCAAAGTTTTTGCAAACTTCCTCTTTATCTTTATAAATATAAGCTGTTACCCACGACATCGGTCGCGTCCCGTCGTTCTTGCAAGTTATTTTTATAAGATAGACATCTAGCGTCGCGGACATTTTTCAGATCATTTAAAGGAATCATTCTTTTTTACATACTTTGTGGGTATCTTGAACCATTTTCGCAGCGTACGCAATGGAAGCCCACAATGTTGAATAATCCCCGTTTTTTCCACATTGCCCGCCGTTTCTTCGCTCATATTAGTAGTCCCAACGAGGTTTTATAGCCTTCCTGGATAAATTCTTTTATCAACTCAAAAATATTTTTTCAATTCGAACCAGTAGTTTCTGAGATGAGCGTTCAAACAAACAAACAAACCCTTCAGCTTTATACATTAGTATAGATATCGATTTCTACGCAAAGAATGACAATGGCATCTGCTGTCGTAACAGCTGGTGACCACATTAATGACGTCAATGACGCTAATTGAATGCACTTAGATTCATGACAGTCTTATTGTCTACAATGTCTAATAAAGGTTTGATGGACTCTGGTTCTTCAAATAATGTTAGATGTATTGTTTTAAGAATAAATAAATTTGAAATATAATTAGATTGCAAAGAAACATTTGCGAAAATGACTTTTGTACTATTATTTGTGTAAGAATTATTTTTACAATTTTCGGTCACTGTGCCCTTGTAGATTAACATTCTTAAACTATAAAAATATAAATAAGCCAAGTCATAAATTTGCAGTTAGGCTACTGTGGCTCTAGCTGCCTCCTTATACCGCAAAGCATTTGATCTGTACCCGGCTTCAACTTTAGCAAACTATATAAGCTTTATGAATGAATTTAAAAAGTCACTTCTGAGCCTAACACTAACATGTGAGAAAGAGATAAGATAAAGATAGGAGGCGCGAGAAATTGGCTGTGCCACTTTCATCGCCTTATCGGACAAACATTTGCTCGGCCGAGATTTCTTCATTCTTTATGGAGAAGCTTAGGAACGTAACTAAATTAAAATAAAAACGTACTTTGCTTAGCCGAATTAACAAAACGTACTTCAGATGTTTTAATAACGCGTGTGATAATGTTTTAATAACGAGTTCCTTAAATTCCCTTTGCCCGTTGTTCATATGGGTGATAGATTCATTCTTGGGATTCGAACTCAAGAACTAAAGCTCGGCAACGCATTTAACAAATTTTTAATTATTTGATATGTAAAACTTATTCATTTCATGCAAATACATGATAGATTCCTACAAATTAAAAAAGTAAAGTCAAAAAATATTTATATATTTAAAAAACTTATTACAAATATATGTTTAAAAGTGGTTGGCTGATAGAGGAGCAAGTTCCATTTCTTCATAGTTTTACAAAGCCTGGGGCACTAACCAAAAGAATTATAAATTTTAACACAAACTAAATCTTGACAACAAACTATTTCCCTGGACAGCCGAAGGAAAAAGGTTCTAAGAACATCAGAATCCTGACAAAAGAAAAAAAAACAATTCTGCGTTTAAAGAAATACCTGTTTTAAAAAAGGTTGGTAACAATTTGAGGCTTCCACGGCGAAGATTACTTAGCCTCGCCTAGCTAATAGCTGCCTATAGCGCCTCAATTGATAATTGCTCTGCAATTGTTAATTGAAGTAGCCGCAGACTGTATAATTAGCCGTCTTAAGACCACGGTCACTGTTTGCGCCAGCGCACACATGCTGCTATTTACATCGCTTCTTTGTTACTCTATATCTAAGTTTTACTTAAATACTTTCTGTAGTGTACGCGATAAGTATACATTAAAATAAAAGTGTTTAGAACGCGAAATATATGAGTTAAACTTGATAAACTATTAAAACTACGGCCCGACGTTTCGGATGCCTTGCAGGAGGCGTGGTCGCATCAATCCAAATAAGTTTAACTGATATATCGCGTTTTTAACCGTTAAAGTGTTTTATTTAAATGTGTACTACTCGCGTAAACTATAGACAGTATTTAACAACTATTTATTATTAAAATTTAGATAGTGCTTATGTAAAACCCCTTTTTAACCTTGATTGTAGATTAGCGCTGTGTCAACGATGCAACTATTTGCATTTGTAATGATCGAATGTTTCAACATACACCACTTTCTCTTTTTCGCCCACTGTGCCATGTAGGCGATCGTGGAATATATTTACAACCTTTTCTACGATGGCTAACTCACTTCATGCATTTAGCATCTTTGTAATACATATCGGAAATGTCTCTTGTTACTTAAAGTATACAGTTAAGCCCACTATACGTTGTTGGCGGACATATTAGTGTGTCTATTTGCAGATCAAAGTCACGCGACTGCATAATCAGCATTTTAAGGAATTCGAATCCAAGACCTTGTGATTTATATTCTTCTTCTGTTGTTACAACGACAAGCGGCTCAGTTGATCAACTTAAGTTTCATATTGTAGTCTTAAAAACATTAGATATGCAATAAAAAGTTTTAACGGTTTTAAACGCTAAATGTATTAGTCAACTTATGTACAATTACTTCTAACTGCGACCCTTCGTTTCGTATTTTGCAACAGTCGTGGTTGCACCCATGCGTTTAAAATTGTTGAAATGGTTAGCATGTGCACTACTCGCATAAACGACAGACAACACGTAGGTTTACTATGTACGATTAATATAACTAATGTATCCATGTTTTGTTTCAGGTAAAGGTATGCATCGCTTTTATTCTCGTTTGATCTCACTGAAAAGGTTATAAAAACAATACACACAAAAGTTAATACAAGCGTTGTCTCTTTCCCACAATTTCATACAAAAAGGATAAAATCGGTAAGTTAACTAATTACGAAACGATACGAAACTTAATATTTAACATCACTCGTTTGCACATCAAACTTTCCTTTCAAATGAAATGTTTTTCTTCTTGCGAAATACTGGAAATAGTATTATTATGGTGCTTGGTTTTTTGAACTACTTGACCGTCGTTATTTCGATTGTTTTTTATTATTTTGTGGTTTAATTGCAAATTGCCAACAGCCATATAGCTCAACAACTCTCAATGGCTTTGCAAAATGGGCAAGGATATATTTTCTACGTTTTAAAAGTAGGTATTATTCTTGTGATGAAGGAAGTGTGACCTCTTGCACTTGTTATAACTAAAACTTTGTAAATAATTTTTAATTTAATTTCAAAACAAGCAAACGTGCTTTGATAAGCCTGACGGGAAAATTACGAAACTAAACTATGTCGATGATATTACTTTACCTTATAAAATAATACAAATAACAAAGTTAGTTTTTCTTTTGTTTTAAATAGACATATTATTTATACTACAATATATCGACAATGTAATAATGTAAGTAAGTAATGTAATTGTAGAAAAACTATTTTATCATTATTATATTTATTTTTACCCATGTCATAAAGACTTGAATTATAACGTGGTTTCGTCACATTGGTTTGTTAGATTCAAATTTTTTTCATTATAATTAGAAACACCTAATATGTTAATTTAGGTTCATATATTTGACCATATAAAATGGAAATACAGTCTTGTCACATTGAAATAAAACACTTTAACGCTTTAAAACGCAATATATTTTAGTTAAACTTATTTGAAAATTATTTTAACTCGTTCAGTCTCCCCGTGACCACGGCTGCTGCAAAGAATCCGAAACATCGGGACGAAGTTAAAAATAATTTTCAAATGACTTTAATTATTATATATCGCGTTTTAAACCGTTGAAGTGTTTTATTTAAATAAAATGTAATTCCAAATAATTCATTTAGCTACTACTTATATTCGATTTCGTGTAACTAATATAATTGTACAATCATTATTAATGTAGTTGACGCATGAAATTCACTGAATGGATCATAAGTACAAAAGGTGTGGTCTCGAATCGACTGACATTCCTAGAAGCGAAATTTGAGTTATCTTAACTTCTAAACATAAATAAAGCTTCTTTATTCACGCTGCCTTATGTATTGTCTATTATGTAAAGATAATAGTGATGTAGATCAATTAAACGTGCTGCTTCGCCATCGTTCAAATTGTTTGTCCCAGGTTTGAATAAAATATTTGGCACAGAACAGTGATTGATCCGCGTGTATCAGGTGTAGTTAGAAGATAAGTAGATTTTAGAAGTAACGGGGATTTAATATCAATAAACCTTACTATTTACTATAATAGAGGGTTCAGTTGATGGGAGGTAAATTCCCCAGCCATACTATGTATGTATGGCTGGGATATTTCATGTCATCATCTCAGCAAGATGCGCTGTCGCCCTTTTTTGGCTTTTGGATATTCAGAAATCACAGACTAGACCTAAACGCGATGAAACTTCACAGTTTTCTCATCTGTGGACGGTGGTTCGTGACTAGGACGGAATTTCGATATTCCTACCACCCATTTAATATTCAGATTTCCAGACGAAGTACAATATTGAAATAAAACAGTTTAACGGTTTAAAACGCGATATATTTTCGTAAAACTTGTTTGA
This sequence comes from Leptosia nina, assembly GCA_963661955.1. Classification (NCBI taxonomy): domain Eukaryota; kingdom Metazoa; phylum Arthropoda; class Insecta; order Lepidoptera; family Pieridae; genus Leptosia; species Leptosia nina. The sequence continues at coordinate 1,309,024 of CAVLEF010000140.1, read as the reverse complement.
AAATTATTTCTAACTACGGCTCGACGTTTCAGATGCTTTGCAGCAGCCGTGGTCACGGGGAGACTGACAAGCGTCCAAAACGTCGGGCCGTAGTTAAAAATAATTTTCAAATAAGTTTAACTAAAATATATTTCGTTTTAAACCGTTAAAGTGTTTTATTTAAATGTGTACTACTCGCGTAAACTATAGAGAGTACGATGTACAATCTACACTCACTGTTCTTTAGAAAACATCTTAGATGGGATCAAATTAATTAACACCGATACTCAAGTAATTGTAGATTGGGCAAATTCACACGGCCTTTTAATAAATCCGATCAAAACGCAGGCAATTATTATTGGAAGTCCCAAACAACTATCGAAAGTAGATTGGAACAATCTACCTCTTATAAGTATACATGGTACCAAGATTCCTTATAGTAAGTCGGTTAAGAATCTTGGGATCTATATTGACACCACTCTGTCATGGAATGATCAGATTAACAAAGTTAGTAGAAAAGTATACGGCGTTGCAAATATGCTGCGCCGTCTACAAAACTTTTTGCCAATTCCCACTAAAATACTGCTTGCGGAGTCATTGTTGTTACCCTTACTCGACTATGCCGATGTTTGTTATTTAGATCTAACTGAGGAACAAGTAAATAAGTTGGAGAGGCTTCAAAATTTTTCAATTAGATTTATTTATGGTCTCCGGAAATACGACCACGTATCAGAATTCCGTGCTAAACTTAATTGGTTGCCTATTAGACTACGACGAAACACTCACATCCTCTGTCTTCTTTTCTCTATTCTCTTCGATCCTCGCACTCCTACCTATCTTAAACAAAGGTTTATATTTATGGGTTCTTCCCATGAACTTGACCTTCGTTCCTCATACAACCGTCTCCTTTCTATGCCTGCCCATTCATCTAAATGCTACGACTCTTCTTTTTCTGTACAGGCTGTCCGCCTATGGAATAAGCTTCCACCCGCGATTAGGCTCTCACAAAGTCTTAGCTCCTTCAAGACCAAAATCAAACAACATTTTCTTGAAAGTATTGTCCAGTCTTGATGTTATTGGCTTATACTTTTATTATTTATAAAGTTGCATCTTTGTAGGATCAAAATTTAATCTTAAGTTTTTACTATTTAGTGTGTTAACGTTAATTATGTTATGTTGTGTTAGTTTTGATATCATTGTATTTTACAATTTATTGCATTTTTCTCTCTCTTTCTCGTTGACTTTAACTCATTTATTGTTTTTTTGTTTTCCTTTCTTTATACAAAGGTTGCCTGGAAGAAATCGCCATAGGCGATAAGGCCGCCTTTGCACTAACTCTTTTATGTAAATAATTATTTTAGTTTTACTATATCTGTATTTTATTTGTTTGTGCAATAAAGTGTTTTATTATTATTATTATTATTACAATATGTTTGAAAAAATTGACAAGCAACATGTTGACAATGACAATTGACTCATTGAGCTTGACAAATACAACTACCTGTAACGCCTTAGGAATCTGAAATGGTCTCTCAAATGTATATTTAGTTGTAACGACTTGTGGACAATATCGTCCAGAATAACACAGCGTCTTACATTTTATCTACAAGTCAAAGTAATAAAGTATCGAATTTATTATCTCCATCTTGGCTAAGTAGTACGATTCTATCTAAACAAATGTAAATCTAAAAATCTAAAGTACATCTTATTACAAGGCCGTAAGCCTGCTAGTTGCTTGTGTCCAAGCTTAGTCGATTTTGAACTTAACTCGATCACTAGACGATTCGAATCGATTTTATTACCCTCCGTTTCCGATTTGTCGTTAGTGTTGGGATTATCAATTTACCGCTTAATGTGTGGCCTTAATCGGATGCTATAAAGGGAATCTGCTATTAAAATTACTGCGAACATATTTGGGATGTTTAAATTGGATTAGATTAATATTTAAAGGCTATATTTATTTTAGACCGCCTCTGTAGCTAAATGGTTAAGCGGGTTACCTAGCTTTGCTTTAAGCGCGAGAGGTCCTGGGTTCGAACCACGAGAAATAATAGATTTTTTGGTGGGGCTAGACTGAAGCAACCGTCAGGCATGTACGGGCTCATTTCTGTGTCCGTCCATGCCAACAACTAAATATACTCGTATGTATACATAAAGAAAAATATTACAATATAAAAATCATTGAAATAAAAATTTAGTTTATCCAGGTCCAGATTACTGTTACACCACCTGTAATTCAGAAATTGCATTGCAGTAGTAAGTGTGCATCTTGATATTTTTTACATTAAAAGTCCATATCTGATAGATATAAAGACGGAAGTTTTGATGCGTCATTCATATTCCAAACACGGAAATTATTGATGATACTAAAAAAGGAAATCATATGCATATACAAATGAAACTATACTTAATATGAAGTTGAAGAGTTTGTTTGTTTGAACGCGCTTATCTCTGGAACTACTAGTTCGAATGGAGAAATTATTTTTGTGTTTCTTTTACCACTTATCGAGGAAGGCTTTAGGCTATAAAACATTAGGAACAGAGAAAATTATTAATTTTCTTAAAGTATCTAAAAAGATTCGCAAAAGGCTCTATCATTAATGATTAACTCGCAAGAACGACGGGACGCCGAGGACATCGTCGGTAAGAGCTAAAAATAAATGATTTCCCAAAATAACTAATCCCCGCGGAAAAAGTCGTGAGCACAACTAGTATATAATATACATAAAAGCACACTTGCATTGACAAACTAGATAAAACGTTGGAGGCTGGTTAAAGGTCGCGTAACGCGTTATCTAAATGAAACAGTGACTAACTGTGTTTTTGTACACATTCTTAGCTATATTATTGTATTGTTGTAAGATGAATAAGAATTACAATATAATGTTATTCAACAGCTTACTAATCGAGTTACGTAATTGTAGGTACGTGTTCTTATTACTAGTGTTATTCAGTGTTACATTGAATTAAAACATTTTTAACGGGTTAAAACGTGAAATTTTATTAGTTTAGTTACGCGGCGTTTCGGATGCATTACAGCACCGAAATAATAATAAAAATAAAAGCTTTATTATCTTTTAAATAAATTTTACTTGTTTGATGGCTCGTTATAAATGTTTGCTATATATAATAGTTAGATGCGCAGTCGACTAAAAAACCGAAACGTTTTTTAGTCGACTGCGCCATACATTGCCACCATTACACATTTCTTTTGGATTTTCCTATACTTGTATTATGAGTAAAAGAATGTTATTATCGGGAGAATGTTTTGCAGTAAATAATAGTAATTTTATAATTAATGTCATTAATTTTCTTGCTGTCTGTACTAAGTATGCGGGCGTGGACTTGCATTCCATCTTGGCAGATATACTTATTTAACCATTGCAAGCGATTTCAATTCGTTCCATTACATTAGCAATAGCGAACTGTATGACGGGATGATCTACTGATTAAATGATGTTAAGTGGTTGTAGGTTTGATTTGCACGGTTAAAAAACCTAAATATATTTGTCAACTTATTGACAATTTATTTTCTCTTCGATCCGACGTTTACAAGTAATATATTTAGCGTATTGAACCACTCGCAACCTTTTTCTTGTTATTACTAATTGTTAGTCTTCATAATTATAATCTCGTGCTAGCTACGTACATACAATCTATTTTAGATAAAAAAAAATACCGACACGAACAGGACTTGAACTGAACGTTCCGTATTATAAAAATACTTTAAATAAATGAATAAGTCTTTCAATATTCGGTCACTTATATTTAGCTCAAATATTGCGTGTTTTAATCCGTCATGTAACCATAGATAGTGGGTATTGTGTGGAAAGGTATACTGGTACATTAAATAAAAATGATCATTGAACATTACTAGCCCTATACTACTTACATACGATTTTAGATTGAAGGAATTGTACGGCTCGGGCAGGACTCGAACCGGCATCCACAGCGTTCCGTGCTGTTGCTCAAACCAATTGAGCGACCGTGTCTTTTTTTTTTTCAACTTATAACGCAATGTAATTTCAACCTTAATATTGTGTATTAAGGTTCTATGTCTTATGTTTTGCAGCTAAGGAAAATCATTGATTAGCCCCATGTTACAATTGTATCCTAAGACCACTATGTTAACTGACTTCTAATGTTTGCAAGTTAACCTTTGCAAGGATTGCCTCATAGAATTGCGTTCTAACTATCAGGTGGCGGACGCCTCCGCGACGGAAGCCGTGGGCGGTGACCAGATATCGCCCACGACGCTTATATCACCGACGATTTTTCATCTTATAAGGGCAGCTGATATATCGCGTATGTCTGCCTTATTGTACGAGGCTCAGATCTAATTACAGCCAGTTTAAATACTGTCTGTAGTTTACGCGAGTAGTACACATTTAAATAAAACACTTTAACGGTTTCAAATGCGATAGAAACATATTATAGTTTAGCTAAATCTAGGCAGATTCTAATCCCGGGACAATAGGATTATCTGTTTCGCAAGGCACAAATGTCTGGGTAGTTTTTAATACTATAGATCGTGGAAGAGACATAAAAATGTGTCTACCAAGAATGGATTTTTTAAATCTACCTCGTGTATTAGTAGATATCTATTTGCAAGACCATTTGGACAAAGTTTGTGGTCGAGATGGTATGAGAACATAATCATGATTCACGTGGACTTTCTAGTTGAAGAGTATGGTTGGTTCTAGATTATCTAGGAAATCAAAGATCAATGGGTCAGTCGAATTAAATATGGGTAATAAACACTTTGACAGTATTAGACAGCGCACATATTAAACATTTCTAAAACGTTAACTAAAAGCAAAGAATTATTTAGTAGTGAAATAAGTTATAATACATATTAGGGTAAGTTTAATATTAGGTAGTATTTTGTAATTGTTTTATTTATTGCGCGCAGCGGTATTATACTTTAAATATTTTGTATTTTATCCCTTAATTCATATATGTATTTAAACAGGAGGATTTGATATTCATACGGCTGACTCGCTTCAGCTCCTTTGGGAAACGGTAAATAAAAAAAATGTATTGTAAGTACTAATTTTAGCTTATTTTTCTATCTCTCCAATTACGAATGTCTTTTCTCAAACCGAGACGCCATTGCATAACGCAGATAAGAGACGTCGTAAACACCTTGTCCATCTTGCGATAAAATTTGAACGACACTGCAAAATAAATGTCACGACACTCGAAACAAATGTGAAGGCAAAACGGTCTGTGTCGTCTCTGTTTGCTTTACGAGCTAAACACTTGTCTGTGATGTTTATTTCTGCTGATAACGGTTTAGTTTAATTACCCCGTTTTGTTTACACTATGGTTGTTTGGGAGAGAAGGTTAACTATTGAGGCACGAAAGGCACAAAATCAGTTACATATTTGCCTGAACTGAATTATTGACAGTTACACTTTACAGTAATCTCGAAACTTTTTGGCTGGGCAGAAGTTAGCGCGGATGGTTGCGCAGAATGCAAAAAGCAGGTGTCAATTGCGACAAATGGGGTGCGCGGGTGCGGGGAGACTCGAATTTTTGCTTAAAGTTGACAGTACCATGCGCAAGATGGCAGTCGCGCTAACTTCAGTCCGGCCAAAAAGTTTGGAGAACTGTACATTTAGTGACTATTTACATTTATTTGCTAAAATTGATTGGCGAAGTTTCAAAACCCCAGTCAGTGGTGAGGCGCTTTTTGTTCTACTGTGTTCTAACCATAACTCGAAGTTTAAGAAATACTTGCTTTGATTTTTTATGTGCTCGGAGCACTAATATGAAGAACATCTGAGACAACTAGTTAAATTATATAATTAAAATAGTGTATAGTGAACTCTGAAAGTGGCTGTTTGTTTCATTTCAATTTACACTTCAATACTTACAACAAGTAATCTAAACATTAAATTTCTTTGAAAACATATTCGTTGAAAATTATGTATATAGCTGTCTATTTAAAGAAAACCTCAATTACTCTTCCATTTAAATTCTACTGAGGGTCAATAGAATAACTGATCCTCCAATAAAAGCTTTGATTGCAGTAAATGCGACCTAGGCGCTGTGCAGTGAAGCTAATGACATTTGAATGGTTAAAGTAATTAAGATGGAGTAATTAATACCAAATCAATTTTCATTTAAATGCTCGGATGCACACGTAATTGTTACTAGGTAGATTGTAGAAATTTAACGATTTAAAACGCCGATATGTATTAGTTAAACTTAGTTGAAAATTGTTTTAACTACGGCCCGACGTTTCGGATGCTTTATAGCAGCCGTGGTCACGAGGAATCCGAGCATGGGGCGAACATATTTGTGAACATATGTGTCCGTTTCACTGATCGCTTATTTTACAGGCAAGTAGTTGATCAGACTTCTGTTCTGCTCGACCGAAACGATTTTCTGTTTTCCTAGGATTCGAAGCTCTCGCGCTTAACACAATGCTAGGCTTTATCTGGCTACAGGGGCGAGATAATAAATAATAATTCTAAATTTAATAGTTTATGAGACAATGACGATCTTTAAGCTTTTAATATATAGACTAAAGAACCCTCGTTGCGAAAAGGAACAAATAACATTTTCGCCCTGGATTGTCTCAAAGACAGTAAACCGAATGACACTCTGAGTCAAGACGCAAACAGCGGAAATATCTGGCGACAGAAATAAATCGTTCGCCCTACTTAAATGGCCAATAAAGCCGAGAATACTTCGCATAATTCAATGCACTTTGAATTGCACTCAACCGAGTCGATATCAGAATGGCTTGACGACAACCCGATGTATGTGTCTGAAACCCAATATTGACACTTCGGACACAATTTTGATACCGTTCAAGCCTAGTAATTGATGAGCCTGCTCGAATTTTAGTTTTACCGAGATTCGAATCCAGAAGCTCTCAACGCGTTCAACCAATGAGCTAGGGCGTTTAACCCGTTGAGTAAGTAGTAAATAATGCAAACGCATTCAGGATCTTGATGCTTTCCAAGAAGGCGTTTATCTACTTTGTAGGGATGTTTAGTGCGATGCGGTTCGAAGTTTAGATCACTTTATTGAGCTGTATTTTAGTGGTACAGAAATCACTGTTATAAATCACTGTATTTCCAAAACGGTGTAAGCCGTAGAGACGTAGACGTTGCCTAGCATTCGAATACCAGACAATTAAGACATAATTGAAACACATTTAACGGTATAAAACGCAAAATACATTTGTTAATTTATTGTAACTTCGGCCCGACGTTTCGGATGTTTAGATGTAACTACAACGTACTACCGATAGAATATCTATTATCTATGTTTTTCACGAAGTTTTATATCAAATTTGATTGCGGTCTAGTCACGTAACTATTTTTATACTATACCTCTTTATATTTTTGCTCTCAATAGATATCCGATATGCGTATAATGCACCTTTACTATCTGTGCATGGAATACTCTCTTGAAATTCGATTGATACAAAGCACCAGTGAGTTTTCTATACACAGGTACTACAATACTCTAATAAATAAATGAAAAGCCTTTGTAATATTATATCTAATAAGCATTATAGTAGTATTATGTATCGAATGTTTGGAACTAGCTTTTATTTTCGGACATTCTTGGTTCAGAGCTGAACTGTGACTGTTACTGATTCGAATTTCGAATCACAGTTCCCAGTCACAGAGTGAAAAGTTGCGTAACATCTCGACTGTCTATTTTAGTCGGCAAATATGCATAGAAATCGAATCTAGTATCGTGGCTCCATAATGGTACTTGCCACCTCGACATTGAATACCATATAAGAAACGAACGCCGCTACTGTTGGAATAATTAATTAATCTAAACTCAACAACGATTGGTAATTACATAAGCGCCAATTAAAATGCTTGAAAGCTGATAGAGTGTCTAACTCTTAAGTATGTAAAAAATATCGTCAAGTTTAGTGCTCGGCGTAGATAAAACAGTTTTAACGGTTTTAAACGCGAAATATCGGTCATAGATCTATTGTAGTTGCCACTAAAAAGGTGTTTTTTAATTTTACAATTCGCGTAAACTACATACATGGCTTAATAACATATTTAACTATTTACGTATATTGCGCGAGTAGTACACAAATAAATTATTTTTTTAACAGTTTGAAGCTGGAAATATACTAATCAGATTATATACAGTTCATTGTAACTACGGCCGTTTCGTATGCCAAATATAAAGTACGACGAAAGAGATGGCGCTAGCGTTGCAGATTTGACATTAACATTAGAGACACCCTCCACATTCTGTTCTCCCGTGACCACGACTGCTGCAGAGCATCCGAAATGCCGTAATTATAATAAATTGTAAGTAGGTTAACCAACATATTTAAAGTGTTTTATTTATATATACATAATTGTTATGTTATGTGTATAGACGTTGTGGTTTTTTCCACGGAATGCGCGGAATGTATGTTATAGATATATACATATAGATATTATTATTTATTTGCATAACCGCAACGCCGTCGTGTACATGTCAGAAGTAATTAATATTTTAGATGATGCAATTAAATTATATACAAAAAACTAGATATATCAACTATTGGTATAGCCAAAGAACTTAGCGTGCGCGTCGGTCCAATAGTAAGAATGTACAATGAGCAAGACGTTTTCGAAGAAAGACTAAAGAATGACTTGAACCAGGACATGTCATACCGTTGCTTTAAAACCTTTCTGCCATTGAGATAACTTATTAGCTTATTTAATTTATGTGAGGTCTTAGTTGCAAACGAGGAAATTATTCAAATTTTACTTAATGAAAATGAAATTCGGTTATATGACGAAAAATAAACTACTGGACTTGAACATGAACATGTTTATTTGGCTAAACATGAATGTGTCTAGACGGCTTTCAAGTGTTGCCACGTCTATATTTCAGACAGATACTATTGCTTCAAATAAAACACTTAACGATTTAAAACGCGAAATTAACTAATTTACATATTTATTTTAACAACGGCTCCACATGTATATTTGCGTTTTAAACCGTGAAAGTGTTTATTTAAACGTAATGCACTCGTAATCTAAATTCAGTAATGTCTTCGCTTTGGTCTGTTTCAATATTTAATTTATATTTTGTTTGGACATTTTTTTATTAATAACATTATACGACCTGTCAGATGCTTTACAGCAGCCGTGCTGTCAAGTAAAAGCTGTTTTGTTTAAAATTGAAATATTTTCGAAGCATGAATCACGAACGGTTCGCATACGTCTCGCTTCACGGTCGGCTTCTAAAGAATTGTCTGATCTTATAAATCAAGACGTTTTATGTCTAGACTTTAAAAAAGTTGTTAAAAATACTTTCAGCTGTTTCAGAAAAATGTTTTTGATTTTAGCATGAATTCAGATCTGGAAATCGAACCCACGACATCTTTCATCCATTGCTACTACTGTACCACCAAGCCCGCCATGTGATAGTTTATTATTCTAGACAAAAAGAAACAAAATAAAATTTGTCTGTCAGCATTAATTATTATAACTTAATTTAAACGAAGGATTCGGTTAATTTTGTACACATTATTTTTGTAAGCTGTTCTGTATTCTTCATGACATTTTGCAATAAAATATTCAGTATTAGAATGACAAAATAATGGATGAAATGCAATATACATAGTTTCTCATGATTAAATTATCAAGTCTAAAACTTTAACCAATAATGTTTTGGACTCAAGAATTAAGTTTAATAATTATATATTGCGAAACCAAATGATGAACACAGTATTTCTTAAAAAAAAAAAGATATCATGAGTACCTACTTTTAATTTCGTACTTTTAGTAAGTAGGTATCGTTTAACCATTTATATCGTCTCTTTGGCCATGTTAATACGAAGCGTACAAATAAATAAAATACGACGGTCACTAAATCAGTCAGAGACAAAGATTTTTAGTATAACGCGTCGTGATTCATCTATGTAATTAGAACTAGAATTGCCTGACGCTGCTTCGAATGACTCATGCGCAGTAAAAGGTACAGTCGGTGGCAAAAAATGTGTATACATCTAACCCTCATACTCTTTTGTGACTGAGTCTTTTAAAGAAACATCTAGGATACGACGCATTAAAATTTGACACAATTCGTTTGAAACATAATCACGTGATAATGGAGATTTTTAATGTAAACAGTAGAATGCTTGCCCGAAAACTTAATCGTACTTATTGACTGCTGTGTGTAACATAAGCTGTGTGCGTATTAAAAAAAAATAATAACCCAACCTAAGCTATGCAAAATGACCGCAAAAGCCTTATGCAATTTCTAAGTTTTAAGAGGTATCGTAAAACTGTATCATACTTTTTGCAACCGACTGTACACGAGTAGCGATGACCAGCGTAATCTGAACCACTCCCTTCCTGCAGAGTTAGAGTTCACAATGACAGACGGAGAGCTCTTTCTAATGGTTCCGCGCTGGTAAATCATGTGTACTGCCGTACATAAGGGCTGCAGTGTGAACCTTTTTTCTTGTTGCATCTCAAGACCGGATGATTGTTTTATTTCTTGTTTTAAGAAATTGATAGCGTTCTTGCGATGTGTACACTTTATATGTGGGATTATGTTCGCGTGTATAATGAATAGAATGTAGATTAGTATTTTTATATTTGAAAACTTTAAATTATTTAATAATTAATGAATAATATTTTCTCCTGTTATTGCACATGATGGCACTATATAATTTAAGAATCGATAATAAATTAAAAATTTTTTTTGATTCGGATAGGACTTGAAACGGCATCGTCAGCGTTCCGTCCGAACAACAGTCTCCCCGTGACCACGGCTGCTGCAAAACATCCGAAACGTCGGGCCATAATTAAAAATATTTTTTTTAAGTTTAACCATTACATATGGCGTTTTAAACCGTTAAAGTGTTTTATTTTAATACTTTAACTATGTTAGTACGTGAAGACGAAAGATGAAATGATACTTCTTGTTGTTATTACTTTTATCGTATTAAAACGTAGTACATATTTGTATTATGTTTTTATTTAAGTTTTCTAAATATTATTAAATTTTTTACAGATTTCAAAAAGGATTGGTCAGATCACGCCCTATGGTGGCCCACGCGAAACAAATGGCTGTCCCGCCCGAAACATACGCTGGACCAGTACGGAGTCCATGCTGATGCTGCTCTCCACTTCACACCAATGCACAAACCCCTGCGGATCCAGTTACCAGACCTGCGTTACATCGACTGCAAGATTGACTTCTCCATTGACACTTTCAGCGCTGTTGTCCAGTTGTGCAAGAGTCTAGGTAAGAGGTATCTTTAGATAAACTTATATTAGTAAGTGAGTAGCCTTCTGCCAAACGACTATGATACCATTAAAACGTATGTAGTTTCTCTTAGTCCTTAACTTAAATTATTTAAAAATTATCAAGAAATAAGAATATATATAGGATTTACATATAAATATATAATGACGAGTAAAATCATAAATTGCGAATTAAAATGCTTATTTTTTAAGTTTCTATCATGTGTCATACTATTTATTTCTTTCAGGTATACGGCATCCAGAAGAGTTGTCCCTCTGCTATCCCCTCGAACCATCCCACCTAAAGCAGAACTACCAGAACCTGAAGGAAGCTAAGAAGATCAAAGCCTCCCATCCTGCAGATACTAACACGTTCATAGCCGCCACGCGTGGTTCGTCCAACAGTCTTGACAGGTCTCTGCCATGCCCTGCTACTCCGCCACCGCCCAGGTCGCTTTCCGCTACGCCTGTCGCATCACAACAGGTCAGTTTTGTTAAACGTTTAGAATAACTTACGGCCTATGAAAGAAAACAAACAACGGGGCCGTTCTAATTGTCATGTCTGGCTCATAATCCACGGATCGTGGGTTCGATTCCCACCGGGTCCAACATATTCATCAATATTAAAAAAAAAACACTTTAACGGTTTAAAACGCGATATATTAGTTAAACTTAGTCCTCCATCCTTAGTCTCCCCGTGACCACGGCTGCTGCAAAGCATCCGAAACGTCGGGCCGAAGTTAAAAATCATTTTCAAATAAGTTTAACTAATACATCGCGTTTTAAACCGTTAAAGTGTTTTATTTAAATGTGTACTACTCGCGTAAACTATAGACAGTATTTAATATTCATCAATAATTAAATTTTTCAATTAATATTGTTTATGAAACATGTACCACTTCGTCTGGAAACCTGCATATAAAATGGGTGGTTGGAATATCGAAATTCAGTCCGGGTAACAAACCACTGCCCACAGACGAAAAACGTGTTCGATTTCGGTCTGTGGATTTGCAAATATCTAAAGTCAAAAAGGGTCGAAGCCCGAAAAACGATATAAAAACTTAACAAGATGCGCGCTGACCTATTTTGACTAGAGACACACCGAATATAAATATAAATGGGTTTATTAAGATAAGAATAAGAATGTGATTTATATTGTTCATTTTTTACGACGATAATGAATAAGTACGAATAAATTTCTTGTTATGACTCGCCACTACCACTCGCGTCCAGTAAAGATATATCGTAACTTTTGCTACCTTTCCGATTCCAGAACGGTACGCTTCGTCGCTACGGCGGTCACATATACAGCACACAGAGCGACGGCTCCAGCGATGGTGGCTACTGTGGTACCCCACCTCGGGCGGCATCTATGGACGCCCTGGACTCGCTCGCCGAACTGTCCCTGGCAGATTCGCCACTAGAGCCTGACAGCCAGTCGCGCGAGTCGCTTCTGACACCAAAGTCCCTGATGGAACGCGCTAGGATGAATGTTGGGTAGGCTGTGCATTAAAGATGTTGCTCTTGACTAATAATTTTAAATAAGGAAGTTTGTAATAGATATCTAGTAAAAAAAATGATACATACAACTAAAGGGTCTGCACAAGTAAACGAAAGAAGAAGGACTTGCTTATCGTATGATGACAATTATTGCATGTTAAAGGCATTTATTGAATTGTTTCATTAGGTACTTTTAAAAAACACCAATAAGAATCTGAATAACTTCATCTATGGTGTATTTATTCTAACCGTGCATTTTTTAATAATCGTGTTTTTCTTATAAGGTTTACGTTGATTTACACTAAAAACACTTTGAGACACACAAATCATGCACGATCGCTGCAAAGCATTACAAAAGTGGAGTTAAATAATAATGTAATAACAAATTACAAAAAAAGGTCGTCATAATAGTGATTTTAGTATTGAGGTCGATCGAAGCTTGATCTTTGGCAACAATTTCACTCTATAAAAGGTCTTCTCTAGTTCTCTATGGTTTGAAATCGGCCATATTTGTTTTTGCCAAGTAAGAAAAAATTAACATAATCACTGAATATAAATCGTCCAAATTTTTGAAAAACGTGTGTATTATAATCTCTTCCATTAACCAAGAAGTTATTTATTGCCATAATGTCGTGGTAGTAATGATGTTCAATCCATACTCTGACCTTCCAGCTGGCTAGACTCGTCCCTCTCCATAATGGAGCAATATGTCCGCGAATGGGATACGCTGCAGCTTCGCTTCAAGTTCTACTCGTTCTTTGACCTGACGCCGCGCGCCCAAGACGCGTCGAGGCTCAACCAGCTATACCAGCAGGCCCGTTGGCAGATCCTCAACCAGGAGGTGCACTGTACTGAAGAGGAAATGCTACTCTTCGCCGCTTTACAGGTTTGTTGCGAAAATTGTTTAAAACAAATAAATCGGTAATATTATAAGACTTAGAGTCCAGTAATAAGAACTTAAAATAGTCAACTTTATTGGCAAACGATCCTAATAGCGGCAACCAACCTAACTAACGCCAACCTGTTGGAGCTTTGAAGAGAAAATATAACATCACGTATCTACTTTCAGCTGCAAATAGAGCTGCAAACCTTAACCGGTGGTGGTCTAGAAGCAGCAGACGGATCCAATAGCAGCGGTGCTGCTGCTGCACCCGAAGACGAGATCGATGCAGCCCTCAGCGAGTTGCAAGTACAATTAGAAGGCGGTCCGCCGGCACGTCCCGATATAACCCATGTACCAGAATTAGCTGGTTACTTGAAGTATAGGGGGTAAGTTACAATGACTATGAGGAAATTGTTTCTTTAAATTATTATTAGATCAACTCGTTATCGCTACCTGTGAGAGATTGAAATAAAACACTTGTCACAGTGTAGAACGAGAAATATTGTCGTTGTAACGACCCGATGTTCGGATGCTTAAATGCATAAACCAGTATACTAATGGTATTATATGTACTATGTTAATTTAATCCTTTTCAGTATTATATATTGTTTTCGATGTTATATTTTTAAGTAATATGTATTTTGTTTTTTATTTATTTTTATATCTATTTTTCCATTGTCGGTCGTTCTCGGCGTGCCACAAAGAAAGTTTCACGGCGAGACTTGTGTGTAAGATATAGTATTTGTTATCCCCTGATGTGTATTTTATTTTCCAATTTTCTGTATATTTTAAAATAATATACTAACATACGTTTGAGTTTTGAAATAATGTGGTTTAATGGTAAGCTTTTCTGTAAATAAATCTTTATGGTGAACCAAAATTTAGCCCCACAAATGTATTACTAATCGTTTTTGAATTCGTATAACATTTGAAACTTTGCTTTTTGCGCTTTTCCTCAATACATATGTATTAATTTTTTTATAACCTGTGCCATTTTAAATATTAATTTAGGCAACCACTTTGATTAGTAATATTGTTACTAAAGTATTATATATGCTTTGGTGAACAGACGTCAGCGTTTCACGCTGCGCGCCTACAAACGTGGCTGGGTCTCGTGTCGCGACGGAGTGCTGCGCATACACAGCTCTCGCGACGCCGCTGCTAAGGGCGACCCGCCCTCTTACCACGTCGAACTGAGAGGAGCTGAGGTTCGTTTGCTGTCATACATCATCAATTTTAATGCAGAACATTTTTTTTAAAAGAACCATGTTTTTACATTTTTGTTTAAAACTACCTTCCAAAACCTACTTTCCAAGTAGTTTTCACTTGAAAGGTTTCCAAAAATTATCACCAACAATAAATTCAAATATTTATAGGTTCGTAAGTAACCATCACATCATATACTACACACATCATACATACACACATATCTTTTTTTAATGCATTTTATATTATGTTCAGGTGACACCAGACGCCCACCCCGCTTCTGGTCGATACGGCATCAAATTAGAAGTGCCTTCAGAAGACACCATGCACGAAATGTGGCTGAAGTGTGAAAACGTAAGTATATTTCTATTAAATCGAGTCACCGTGTCCTACACGTCATGGTCGATTTTTTGACGTGACAACGTCTTATAATTCGATAGAGCCGGCTGCACGCACGAAAAAACATGACTCATGCGGCGTTACCTCGCTCTGAGGCGTTCCAAGTAAGGCTTGAAGTGCAAGCGAGAGCGCGGAACGCGCGACAAAGAAGCACAATCGCCTTTGCGTTCGGCAGCGTTCGACATCCGTCTCTCAATTTATTTTAATTATTGATACATGCACCTCTTTGTCTTCAAACGCTAAAATCTGGAATTTAATATTCAATTATTTTATTAAGCAGCCAAGCATAAGACATTGATATGCAAGTGTTAAGGTTGAAATTACATTATGAAATGAATTATGTGAAATTATTTAAAATAGTCATACTATTTCAAATAATTCCCTGGTATAATAAATACTTAATTAATACTTCTGAAGTAACAAATCATAAAATAATTTTAATTTTTCAGGAAGATCAATATGCCGATTGGGTAGCTGCGTGCCGACTTGGTTCACGAGGTCGTTCGTTGGCCGACGCGTCTTTCTCAACAGAGGTGTCAACTGTAAAATCGCTGCTGGCGCTGCAGAGGCCGCAGCCGGGAGCGGCATTGAACCAGCACAGCCTGCCGCACCTCGACCACTTGCAGCCGGAAAATTATTTAGCCCCGCGATTCCTTAAGAAGCTTAAAAGCAAGGTATGGTCTTCTTAAGTGTTTTTATTGGCTACCACATATTGTAGCAAGAGTGTCCGGAGTCTTTACGACCTTGTGCTTAGGCCCCTCTTATTATTTAAAACGATTTAGGGGGCGGGGTTAGGCAATAGCTTGAGAGGGTTTTGACTTTTGAGCCCTTAAGCTGTATGATTTTAGAATTAATTATATAAACAATTCAAAAAATTGTATTTTGTAACGTATAATAGTTTGTAACAGGTGTAGAATTGCTGGTTTTAACATCCAGAGTAAAAGTTTCAATTGATGTTTCATTCCTCAGTTCACCCAACGCGTGCTTGAAAGCCACGCGAACGTGAAAGACCTTCCGCTGCTGGAGGCTAAACTTCAATATATCAAGACCTGGCAGAACTTGCCGGACTACGGCCAGACGCTGTTCGTGGTTCGCTTCATGGGCCACCGTAAAGATGAGATCATCAGCATCGCCAACAACCGCATTATGCGACTGGACCCTAACACCGGAGACCACATCAAGACCTGGCGGTTCAGCACTATGAAGGTACTCATGCTTGTTTTACTCAGAAACTTATTATGCATATATTTTTATAAGAGGAATGCAAGAGGTGAACCTGATAAAAGGTGAAATATACCAAGCGTATAACATCTACAAATGACGCGTTGTCTACCTCTTTTGGTTTAGGATATTCGGAAATCCACAGACTAAAACTGAGAAGCGTATAAAGATTACCTCTTCTTCATCGGGGGACCATGGTCCGTGACCCGGACGGAATTTCAATTCCTACCACCAATTTAATAGGCAGATTTTCCAGGCGAAGTCTAAAAATGTATTCATTTATTTTACGAACATGTTGGGATTGAGCCTCCGACCCTTTTGATACATACATATCATGCTACCATGAGCCTTTCAAAATCTGTCGCAGACTCAGTCAATGTTTTATTTCATTAAATTTGCTAGGAACTCCTTACTTTCAAAATAACTAACGCGAATTAATTATTTCCAGGCCTGGAACGTAAACTGGGAGATAAAGCACATGATGGTGCAATTCGAGGAGGGAAGCATCATATTCTCAGTCCAGTCCGCTGATTGCAAAGTAGTCCACGAATTCATTGGAGGCTACATCTTCCTCTCGATGCGTTCAAAAGACGCCAACCAAACTTTAGACGAAGAACTATTCCACAAATTGACCGGTGGATGGACATAAATTATTTATTTTTAAAATGGTACCACTGGGGGGCTATTCTCGTAATTTTTTATATATTTTACGCTGACATATGTCTGAAATGACATAAATTGATTTTTTAAGAATGGCCTCCCTGCAGAAACGACCACCAAATACGGTAATTGTTCGTTAGGGGACCCGGAACTATATACAATAATTTTAAGCCTTATAAAATGTACAGACTTTTATTGTGCCTTGAGGAATTTACCATAAAGGGGTGTTTATTATTTATTACAATTTGACGTATAGCACACTATGTATTTTTTATACTAACTAAAAGCTAATATTGTGAGAATTATTTTATATACAAGACGTTTTGAGATGAATTTCTTTTACTGCATTACAGAAATATGCACAAAACCTTTGGATAACTTGGATTTTTATAAGGATTTTTTATTTCTATTGACTTTATAGTGCTTCCATTGAGCTTTGTAAATGCCAAATACAACTTACTCTGAACGCTTCCACTCTAAACATCACAGGTCAATATTAGTACATGTTAATCAATTACGACACATTAAGAAATAGAACGAATCTCAATATAATACTGCGAAGAGATTTTTTTCAAATGGTTCTATTACAATATGGGCTTATACAAAACATAACGGTGCTTAGAAATAACTTATGGATAATGTGTGGCCTTAGCGTTTTATAAGTTTGCCCATTACGTCTAAAGTCTAGCCTAAGCTAGTTTTTATATTGCTAAAAAGATCTAACCGCTTATTTTCTGAGAATAATTCTATTTACTTTAAATTTTAATATAACTATGAGAAGTGGTGTCATTAAAATTGCATATAATGCTATATTAATTATGCGTAGTTAAGTATTAACATTATTTCGCCTATTTTAATATAGAATATTTGTACAAAATGGTATGTACGCTATAAAATACATTATTATGTTTGTAAATGAATGTTAAAATAAATGTAAATTAATAACAAGCATTTTGTTAATTTTTTAATGGGACTCATGAATATTAGACGAGGAAGATTGCGCAACCACAAAACTTGGATAAGAAGCATTATGAATAATTATCAAGCAATAATTATAATTAAGAAAACATGGACATTTTTCTCTTACATTCAGCTGAAATAAATAATTAAATTTCTTTAGTTGAATTTAATATCTTGACATAGTTGAGGAAAATTACAGAAATATACATAAATAATAAATAATAAGTTTCATAAAATATATTTAATGCTAGATTAGCTGTTCCATTAAATGACTGCAGTATGCCTTGACATTATTTTTATTCTGTTAAATATATTATCTGTATCTGTCACAACAGGGTGACAACCGACAATGACAATTGACTTAGTTTAAAAGTTTATAAAGTTCTCAAAACGGGAACAATAAATTGAAGAAAGTAAAAAAAATATAAGACTTAAATAAAATATAAAATTTTGGTTCAAACCCTCACTTGTTATTTTAAAACAGCATGATATAAACACAAACTTTATATTTAAATACTCAACTCAAAGTACCATCCTTTTTGTTGGCGTGAGCAAAGGTTAAAGACCTAGAAATGGCTTTGAAATTCGCACGGCAGACATGGAAAACCCTGTGTCTACATGAGGGACGCAAGGATATCATGAGGAATTTAAGCACAAGTGAACCTGCAAGGTTAGGAATGATTCCTATAGTAGTCGAACAAACTGGTAGAGGCGAGCGGGCTTACGACATCTACTCGAGACTATTGCGAGAACGAATTATATGTCTAATGGGCCCCATTAATGACGCAATTAGTTCCTTGGTCGTTGCTCAACTATTGTTTCTACAGTCTGAATCTAGCAAGAAGCCTGTTCACCTATATATTAATTCACCAGGGGGTAATGTGACTGCTGGTTTGGGTATTTATGATACGATGCAATATATAACACCCCCAGTGGCCACTTGGTGTGTTGGACAGGCCTGCAGTATGGCTTCACTGCTCTTAGCCGCTGGAGCACCGGGTATGCGGCATGCTTTACCTAACTCTAGAATTATGATTCATCAACCATCAGGTGGTGTTACAGGTCAAGCTACTGACATTCAAATTCAGGCAGAGGAGATTTTAAAACTGAAAGCTCAAATTAATGGTTTATATGTGCGTCACACTGGTTTACCTATTGACAAAGTGCAGACATCAATGGAACGTGATTACTTCATGTCTCCAGTTGAAGCAAAGACATTTGGATTAATCGACAATGTTTTAGAGCATCCGCCATCACATGCTATGGAAAATGAATCTGGGGCTCCGGGAACAGCGACCACTAGCGATTAATCTTGTGATAAAGTCTAGTTTATTGAAGTTATGAATATATTTGTTATATATATTGTTTGTTTTATTTTGCTACTTGTTATCTAACTATTACTTTATCTCTCAGTGGAAGGACCGTTCTTATTATATGTATATCTAAAAACATAGATATATTATCATGTATAATTATAGGTTTGGTGTGTATCCAATGTAGTTTTAAGGTAATATGAATTTGACGGGAATAAAAGTCAAGAACATTAAAAATTATTTATTCCCTGTCAATCTATTGGGCATAATATCTTCTCTGCTTTATCGTGAACCCATGTATAGTAGTAGGACACATTTGTATAGACTATAATTGCAGGGTAAGCATTAACCAAATGTGACACCAAACCCACTATCTGGTAGTCTTTGCTAACCAATCCACTGCCTGAGTCTCCTCTAAAAAATAGTGAAATATGTATAACCTCTTTATAATAAAACTCTTTGTACTTTTTATAGATGGTAAAATATTTAACCAATAGTACAAAGTTCTTCTGCTATTATATTAAATAGAGTTTTTTTATAGTTTAGATATTTTTATCCTATTATTATTGTATTAATCAAGGAAATGCTATGATAGAAGGCAATTAAAGTACCCTATTAAGTATATTCATTATATTCTAGTCCAGCCTTGAAAATTTGTAATTTAATTCAATTCTATATTGTGTCTAGTCCATTAAGGAATAGTATGTACGGCGATGACATTTTTTATGATAGAGGAGGACAGACTAGCATGGTGCCCACTTGAAGGAATGTAAAATACCCCAGCTATATAATATCTTAACAAGATGCACTGCGACCTATTTTGACTTTGGATATTCGGAAATATACAAACTGAAACCAAAACGGGATTGAAGTTTAGGTACGTAATCCGATTTGAATTTCGAATCTCCTACCCTCATTTAATATTCAGATTTCCAGATGAACTCCTAGATGTTTCAGAACAATTATAAATTGATTAGAATCATGCTAGACCCGGTGGGAATCGAACCCGTGATTTTTTGATTATAAATCACAATTAACTACAATCATCAACGAGTCCTTAATAATTGTGGGTAAAGAACAAGAACGACGCTGGTTATAATAGCATATCACATCAGGACAATTTTTTATAAGATCGTTGATTGACTCACTTTGAAGGCCTCGCCATTTTAGGGTCAAAACTTCCCGCGCAAATCATCCCCGGATGAAGGGATCCAATACGGGAGCAAGAATCCTTACTTCTCAATTTTTGCGAAACACTTTTCAATTTGTAATCAAATTCACTCATTTGGGCCTGAAAATTTAAAAACTTGGTTTGTACACAAAGGTTTTAGTAATTAAGCGATTACGTTGGTTACTTTGGTTGCAAGATTAATTGTGTTATAAAGGAAGGTACAGAGGTATTAAAAGTACGCTAAGAATTGCTCGGAAACCAGACAATGGAAGTGAAAGAAATTCAGAGATAATCGAATTTAAAAAAAAGACATGTTTTGTATTATTTTATTGTAAACACCACAATAATGTTTAAATAAAAGGCGGTGTTATCACTATACAATAATCCCTTCCAGGCAACCTGAGGTGAAGGGAAAACAAAGAGAAAGGACTGAAGGTAGGCGGTGCTTGAGAGGATCGTGAAAAGGCAATTAAGAACTGGAAAGGAGTTTATTCGAAAACTAAAGTTTTAAAAGTATGGATAAGTAGTTTATAAGATCTTTTATTAATTAAAAAGATACTCACGTTAATAGCTCCCCAACCAGCCAATATTTCTTCGCCATCCTTAGGCGTGCTTGGTCGCAAGATAACGCGTTTTATAAGGTTTCCCAAAGGTAATGCTTCCTTCAATTTTACCAGGGCAATGTCATTTACTATGGTATCACTATCGTATGATTTATGTCTGTACACTGCCTTCGCTGATCTCACTAAGGTCACCTAAAAGAAAGTAATCTAGCCATCCAATTATTAAGGTTCTACCTATTAACACTTAGCGAACGCTTGTTTATTTCACTAACACACTTGTAACGGTTTAAAACGCGATATATATTCGTTACCTTTTTAGACCATATTTTATCTACAGCCTGAAGTGGCGCATGCTTTGCAGGTTCGCATTATAAATGGTACCAACCGTTTTGTACTGGGTAGTTTTGTAAACTACAGACTGTACTTAATCCTTGTTTATTTTAATACATATATATGTCAACTCAAAATAGCTCTTATTACATCTCATAACATTATCCCGCCGTGCGGTTTTAAAGGCATACAATTTCGTGTATTTATTTTAAAAAGAAAGAAAACATAACATTACTTTTTATATACCTAATTAGCCATTTATATATTTATATAGCAGTTGATAATTAAAAAACCAATCATTCTTTTATATTTTTTTTTTCTAATTTTTGTATTTTGAACCGTATCCGTAGCGCACGCAACGGACACCGTCAAAAATAAATAGCTTCTTTTTTGTTTTTTCACATTTCTCGCTATTTCTTCGGCTATTTGTCGCACCGTCAGGTTTTATAGCCTAAAGCATTCCTCAAAAACTTCCTATAACCAGCACAATTTTTTATCGATGTAATTCGAACCAGTAGTTCCTGAGATTAGCGCGCTCAAACAAACAAACTTTTCAGCTTTAAAATATTACTATAGATACGATATTTCAATTAAACGTTACTACCTTAAAAACATCATGATGACCGGCGTACACGCCTATGTAGCTATCTTTAGTAATCGCTTCAAAACAGTGAGCGGCTGTGACCAGCAGCACTTGGTTCAAAATAGACGATCCACATATGAACTTAGCACCTTCCACATCTATCTCCAGGAATGCAACGTGGGGGAAATTCTTAATCGCCGCGTATTCCCCCCCTACCACTTTTCCTTCCAAATTCTTGCATAATGAGGAACTTACGTACGAAATAAGATAGAAGAAAATAAAACTTGGATACATATTCGAGTTCTGCGTGTAAAATGGGCCAATAAAACATGATTAAAGTGTTTTATAGGTTTAATTCCGTTGTTATGGCACCGTAAAGATTGTAATGACGAAATGTAATTGAACGAGACTTCGGTTTGTGCGCGGGCGTACAATTTTTTATTCTATTCATAATCATGCGAATGAATAAAATGTATTCAAGTAATATGTAATAGATGTTGTTAAGGTTTTTGTGTAAGATTAATAAAAGCCATTATAAAAAATATTTCTATTAAGATAAGTATATATATTAATATCTTCGTTTAAGAATAAAATTTTACTAAATTAGAAAGTCTATTGAATGTCTAGTTTGTTTTTATTAAATTCTCAGTGTTTTATGAGATTACCTTATAATTTGTACAGTGTTACCGAAATTGATTGTAATAGAGCATGGCTTGACACTTTTTACTTTAATTATTGTCTTAGTCTGCGGGAGTTAACGAGAAATAGTTCAATTGATTTTAACTGCTCTGCAAGACGTTTCGGGTGACGGCCGTAGTTAAAATAAATTTCGTTATAAACCGTTAAAAGTGTTTTATTGAAGTACTTTATGCAATCTTATAATTTAATTTATCAATTATTTACTTCTAAGTGAGACTGTGAAATAAGTAACTGTTTTCATGGCTCCGCGCTACATTTTGGAATCTAACGCTAAAAATTGCGTCCGAAATATCAAAGATGGCGTCACATTCGCCACTAACTAACCGAAAAGATTCACTAAGTGTTTCTATATCGATAATGATATAAATAAATTATAACCAAAGTTTCTTTTATATTCTATATGACTTTGCTACTACTCAGTTGCTTCGTTACAATATGGTGAGCGGACAAACAAACACACAACAACATCCTTCTCCATACGTATTAAACCGCCCACTTTTCATTTTCTAACGATCATAACGAACGGAGGCAGCGAATATTCCCTTTGAACTTCACGTCTTGGTAAGTAGTGTCTGCGCAAACAAGGTCAGCGAGACATGTGGGCCGTTCCATCAAAACAATACTTTCCTATCAGTCCCTTTTTAATCTGTACTGATCGCAAGATCGGCTTCGGATACACATTGTAATTTCGGCTTTATTTTTCGGTTAAATTCATAGAAGCGCGGCAGGTCGTGAAATCAAAGAAGCGGGAACTCTATTAAATGTGCTATGGTGTAATGTATACGCCCCACAAAACGGTTGCCACGTCGAGACAATTTTTTTGAAATTATAAGTTTTTATGCGTATCTATACTAATATTATAAAGCTGAAGGAGTTTGTTTTTTTGAACGTGCTAATGTTTGTTGTTGCTGGTTCGAATTTAATTAAGTTTGTTGTGTTAGATAGACGGTTTATCTAGGGAGGCCTTTGCGTTAAGACGTTGCGACCAATAGGAGCGAAAAAACAGTAAAAAATACGGAGATAATTGTTCTTTAAGGGCTTCCGTTGCGTGCGAGTCAAATTCATGAAAATAATGACTTCTCTTTAAATGATCCAAAATTCCGCGTCAGTCCATCATTACAATTCACTCGCAAGAACGACTTGAGGCGGACGACGTCGTGGTAACAGCTATATATTATAAAGCTTGCAAAAATAAATATGCCCAAAATAACTATACGACGCAAACAAAGTCGGTACACAGCCAGTGTATATTTCAACATTCGGTTCGGCTTCGATTGCGGCCGACTGCCAAACCACCATTAATCGGGCGCTAATAATCTGCGACGCCTGCGCGTCCCGCCGATCGATAAACGGTGACGTCAAAGGCATCCGGCTTCAGTCAGCCGCTGGTGGCCACGGTGATCATGTGGTTGCAATGTATCACCGCAACGGTGTTGTTGGCCGCGGCCTCCTCGCGCGAAATTTTCACAAACACCTTCCTGGTCCGTTTCAAGAGGTCGTTGCGTCACGAAGAGGCCCGGGACATAGCCCTCCACCACGGCTTCGACAATCTTGGCCCGGTAAGCACGTGACTGTGGTAAACATAACTATTGTAGCGGGAAAGTTGAAAGGAAGTGGATAGCTTTATATGAGATACGTGGAGCTAAGCTATTTGGTTTTTATTACTTCTGCCCAAGTATATTTCATATTTTTTTAGGTTTGTAATTTAGTTGAAATACCGATATTAAGATAATCATTATAGCAGACTAGTATTAAATTAATGTATAAAAATTAAAATTGAAATGGTGAATCTTCAACACAATCCTCATGTTCTCGCGTATCTTACTTGGCGTAAATAAGGCTAAACTATTTACTATATTAACAATACTACAATAATTATAATCTTGGTCTTAAATTAATAAAAAAAAGTCATGGGATTCGAACCCAATCGTCGTCTTATGTTATATCTTACTTGATATTTATAAGATAGGGATTATTTATATCCAAGTTATAGACTAATAATATGATTTAATAGTTAAGTCTATTGCTTTTGCATGAGTGTTCGAGCCTCGGTTAAGGGTAATCTGACTTACTTCTTGCCTGTAAATAAGAATGATAAGAAAAAAGGGAACAAAAATGTGTTCGCCTATTGACTGATTTTTAAAATTCTTTATATAATGGCTTACGTTAGACTTAACCTAGTGTACATTGAACTTTTCCTAGATTAGCCACAAATTGAGTTTATATACATTACTGTTGACCAAGAATATATAATAAGAAATAATTCAGAACTGTGTTCACATCATATATATGTTACTTACCGGGACGTTACTAAAGTTTCCATAGCTGCTTTTTTTCCATATCTAAAAACCATTTCATTTTCGTATTCAATTTCTCTCTTTCCAAAATTTGTAGAAGAAACTAAAGCGATTCTACAAATTTCAATACAACTCATTCGTTACATGAACGGCAACTTTACAACACCGAATATATAGCTAAGACACGCATATAAACACGAATGGGGCACGAAACATTGTACTGGTGTCCATTCGCCCAATGCTGAAACTAAGTACTTCAGCTTCAGCGTTGAAGACTTAACTCGTGACGCGCCTGTTGCAGGCTTTTATTAAATTGATAACCTGTTGAGTGATAAGCTATAGATTGCTGTATTGGATAACTTTGATAGCGAAACAATCAGAGCGCTACATTATGTCATAGCGTTATCTTATTCGGGATTGTTCAGCCAAGTTACCAGAATAATGACATAAGGGCCGATTGCACTATTCAAATCTCATTACCTTTAAATAACATTTTTTATCACAATGTATGTTTTATTTGGGGACATGCGGTTTCACGTGGCGTAAAAATAAGTTCAGTAATATTTTCAGCGTTTTAAGCCATTAAAAGTGGTTTATATAAGAATTACTAGCATGAAATACAGATAATACTAAAGTTACCAGGTCGTTGTATATTGAACTAGTTTTTTAACGAATTAATACAGACATAAAAACACTTGTAAATTGATATATACTTATTTATTTGTTTCTAATGGCGGTCTCCTGAAACCTACTAATTCCCTAAATCTTTAAATTATTAATGTTTTTAAGATAGTTTAATGCCTTTTTTAATAATGAAAAACTTTATAATAGCAATTAAAACCTGTTTTTGTCTTTCTTTTAAACCCTGTTTTTCTCTCTGAAGCAAGGGGGCAAACACATTTCTGTGTTCGTTTAACTAATTAATTTCATATATATTTATTTACAAGCAATAATTAAAAGCATTTTTGTGCCTGACTAAAAAACATTGTCATGCTGAACGGTACAATTTTGTAAATAATGTAAAGTCTAAATTACCACAGAACGGATAAAACTACGGAACAAGGCATAATGTATCAAAATACAATGTGCAAATGAGTTATGATTTTAATGAAAAAATAACACACGCTTTTCCTGATACTGTTTTTGAAATATCAACTTTCAGCGTTCACTAAAGCGCCATTCCACTAAGTGCTGCCAAAATAAATAGGTTCTTAAATCACTTTGCCTAAATTGTCAGACAATTACTTAAGTGTCCCCGAGTTGAGAATCTATAGACTGGACATAGCAATACCTAAAATTATAACTTGCCGAAAGCTGAACCTGAGACCTTATGAGTTTTCTCTAAGGACAAGTATGATTATTAATTTTTAGTATGTACAATAGCAGTAGTTTAGTATGTACAACAGATGACTGTGCCCTGTCTGACCGAAAGTAAAACGTTCGAACCGATCAAATTATGAGAATTCTACCTAGTTTCAAAAAAAAAAAATTCTACCGCCTAGAATTCTTCATGAATTTTCTTTCTTTGGTTCGCCTGAAACAAATGAGGTAAAGCCGGCCAATTGTACTAGTTACTAATATATTTTAAATTTGTTGCTCTCTGCAGCAGGAAACGCTGAACATGCAGGTTCAAGACCCAACCCATGTCGTAAGAATTATCAATCTAAAATCGATTTTTAATTTACATAGTGCCATCATGTGCAAATGACATGTGAAAAATATATATTCCGATACTGTATTTTAACCGACTATAAAGGTTTAAGATACGAAAATATGAGTTAGCTTATTTTATGTTAGCTACGATCCAATGTTTCGAATGCTTTGCAGCAGTAGTGGCCGCGGGGGCAACGTACAATACTCAAATCAGGATTCAACATTACAGGATTAAAAACAAATTCTTATTTTTTATATGTAGGTACAGATACTACTTTTATATATGCGAGAGCTACATGTTTCTAAGGATTTAAGAAATTCGACGATGACGTGTGCGACACGGTAGCTCAATTGATCAGAGCAGCAGCTCGGAACGCTCTTAATGCCGGTTCGAGTCTACTTATTTTTAAAACCTTGAAAAGCTTTCAAATAATAAAGTAATTTTCAAAAACGTATAGCAAAAGCGAGAATTTACTACTTTGTACAGTGAATTTTTCTAACTTGGCAAAACACCACAATAAATGGCAGATTCCAAACTATAGAGAACTCCAAGATGACCTTTTATAGAGCAATGTTGTTGCCGCAGATAAAGAAACATCGATATATATAATCGGACCGAGCGATCTCAATATTCAAAATCACTTTTATGACGACCGCTTTTTTATTTTTTTTATGTGAAATTGACGTGACCTTCTAGTGTAACTTTGCTCACACCCCATCCCTATGTAAATGCCGAACTACAAAAATTGTTCAAATATATAATAATTAAAAACATAATCCGGAGCTTCAAAATGTTTAGCGTAAATCATTATAAACTTTGTGGAGAAATCAAGATTTCATCTGTAAGTCGTGTTTACCAAAAAGTGATGATCGATATTATCAATTGTCGAATTCTAATCGCTAATGTTGCCACACCCTGTACCAATTACATATAGGCACATTGAACCACCCGTATCAATGTCATGGTATTATTTTATCTCGACATCGACATTTGTTTAACCTTTTCGTTGGTAAATTTGGCTTAATACACATGTTTAGTATTTTAGTAGAAGGACTAGAATACTCACATTTTTATACAATAGGATCTGCTATATTTAGTTTAATAAAAAGCTACGACCCAGTTAGTACGACTGTAGGTATAGCATTTCAAACTTCGCTTAATAGCGAACGAATTATTAACTAAAATAATTTTAATCCGATGGAAAGTGTTTACTTCATTTTTACTTAGTTCATAAGATGTCTTGTAGTAATAGCTGTAAAGCATCCGAAACATCGGGTACTTGTCAATACCAAACGTGTTAATATAATCCACGTTTTAAACGGTTAAAAACTATTTTACTTAAACTGTTGTTTTTCTGTATCTGATTGTTAAAAAGCATTCGAAATTAAGTCAAAAGGTTTTTTGTAATAGGAATTTAGACCCCACGTTTCCCCTTGACGTTTAAATGTATAATGCATAAAAAAAATAAAAAGCACAACAAAGAATAAAAATCCTGGTAAAAAGTGAGTATTGGAACCTTTCAAAGAAAATGGAAGCGGCCATAAAATCGATATTCGTAAATGGTTATTAACTAGATTCCGCATTATCGCTTCTAACCCAGTTATGAGTTATGTTACAATATGTAGAGTACTGACCTAAATCCCCACTCTCCGGGGAGTTAACCTCCACTCACATGTCGCTCATTTACCCGGGGTGATAACACGAGTCGTTCATCCGGGATACATTTTACGAATGCATGAATGCGCTACGGTCTTTTTATTTCAAAGAGGCTTACCAACTAATAGCTAGTAAAAAACTACTTAATATAATTCATGTGAAGATTATGTATTTGAATTAAAGATAACTTAAGTGTTAAGGTTGAAATTACATTGCGCGAGAGGTGCATGTATCGATAAGTTGAAAAAACTCGACGACGAGGTGTAGGACTCGGTAGCTCAATTGGTAGAGCAACAGCACGGATAGCTGACGATGCCGGTTCAGGTCCTGCCCGAGTCGAAATTGTTTTCAATTTATTTTCGATTTTTAAATTATATAGTGCCTTCATGCGCAATAGCATGTGAAAAATATTAATGTTTTCAAAATAATAACCCTTCTAAATTTCTGATAAAACGAGCAGTAATATTATACACATCTAAAAATACAAATAAACAGTACCAGTAGAACCTTTCAAGTGTAAATAATACTCAGTCTTAATATAAAGCTCGCTCGACTTTTGATTACACAAAGATTATAAGCTTATTCCGAGAGGATCGTGTTTCTCGTAGCTACACGAACGAGGCAATTCACTCGCTTTGTAAAGATACATGCTTCGATGAATATCTCATTTGAAGGTATTGTAAGGACTGATTACTTTTAAAATAGGAATATATAATTGATATAAAGCGGATATTTCATATAATTACTAGCTGTGCCCGCGACTTCGTTCGTGTGGAATAGTGTCTTGGGGTAGAATTTTTGATTATTTGACTGTTTATTAATTTATGTAATTGCGCATTTATCGCAGCCAATCTACGTTGTAAGTGCTACTTTGCCGCAACACTCTCACACATCACTCCTACTGTAACTCCCACTTTCACTCCCACTCCTATTCGTGAAAGAGTAACAGACAGACAGACAGACAGACAGAGTTACTTTCGCATTTATATTATCAGTAAGGATGTCCCCCAAATGAAACATAACAAGTAGATATATATATTTTATTTATTTAGTCAGACATAATTCTGTGAGGATGTGTGACTGGCTTTACGAACATGTGACTAATTTTAAAAGAAAATATGTCGATGAACATGTTGTTTCTAAGCAAACAACCGAACAAGTTGTTGTTGTTACACATACATGTTAAATGTAGAGAATGAAAATACGAAAGATGTGAAGTAATTACATTTGTTTTTCGAGCTCCATATTATACGAAGGGTTTAAAACTCAAACGAAACTTATTAGTAATCTGAAATGTTCTCAACAAAGGATAAAATTGCTTTAAAAGTTCGCACGAGGCGTGCGAGAGACGGAAGGATAGCCGAGAATGGTGAGATCAAAGTTTGTTAATTCAAGCCTCAGATTACATACTTTTCGCAAAGTTGTATTAGAAAGTAAACGTATGTGATCTACTAATATGAGAAAATGTACTCAATACACAATATCTATAATCAATATATATTTTTTCTGAAACATGTTGGACTTCGTCTGGACATCTGGATATTAAATAGAGTGGAAAAAACCGTGTAACATTATTTATTAAATTCCGTCTTACATATCTAAGTTATGTTTCTGTTCTTTGTACTTATCTTTACAATGGCGAGAATACATAGTTTAGGAAGATACAGCCTAGTAACAGACGTACAAATAGACAGCGATGTCCTAGGTAGTAATAGGGTTTATTATTGAGGTACGAACACACATACCTTGGGGATGTTAAGAAATGTCGGATCAACACATTCCCACATCACATTTCGATATGCATCAGCGCCCATTTTCAGTGGCCTCCACGGCTTTGAGCGTTTGACAGTAATAATAAAAAAATATATATCACCATAACAATCTTAAAATATCACGAAAACTATAACGGTAATTATTGAGAGCTTTTGATTAACCACTGGACGTCGAAACGGATCGTGGAATTCCGTCTGTCCTATCTCTATATTTGGAAGTCCAAGAATGATCATTCCGTAGATTTAGCTGCCAACTTTGGCATTGATAACCTAGAAATAATAGGACCAGCGATACAAACTCGACTCTGTATTCTTGACTGGTTATCTAAACATCGTGATGTTCCGGCTTCAAATCCTGGGTCGAGCGAAAAATTACTTCGGTGTTTTTTGTAATAAATGTATATTTTTTTGAAACAATTTGGACATCGTTTGGAAATTTGTATATCAAATGGGTGGTAGGAATATCGAAAATTCCGTCCAAGTCCACAAATTAAAAACCAGTCTCGTAGGTCTTCAGGTTGCAGTCTGTTGATTTCCGAAAATCCAAAGCCAAAAAAGGTCGATAGTATATCTAGTTAAGATGTTATATGACTGGGATATTTCACCGTCCATCAAATGAAACCCTTGCTTGTCTGTTCTCAGATAGAAGGAGATGTGTGTGAAAAATGGAAGAGGAAGAGGAAGGAACTGTTAGATCTTTATTTCGGTATTTTTTATACGTTTCAGTACGTTATAATTGTCAACAATAGTTCAAAGGGCCGAGGCATACCAATACTTCCATCATTGTATTTATAAATGACATCATAATGACGTAAACCAGCTATATAGATTATTTTTATTGACATTAGATAAGTTTAAGGGTGTTTAAGTATATTATACACTACATGTGTCCGCGACTCTATAGGCGTAGAATTTTGGGCATAAACATTTCTTTTCAGTCTAATTCTTTACTAATTACAAATATCGCTTTTTTATTTTATATCGATATATTTAAATTCTTAGTTTAAAATTACGATACCTAACAACAGCGAGTGGGAATATTTATGCAAAGGGAGTACGGCAAATTATGCAAATAAGACCCTTTTCAAAACTGAAAGCCAAACTCAATAAACACATTTGGCGAGTTTCTGTGCTGAAAAATAAAGGAATAAGTCACTTACAACTAATGCCTTTTCATGCTAGAGTTGAAATTTAAGAGTTAGCTTCAACAAACGTAAAAGGATAAAGAACCGGTGCTATATCTAAATAAGATAATATATATTTAATGAATAAAGGAACCTCTCTGTAGTGTTTTTCATTTAAGTTAAGCGCTAAGGATACTAGGTTTGAATCCCGGGGAAACAATACATTCTTTGAACCGGGCAGGACACAGAAGTCTGACTACTTGACTGTAAAAACAACCGATCAGTGAAAAGTACGCAGAAATGAGTTAGTCCCATGCCCCACGGGGGAAACGGGATTTTCAGTTTTAAAGAATATCTTAATTTTTTTTGTTTCTGCCTTTGCTTTTTATTTGCATGGCATCTAATCAAAAATGTTGTAAAAACTAATCGAGATCTTTTTGCAGGACAAAATTATACTTAAAAGTATATTTTTATATCTGCCCATATTGTAAGCGTTTAGGATATAATTTACTTATAAATTGCATAAAAATACATTTAAATTGGTAAAATTTCACGACACCAGCGTTACAGCGTGTAGCGTTTCGTTCTTTTGCAATTTCGTAGCACCTGCTACGTCGTAGACGTCTACGGCAATCTACACTTGATGTATCCACGTAGTTATTACAAATTTTAAAGTATAACATTTACAAGTTTAAGAATCTATATCCATACTGTCTATAGTTTACGCGAGTAGTACACATTTAAATAAAACACTTTAACTAATATATCGCGTTTTAAACCGTTAAAGTGTTTTATTTAAATCTATATCCATATCAACTTTTAATGAGATTAACTCGATTATACGTTGGATTTTATTTATCAATAAATTCTTATACGAACCTCCTTTCCATTTTCTTTATGATCTATATAAGCAAGGGGTTTACCTGATGGTATGTAAAACACCCCAGCCGTATAGCATTTAAAGAAGATTTATATATATATATATAATATTTTGGCTTTAGATAGACTGCAATCCACAGACTGAAATCAAACACGATTAAACTTGATGGCTTACCATCTGTGGACCTTCGTGACCCGTACCGACCATTCCAGATCTCAGAGGAAGTCAAACATGTTTCAGAAATATTATAAATTGATTAGAAAATATTTCGGTGGGAATCGAAGCCACGGCCTGTTGATTATTACCCATATATTGCTACCATAATATCAAGAATATTATTACCATTAGGATATTATACATTTCTAGCTTGCGTATATTTGTGAAACTAATACGTCTAGACCTATATAGTCTATTTTGAATCAATTGGGAAACCATTGAAGCTATGGGAAGCGATCGTGGGTAGTCCACGCCCACAGCTAGTGACGTCACCACCATGAATATTCAATAACTTATTTTGATGTTTATCGCTTGATTTAGCTAACCTTGAATGCTTATTTGACGTGTTGTTTCTGATTGATCTCAATAAAACAATTAGGATTTAACAAGTTATTTTTTTCTTTAAAATACTGTCTGTAGTTTACGCAAGTAGTACACATTTAAATAAAACACGTTACGGTACTTATAGGAGACTCAGTCTCCCCGTGACTACGGATGCTGCAAAGAATCCGAAACGTCGGGGCGTAGTTAAATAATTTTAAAAATCGTAGTTGCGGAGTTAAAGCCGGACAGATAGACAGACTGAGTTACTGTCGCATTTATAATATTAGTATTGATTAGGTACCTACGTCATTTTTACATAAGAGCTTAATATAAATTGAAATTCTGCCTTCAACTGTTTTGTGCTGTTGCCCTTATCAATGGTAAGAATACGGAACGTTTTATTTGAGGAAAAAAATTGATAAAATTAAATGTAAGGGAAACTTCTAAAATGCGCCAAACAGTAATAAATATTTGATTTATGTTCAGTATTTCCGCGTAGTCAATTAGATTTAGCGCGACATATGTGAAAATGTCATTTATCTTGAAATTATTTGTAATTCGGTTAAGCTCAAATTGGACTTTTGAATAAGCTTTTATTGTCGCTGTATGTGACGTTTATTTCTAATCGACAAAATACATTTTAATTAAAACTTAATTTTAGAAATTTCGGACATATTTTCAGTAAGAATAAAAACATTTATTCATCATGTTTCATGACACATACGAAATTTCGATTTCTAATCATTCTCTTAATATAAAGATTTTCTAGACGAAGCCCGACGTGTTACGGTTTTTTTTAATAGGTATATTTGACCCGATGGGGACCCAACCCATGACCACAATACATTAGACAAATGTTCCATTAACGCACAATATTATGGTGGCCTAAATAATAAATCACTCAGGTACCGGCAAAGACGGTATTGTGAATTTTTTTAAACTTTACTATGTGACACTTTGTAATTTAAAAATCGAAAAGTCGTTCAAGTCCAGCCCGAGTGAAAAATTTTTCGACAATTGTCATCAATTTTTAATATTTAAATGGACATAACAGCTGTTAAGCCATAAGTATTTTTCATGCACCGATCAAATGGCGCAATGGTTAAACCAGGTTTCCAAAACTTACGCTTTATATCGTTCGATAACAAGAACGCCTAAACAATATGCACACACATTCCATTGCTTAATAATTCCGATATTGCAGTACCAGCAAACACGGCCGTTAATAAACATCCACCCACACGTTCAAACCAACATTATCGTTTCACGTAACCAGAATTAACTTGTTTGTTGAGTATAATTTGCTTGTATTTAAACATGGCTTGCATAATCAACCGCAGAGATTTTGGTTTTGGCTTTGCTTATTTTGGGATAATTATTACTGAATAGTCAACTTAATCCTTAAAATATAGGCCATTCCATCTGAACGTTCATTCCAATTTTTAGCTCTATGGGATTTATTGTAAGCTTCAGTTTATTTGACTAGTCAATGAAAATATTAACTTCTTTATAAAAACTAAAATTAATGGTTACCACCTTTTGTTATACCACTGCTTTTTTATAAATTGTTCTTTTAAAATAAGGTATCAACGTAACGTATCAAAAACAAATAACCCCAAACTCTAAAATTGTATGATGTGTCTGTCTGTATATTTGTAATTAGAGAAGTAATGTAATAAAAATGCATATTGTACTCAATCCATACTACTTGCTATTGCTTGTTTTTTCATTTTTGGTTAAAGTGTAAAATTTCCTTCTGTTCTAAATTAAATATAAATTGATTTGGTATAATTTTCTTTATTAGTTCATGTTAGTGTACTTTTTATTCAATAGTTTAAACCCGTAGCTGTATTAGAGAAATAAATAAAAATACGTGTGCAATGGCAGATCAATATTTCATCATCCACAAATCCACGTATTTCTTCTTTCGTTACTTTTAGTTCAGAATTTTCAACCACTTTAATTACATGAATAGAACCACTCGAATTGCAATTACTTTCAGCTGAAGTAAATACGACCTCGTACGTTATACAGATAATCGTTGGTATCGGATTGTCCAGAAAACCGCAGTTCGAACGTGCCCGCCCAACCATCGCCGAGATTACTCTATGATTGCCCCTTCGTTCTCACGTCGTGCGGTTAACGGACTTTAATCATAGCTTCCAATTATATTTACCTATTAAATATAGCTGTGTCAGCGACGACCGCGTAGAATAGTTATTATGGGCATCAAAAGAATGCAAACCTTCTGTTCAACTCTATACGTTTAAGCTGTTCCTCGCGACGTCGTTCACGTCCCGGTGTTATTGTAAGTTAATCTTACAATATAGACATATAGTGTCGCGGATATTTTTTTTTATCATTTAAAGACAAATCTTTATTTCATACATGTTTGTTGAAATTTCCCACATTTTCCGCAGGTTCTTTGTTGCTATTAGTGACAGCGTGATGTTTTAAAACTTCTAGCCTTCCTTGACAAATACTCTAACATAAAAATAATTGTTTAATTCGGACCTTCGACTTCGTCCGCGAAAATCGTTATTTTGGGCATCCAAATTAGTTTTTGCAAACCCCGTCATCTTTTAAAACTTAAGCTTTTAGCCATGACGTCGATCGCGTCCCTTCTCGTCATTCTTGGAAGTTAATCTTAAAAGATTGACATATAGCGTCACGGACTTTTTTTAGATCATTCAAAGAGAAATCATTCTTTCATACACATTTTTAGGTATTTAGAACCGTTTTCGCAGCGTTTCGTAGTTTCTGAGACTAGCGCGTTCAAACAAACAAACTCTTCAGCTTTATATAGATAAGTATAAATATAGATATAATGTCATCATGTAAATTTTTTTGATCACTAATTTATTGTTAATTTGGTAGGAACAGAGGGACACTGAAATATGTTCGGAATAAACAATTTGTTTCATAAAGGTCAAAGTTAAAAACGTCAGTATCGTGTTTCAAAAAATGTTTTTGTACTTTATTACTCTTTACTCTCCCCGGTACCGGAATCACGAAATAATTCATAATATCATCTGCCAACAGGCCAGGCTTACACCCATTAGACTTGCAAAATAAATGAACAATATTTTTTGGAAAATGTGTGTTTATATCTTATACCACCTGCATAATAAGTAGTTATTAATACGCTATCTCTAACCAATAAATTAGTAGATATATTCTGTAATATAGAAGATGGCTATCCAAAGAGATTTTCAAAATGGCCGCCAAAGTTTCTTATCGTGTATAAATCAGATTACTGTTTTATATTTGGCTTTTAATGTTAGTTACCTTTGAGACCTCTAAATGTACATGAAGATTATTTAAATACACGTAAGGTCTTTAAATATTTATATTTTGAAATAGGATTATGCTCAAGTAAGCCTTAATACGTTTGATGAAAATAAATCCGACTGATGTTATATTTTTGGAATAACGCTAAGGTCTTGGAAACACGAAAGCGCTTCGGTCGTTAATGGAATAAATTATAAGATAATATATGAGTCTTGAATACTGAATTATGCAAATCATAAGCCGTGCCTAAAAATGTCATAATTCAGGCTTTAATTTTAGCGATATGTTTTGCGTCCACTAATACATTTACATAGAAATATTGCCTTGTTTCGTTGACATAGACTTCATATCGTTAATAGAAATAAGGTAGTGTTCTTTTTGTTGAGAGACTATTGTTCTTCTGGTTGACTGCGGATCATAACGGCCCAGGTTCGATTTTGTATTGGGCGTAATTTTGTTACAGTATATACCAATTTTCTAAAAAATATTCTAGTTCTTTAGCACTTTAATAGATCAACCCACAGTTAAGAAAGGTGGTGGGTTTTATCTCTTTAATTAGTATTTAATGCAAGAGGAGAAATATGATAGATTATTTAAATAAAACACTTTAACGATATAAAACGCGTTGTATTTTGGTTTGGTAGACATGTTAACTGCAATTTTTTGTTAAAGCCTTATCATATATCCGACGTTTCGTAAGCTTTGTAGCAGCCATAGTTACAGCAAGATTGAAGATGGAGCGTGTCGCTAATGGCAAAGTCATATCTGCTCCGTCAGCGCCATCTGTGAACTTCTAGCTATATGACGGGCTGTTGTTAAAATATATTGTAAAATGAGTGAACAAATACATTTTGCGTTTCAAATTGTTAAAAGTGTTTTGTTTAAATACTCATCAATTATGTTGCGCAGAGAAATAATCATAGTGACTTAAAAGAGTTTGTGCAAAAAAGATCGTGAATCTTAACAGCTTATGAGAAAAATAAACAAGTCTATTGAAATATTGCTTTGTAACAAAACACAATACTACGACGTTGGGTCTACGATAAAAATAGTCGCTTGTAACTTTATCTCCACTTTTCACGCGCCACTAGAGGTGTTTGATAAAACATTGATACTTCCTATTCATGTTTACGACATTTATACATTGAATGCTACTATACTTTGTCTTATATAGGTTGAAACTCAAACCTATGAATAATTATTTTAGATATTGATTTAAATACAAACTGTTAAATAAAAGACTTCGAACGCTTTATAGCAACCTTGTCATAGGGCTTTAACTATAAACGAAATTAAAAATTATTTCATGTTTTAAACCGTTAGAACTGTTATATTTAAATCTGTCCTTTTAGCTTAAACTACAAAAATTATATAAAACTTCCTATTTAAAATTGACGAATGAATATTAAATACTGTCTGTAGTTTACGCGAGTAGTACACATTTAAATAAAACACTTTAACGGTTTAAAACGCGATATACTTTAGTTAAACTTGTTTGAAAATTATTTTTAACTTCGTGATGACCACGGCTGCTGCAAAGCATCCGAAACGTCGGACCATAGTTAAACATAATTTCCAAACAAGTCTAACTAAAATACATCGCGTTTTAAACCGTTATTTAAATTGATAACTAATCCAATTTTCGTTATTATCAATTGATGAATACAAATTACAATTTATCATAATGTAGTCAATTTACCCGTTCCTTAATATCTATTGTTAAACCACCATCCTATAATGGACATCGTATACGAGTAGTGTTTGGACGTAAAATTTTATATGCTCATTTACTATGACGGTAAAAATTAATGTTTGCGCATCGTATAACATCGACCTTCTAACTAATGGCTGTGCAATTAAGAAATATAAGTAAGAATATACTTGGTTTAGTTATTAAATCTTTGGTATATAAATCTTGTTGCTTTTCACTTTGTTTAATTTCTGGGGAGTCATAAAAATCCCACGAATAAAACACTTCCTGCTCAATAAGATAGTCACTAAGACAATTAATCTATACTAAATATATAAAGCTGAAGTTTTGTTTGTTTGAACGCGCTAATTTCAGGAACTACTGGTTCGTATTTAAACATTCTTGGTTGGTTCGAGCATTTATCGTGGAAGGTTATAAAACTTAATTCTAAATTGTTTATCCCTGTGGAATTCCGATGCGAAACCGATTCAAGAGACCCAAAAATATTTACAAAAGTCCACGACACTATATCTCTATCTTATAAGATTAACTTGCAAGAACAAAGGGACGCGTTCGACGTCGTGGATAATAAGTAACTTAAATTTATAAAGATGAAAAGGAGGTTTTATAAAACAATTTTAGCTGTCCAAAATTACTAAGTCAAGTCGTTAAGTCGCTGACATAGCTAGTGGTTTATATAATTTGTCCCGTAGGGCATGGGGCGATCACATTTCTGTATGTATCACTGAAGAAGTTGAGCATACTATTGCGCTCTGCCCGAAACAATCTATTATTTCCCTTCCACGCTTAAGGCAACACACTTAATCATTTGGCTATAGCGGCGGTGACATGTTTAAGCATATAATATAGATTATTAAACTCACAACAAATATGTAACTATTTATCACAAACTACACAAGTAAATCTTAAATTAAACCGGCGTGCATATTTAAGTTAGATAAGAATGTTTAGTCAGGCGAGTATAAGGCGGAAACGCCCGACTGAAACCGGCTTTTGCGGTGAATTTAAATGTTTACATGGTTTCAGAGATTTGATAAACCTCTTACAGCCTAATATAGTGTGTGAGCGGTTGTGGTTGTTGACTTTTTGAAACCGGCCTTTAGATATATAAAGGCCGTTTTCTTATTTGATAAAGCTAGAATCTAGAAACTTTGAACAGATTATTAATGGACAGCTTAGCATCAGGTCCTGCATTCGAATTCCGGGTCAAAGAAAGTTCTTTCAGACAGACGCGGTACAGGTAATAAATGCTTCGTCGGAATTCGAACCACCGTAGGTTCATTACCCTGCTCTTAAAACGATGGGCTACATTGTCACTAGTCAAGTTGGCCAGAAATTTTA
Organism: Leptosia nina; assembly: GCA_963661955.1. Taxonomy (NCBI): domain Eukaryota; kingdom Metazoa; phylum Arthropoda; class Insecta; order Lepidoptera; family Pieridae; genus Leptosia; species Leptosia nina. Next base: position 1,270,048 of record CAVLEF010000140.1, on the reverse strand, counting down.
AATGTTGAAATTTTCTCAAATACAACCCCGATATGAAACAATATAATAGAAGATAATTTTGTCGATAGAAATTTTCATTTATTCAGTTAGTTAAACCGTTAAATGTGTACTATTCGCATTTTATAATTACGTCACTCGTAATGATTATTCTCTTAACAAATGAAAGCCAGTACAAATACCTAAATAGCAGTGCTTCAAGTTGTTTATTTCTCATTTATTCTCCTTTGCATTTTTAAATACAGCCTTTGATTAATTAACTGATATTTTCCAGACAAAGGGCGTTCCCGGAGTGTTGATAAGGCCATGATGTAGGAATGGAATTTAGTCTTTACAAAGGTTAATAAGATAAAATAATTATACATTATATGAAAAGTCACGGTTGACGTTTTTTTGGGCATCCAAATTTGTTTTTGCAAACCTCTTAGTCTTTATAAATTTAAGCTGCCCACGACATCGGCCGCGTCCCGTCGTTCGCGATCCGTCGTTTGGGTCCCGTTGTTCTTGCAAATTAATCTTCAAAGATAGACATATTTCGCGGACATTTTTAAAAATCATTTAAAGAGGAATAATCCTTTTAAACATATTTTTGGGTGTCACGAACCGTTTTTGCAGCGTACTCAGCAGAAACTCACAGAGATAAAAAAATCCCCTGTTTAGTTCACATTTTCCACTGTGTCTTCGCTTCTATTAGTCGCAAAGCGATGTTTTATAGCCTGTGGCTTTCCTATCGATAAATGCTCTAACCAACACAGGAATAATTATCAATTCGAACCCGGAATTCCTGAAATTAGCGCGTTCTAACAAACAAACAAACTCTTCAGCTTCACATATTAGTATATATTGTGTATATAGCAGAAATGTATCTACCACAGAGGCAAAGAAAACATTTTTTTTGAGAACAGACAAGCATGGGGTTCCCTCGATGAAAGGTGATGTCGACCGTCTTTTGTTTTAAACATTTCAAATGTTTGAACGTCACGGTCAACGTGGTGTGTGTCTGATAATTATTTATGAATTCTTTAGTGTATTTTTTCTAACTTGGCAAAAGATTTCAAACCATAGGGAACTGCTGATGACCTTATAGGGTAAAGTTGTTGCCACAGATGACACAGGGATAAAAAAATATCAATTATATATGGACCGAACGAGCTCACTATTCAAAAAAATTTATGACGAATTATAATACTTAACTCGATTCTTGTGATGCTTTTCTACCTTCTATTGTCGTTGACTTTGCTTACATCCCATCCTTATGTATATGTCAAACTGAAGATACTTTAATCTGTGCATGTACGTAAATTAATATTTATTATTTTAAAGCACGAAATTGTGGTTCATTAATTTAATATATTTCAGCGTCTCTAATAATTATTAGTATAAACCATTAACCTTCTGAAATCACGATTTGGTGAAAATTGTTTGCTCGTTTACCAAAATATGCCAAGTTAGAAAAAATGCAATATAGCAAGTTTTATTAGTTATAAGGTCATATAATTATTGCAATATTAAAAGCAGATTAGTTGTATTGCTTGACGTTTTGACTGGAGCACCATTTATTATCCTCAAGACCCATCTAATGAAGCGTCTCAAGTTGTTAATTATGAATGAAATCTCGACGAACGGATCTTGGAACAGCGGTATATTAATAATGCTTGGCTGTGCCGCGAATACCATTATTTAATGTATATTACGAGCATCGTGGTTGCTAGTGGATAAGGGGACTACAGAAAGTATTAGCTACACACTAGCCTATAACCAAGGAAAAACTAATTTGTGAGTAAGTTCAAATAATGACTGTACAAGAATCGAAATTTAAAAATTCTCATTTGTCTGTACGTTTTCGCTCGTAGGTTGGTAACGAGCATTTTTAAATCATTTTTTTTTTAACATGAATATGGTCATGGAACCTCAATATGTGGGTAGTAGGAATATCGAAATTCGAACGAGGAACCACCGTCCACAGATGTAAAGCCAGCTTAATCGTGTTTCGGTTTAGTCTGTGATTTTCCAAAAGCCAAAATAGGTCGACGACATATATTCATTAGATGTTATGATGGCTGGTTAAGTAAACCTCACGATTTTCTATCCCATTCTATCATAAAACATTTGATTAAATAATTAAAAACCTAATAAAGTCGTTAAAACAATTAAACACGCCCTGTTTGAAGGGTAAACTTATCTTTGACACTATCACACAGAAATAGCTTTTATCCTCGTTCGAGTATTTTCTTCGCTTTCATGTTATTTTTGTTATCACATTTCTCAAAGGTGTAACCCGAATCTTTGTGAGAGACACAATATAAATATCGGTCCTTTTGAAACATTATAAAACAGTATTGTTTTATATTATCACGTTATTTCTGGTTCAAAGTATTTTTCAAATGTATCACTTGTTTGAACATTATTTTTAACTTCGGCACGACGTTCGGATGCTTTGCAGCAGCCGTGGTCACGGGGAGACTAAAGATGGAGAAATTTTTAGTCAGAGACATCTTCCACCTTTAGTCTCCCCGTTGATCAGGGCTGTTAAAAATACTTTCAAGTAAGTTTAACTAATATATATCGCGTTTTTAACCGTTAAAGTGTTTTATTTAAATGTGTACAACTCGCGTAAACTACAATTATCCTTTTTAGTATGTATTAAATAAGCAAGTTAGAATGAAAGTATTATTCACAATCATTCCAGATATTATCCACAATAGAAGAAAGAAAATTGTTCGAGTTATCTTAAAACCCGAACAATAAGTCAAATATCAACCGTGAAATGGAAACGTCCACGGAAAAATCCATTTACTATATGGTAACGGAGCGTTAGGTTGCGGTCTCCTAAACACATTGTAAGTTGTGCGCGACGTCAATTGAACTATTAAATCTTTTTGGTCAGTAGTAACGCAATTTTATGTAAAAACTCGTTGCTATAAAAAAATTACAAAACCTTCTGTATGCATGGGGCATGGGGCAGATAATTTTTGCATCCATGTGACCAATTTTATTTCCAAGTTATTTTTTCTATGCTATGCTAGACCTATTATGTTTTCACCTGACTCAAATCTACGACCTTTACCAATTTCTAAGCGTGAAACTATAGAGCCTTGTAAGTTATCTGACAAGCTATACTGACGTCAAGTTTGACGTAGTGCAATCAACAAAAATAACTCTCACATTGTAAAACGTGTAAACGCCGCCTACAGTAACAACGGGCGGGCGTTGGCTAAGTTTTCATTATATAATTTTCGAAACACGCTGCACTTCGTCTGGAAATCTGGATATTAAATAGATAGTAGGAATATAGAAATTCCGTCCGAGTCACGAACCACCGTCCACAGATGAAAGAGCCGTGAAGCTTAATCGCGTTCCGGTTTCAGTCTGTGGATTTACGGATTTCCAAAGCTCAAAATAGGTTGACACTACATCTTGTTTAGATGTTATAGGCTCGGTTATGTCACCTACCGTCAAGTAAACCCCGTGCCACGTCTGAACTCATCTACCATTAAAAATAACACCACGTCAACACGTGGCGCTTTACGCTTATAGCGCTGATAGGAGACCAAAGCCTTATCTTCACAATATATTTATAACCTTATCAAGTATTTCGGGCGCGATGTCCCTTGACAAATCTCTTCAAGCGTAAAGATTATGCTAATGTACCGAATTATATTTTCATTCACGTCGCAATAGACGTGTGCCTGTGACGTGACCCTGAACTTGTCTACGTTAAACGATTTATTTTCCTCCAGACTAGGCTTTTCTTTCTAGCTGACCGCGCAATTTATTTTAAATATAGTTTCTTGAAACATGATAGGCAGTCATTAAAATAATGTTCTTTAAGTTTCTTTAATTATATTTCTTGAGATAGTCAAAGTCTTTCACGTTTGGTAAAGTAGGATCTTATACCGTCTTTAGTTTACGCGAGTAGTACACATATAAATAAAACACTTTAACGGTTTGAAACGCGATATATTTTAGTTAAACTTGTTTGAAAATTATGCAGCCGTGATTAAGGGGAGACTAAAGATGGAGGATGTCTCTGACATCAAAGTAAAAATTGCTCCATCTTTACTCTCCCCGTGACCACGGCTGCTGCAAAGCATCGAAACGTCGGGGCGTAGTTTAAAGTACTTTTCAAATATATCGCGTTTTAAATCGTTAAAGTATTTGATTTAAATAGGATTTTTTCATTTGTCTTCAGTAAAAGTTAATTCATATTACCATTAACCAAGACAAGAAAATCTTTTAAATATAGAGTTTTCCAAAAATAATAGTGAATTTCACAAATATAAACAAGAACTAATAAAAAGTATTAATAAAATACTAAATATACAACATAGTAATGAAAAAAGTTATAAAAAGTTATACTTTTCTAGATTCTATTTGTATGTCAGTCGCGACAAACAAGTTCTTGCCAACTCCACTAAATAAGTACTAAGAAGTTAAAGTTTGCATAGCTCCTTACTTAGAGTTCCAGAACTTAATACATTAATATGTTTTCATTTGAAATCTACTTGAATTGAAAAAAAGTAGCTTCTATTACTTAAATACATTATTGGCATTTTGTAGTTATCTACTAAGACACGAATTTCTCATTACTAAACAATTTTTATTCTTTATCCAATTAACTGTTTAATCTATTCATAAAAAACAGGTTTACGTTAAATGTCGTTTAGCTAATAATGGGGACGTGGGTTTAGTTCTCACCAGATCCAACATTGGAAATCCAAAGTGACTTTATATATATTTTTGGTAGGAATATCAAAAGTTAATCTGGATCACAAATAACGTCTTGATTTCATAGGTCGACAACACATCTAGCTTATATGTCACATGACAGGGGAATTTCACCGTCTATCAAATGAAATCCATACCTATCTGCTGCCCTCTATCATAAAAATCTAAACTAAAACTTTTGCTTAATAAAATCTGTATTCACTTTACTTAATAACAAACGTTTAAATCAACACAATAATTTGGATGTTTCGCCCATTAACTTAATGGCCACTTGGACTTTACTGTCCGGCAATAAAGTTTGTTTTCATTTAGCTTCGTCATAAGTGAGGCTTTTAAATCCTGGCAAATTGAGGAAGTAGGAAGCTTAGAACGGTGTGCGCTGGGGGATTTTACTGTTGGCGTAATGTGCACTTTTATATACTCTGAAAGTAACGTAAAATAAAATTAGTCTTTTTATGTTAGAAGTCGAGAATAAGCTCAGATCAGCTGAGTAATAGAAAGTTTTGAGTTTAACTAACAAGATTAAATGAACCGATTCCCTTTAAGACTGTTGGAAGAGGAAGAATAAATAAAACTTAAATAGACTTAGTTATAAGTAATATTTAGTACGCCTTGTAATTAAATTTAAAGTAAACCTTAAAACTATTCAAATAAGTCCGGAAATTCGTGCTACGATCTAGCTACAACATGCTACGCTAAGTCTACACGAACGTGTAAAAATACGTAGATGCACTACATAAAGGCTACGCGAAGCTACGATTAAAATATTTCTGAAATAAATATAGAGCGGAAATATTTAAAGAATATGCATTGTGATAAAAAACAAATTAAAGATAATATTTAAATAAAACACTTTAACGGTCTAAAACGCGATATATAAGGTAAACTTATTTGAAACTGCAAACAGCAGCCGTCAGTCTCCCCGTGACCACGGCTGGTGCAAAGCATCCGAAACGTCGGGCCGAAGTTAAAAATCATTTTCAAATAAGTTTAACTAATATATCGCGTTTTAAACTGTTAAAGTGTTTTATTTAAACAACATGACCTTTTGGAAATCAAATAATTGCTTTTCACGAAGCCATTAATTTTACAGCTATCAATCCAATCACGGCTAAACGTTCTTAAAATGCCCTTGCATCGGTTTGGATTCATAAAACAGTAACCCTGACCTTTGTTTTACAATGTAGTTAAGATAACTCGAAGTTAATACGAACATAAACGACGTTTTGCCGTTTGACAGAAATTCTTACAATTTTTATGCAAGGCATTAGTAACTTTATGAAATATTAGCTGTGCCAGCAACTTCGTCCGCGAGAATCGTTATTTTGGGCATCCAAATTAGTTTTTGCAAATCGTTAACCTTTACAAAATTAGGTTGTCGACGTCGGCCGCGTCCATTCCCGTCGTCTTGCGAGTTAATCTAAAATCAGAAATCATTATCTACATATTTTTTGGGTATCTTGAACCGTTTTTGCAGCATATGCCTCAGAAAGCCATTATGATGATTAATTTTTACATTCTTCTCAGATCTATCGCTGAATCTTCGCTCGTATTCCTCTCAGCGCTATGTTTTATAGCCTGTAGTCTTTCTTTGAATTTAATTTGAACCTGTAGTTCCTGAGATTAGCGCGTTCAAACAAACAAACAAACCTTCAGGATTATATATTAGTATAGATTATACTAAGACTAAATACATTTATTACTCTCTGTAATTTACGCATGTAGTCCACATTTAAATAAAATACTATTATTGGTTTATAACGCGGAACATATTAAGTTAAGTATTTAAAATAAATTATAAATGTGAAATCCCGTTTCCCCCTCGTGGGGCATGGGGCGAACACATAATTGTGTCCGTGTCACTGATCCGTTTTATTAACAGGCAAGTAGTTGATCACACTTCTGTGCCCTGCCTGACCGAGACATTGTCTTGGTTCCTAGGGATTCGAACGCAGGACCTCCCGCGCCTAACGCTATGCTAGGCAATACGTTTAACCATTTGGCTACAGACGCGGTCAAAATATTATAATATATAAATAAGTTAACTAATATATTTTCGTTAAAAGTGCTTTATTAAAGGGCAAATTTTATTAGTGTAGGCATTATAACAAATAATAAAGTTTTGTAACATTAAATAGATGTTTTATAAAAATAGTTATATTAAATACTAAATATAAAGAACCCTCATGTAGACTTTATTTATCTCTAACGATATAAATGTATATTCGGTTAACTTGTTATCTAAAAGCAGGTTATATACTAAAAGGCTTAAAGGTTTATACCAGCAAGTATGTAGTTGGAATCCATTACCTCCACGTAACTGAAAGCGAGCCAAGAATGGAATTCCTGTTGTATTTACTACCTCTATTGTTGTACATTTCTTGAAGGGGCACAAACGGCTTTCCGAGAAACCTACTTCTGAAACGGTTTATTTCATTGTTAGAGCCTTATATTATATGGAATTCCCGGGATTCCTTCGGGATAGAATTGATACGTTCTTTTACACTCTATAAAAATATGGAGACTAAAAAGCTGTTTGTTTGAACGCGCTAATCTCTGTAAGTACTGCTTCGAATTGTTTTTTTGTGATGATTAGAACATTCATTGAGGAAGGCATGTAAATTTAAATATGCTACACGTTTTAAAATAGTTCACGTCTTTTAATGCCCTTGTTTCAATGTTGAAATTACTGAAATAGGTTTGTTCTGAACAGTTATATTTTTAGAATTCATATGTTTCATATAAATATAGATTGTCTAAATTTATGACAGCAATACATTTGCAGAGGTGAAATTAGATATTATAAACTTAAATAAAATGGAATCATAGTATTTAAAATAGAAAAATAATTTATTTTTTAAAGCTTTTACCATCTAATAGAGCCTGTAAGCGCAAAGCTTAATTATATTAATTACTTCTTAAACCTAATGTTATTTTACCCTTAAAATTGTTAATGTGTACGTGTACAAATTAAGTTAAATGAAACGCCAGTCAACTTCTTTTCAAACCGTTTAAAGTGTTATATTTGTTTCAGGTACTCGGCTCTGACACAGAATGGCATTTTTCTCACCGTGGGCTGCCGCAAGCTCGTACCAAGCGTTCAATAGCACACGCAAGGCTTTTAAAAAGACATCCTCTCGTAAGTATAAATAAAAACTAGTAATAAATTTAATGTTGCCATAGTATTATTATTTTACTTTTATTATCATTTTTGATTGTACAAAATGAATGCTAAATAAAGAGATTTATTATTATTATTAAAATAACTGTTAGTTTTAGTTGCCATATATATTTATATATCTGTATATACAGCTGTAGATAATTAATTGTATCTCTAGCCTGAATATTCTATCTTTCACTATATGTATTTAATCAAAGGCTAATATTTTTTGTTTAATTTTGTTTTCACTCTGTTCTTGTACAACTTTAAATGCTGTATCTCTAATTGTTTTACACTATTTTGTATTTTGATCTATTAAATTATATTGTTTACGTCATTGTGACAGTCCTAAAGTATTAAAATTTAAAAAACAAATATGCATTTCCTAAAAACATTATTCTTTAAATAAAACACTTTAACGGTTTAAAACGCGATATATTAGTTGTTATTTGAAACTGATTTTTAACTTCGGCCCGACGTTTCGAACGCTTTTTGCAGCCGTGGACACGGGACCATTTGCCGGGAAATCATTTTCAAATAAGTTTAACAAATATATCGCGTTTTAAACCGTTAAAGTGTTTTATTTAAATGTGTACTACTCGCGTAAACTATAGACAGTATTTAACATTTCCTAATATTATACAGTATTTTTTACGATACAGTACTAATAAGAATGGGATTCGTTCGGTGGTAGTTGAAATTTCTCAGTCATGTAACAACTAAACAGGATGTATTGTCGACGTATTTTGGCAAATAGGGTAAATTTAAGATCAAGCTGTATATATATAGTCTTACTCAATAGATCATTGATTACTTTACATGGACTCTTACTATAATATAGTTGGGACTAGTATTTACAAAAATAGATGATAATTAAAAAAATCATTAGTTGTAAGGCGTAGAAACTTAACAACTAAAGTAAATCCAAAAGGAACAACCCGCATTAGTTAATTAAAAAAAGAATTAGTCTCAAGCTGAGGTGTTTTCAATTAAATAAAAAAACCTTAATCTCGAAATAAGTCCCTCTAAACATTTTTGGCTTGAGCTTTCTTTAAATAATTAATTGGAGTCCTTAATTGGAAATTCTTAAGTGACTTTGTTTTTGGTTTGTTGTTTTCACTCTAATTGAGAAAAAGTAATTTAGTATCGCTTTAACAGTTCCGAGGTGTGGCATTTTAGATTCATATATGTATGTTCCAACCGCCTCTGTGGCCAAATGGTTAAAAAAAAAATTGTTTCGGTCGGGCAGGGCACAGAAGTCTGATCAACTACTTACCCGCTAAAAGAACGGATCAATGAAACGGACGCAATAATGTGTTCGCCCCTTGCCCCACGAGGGGGAACACTTTCACTTTTTTTCATATGTATCAAGATAAGGTTCTAGATAAATAAAATGCATTGTCCCGAAGGTGATGACTTTTTCTATGACTTCTATCAGGAAGTCATAATCCATCACTTAGCTTTCGGAGATCGAGGATTCCCGACACAACACAATAAAATCTGTTTTACTACTAACACTGCATAACCAGGAATTTAACAAAATTTGAATGAAACACTTTAACGATTTCAAACGCGATATATATTTGTTAAACTTATTTTGATTAATAAAAACCGTGTTTTAAACCGTTAAAGAGTTTTATTTAAATATGTACTACTCGTATAAACTACAGATAGTATTTAACTATGTTTTTACGCGTATTTTTTTAGATACTTCTAGGAAAACTTAAATTAATTGAAGAGAAGATCTCGTGTTTTCATTAATTTGTTGAATAATCTGAAATGGCCTGAAATTCCGGCCTCATTGACGTACTTACATTGCATACGAAATTAAATAGTTCCTTTGAGAACGGTCTGCGTCTAAAACGACCGGTGAGCAATTTTACACAAAAGGCATTTTTAGAATACCGCCTGCATTCTTGTACCTTGTAGTTTACTTACGTAAGAACACGGACAAAGGGAACAATGGAGGTCCTTACACTGAGAAAGTTATTCATTTGAAAACTTTATTATTATTTACATGTGAAGGCACTATATAATTAAAAATTCGAATATAAATTGAAAAAAAATTCGACTCCGAGTCACTCGGTAGGTCAATCGGTAGAGCAACAGCACGGAACGCCGACGATGCCGATTCAAGTCCTGCCTGAGTCGGATTTTTTTTTAATTTATTCTCGATTTTTAAATTAAACTTTTATTTCCCACAAAAATTGATAGATAACTTACTTGAGAACACTGTACAACTCAACATTATTCTTTAAATAATTCTACCCGCATGCAACATTCAAGATTCTTTATTTATCTATCATTGAAAAATGACAGTTTTCTTATTATACGTACTACTCTTTATCTATAGTCGTATCTTTATAATTAATTTTGTATGCGAATGGAACATCCATTACCGTCGTTTTTTTATAATTATATGCGCAATTAATTATTTTAGACTGAAATAAAATTTAATGACGCTTCGCGGAATATTTATTTAGTTAAAACATTTTATAATATTTTCTACATCGCTTTAAAGTTTAATTAACTCACGCACTATAGCAAATACCGGTTTCATATCTGTAAATAGTCGTCGTGAGTTGGATCCTCGTCGGGTCTTTTTTATATTTTTTCTGAAGCATGTCGGACTTCGTCTGGAAATCTGAATATTAAATAGGTGGTAGAAAAGTTGAATTTGCAGATGAAAAGTCCATGAAATTTTATCGCGTTTCAGTTCTGTGTGCGTTTAAAACGAAAGCCAAAATAGATCGACATCGCATCCTATTTAGATGTTATGGACTGGGACCCCATGCTTTTCTGTCCTTCTCCATTATAAATCAACTTTGATTAAATCAACGATGTTACAGTAGAAATAATTCCTAACCCACCACCCTTTGTTCTCTGGCTATAGAAAGAAAGTCTGCAGAGTACTACAGCTTTGTAACTTTCCCTGACAGCTTAGCCCTTTTGTACAAGGCAAATACATTTTTTTACATTCTTAACATTTAAAAGTTACATTTTGTCATAACTAGGTACACACGGCAGTACAACAGCCTGGGTTCAAGCGTGTAAAAAGAGGCTTTAGGCCTCTTCGCCTACCTGAAACAGAACCCGCCGCGGAGCCCCGTGACCCTTACTTCCCCTTACAATGGTATTTGAAGAACACGGGCCAGAATGGTGGAAAGCCCAAACTCGATCTTAACGTGGAGGCTGCGTGGGCCCAAGGATACACTGGTGTTAATGTCACAACAGCTATTATGGATGACGGTAAGTCATATGTCAAGACCTAATGTTTAGGATGCTCGTGAAAGGAACAGGACGTGGGCCAAAACGTCGGGTCATGATTGAAATTACATAAAAAATATGCATCGCATTCTTACCTAAAAAACTGTGTATTGATTTATCCACAGATACAAAATCAATATTGATTACTATTCAATAAATCAATATTGTTTTGACACTTTTAAACCGAAGTAATTATATCGTGTAGTCAATTAATTAAACGACACGTAAAATAGTTCTAATGGAGTTTAAAAAAATAGCATATTAAGTACGGAATATTGATTTTGACTAGTGTTTAAATTATTTTTTTCCTTAATTTATAACTTACTGACGACCTTTATGTTTAAAACATAATAAACCGTGTCTGTTGAAAGATCTGCTTCTGTCGGCTAATCACGTATGTATAAACTGGAGCGAAACGGGACAAAAATATATATATACCCCACACTTCATATTTTTTCAAATAAAACACTTATAACGGATTACACTGTGAAATATGTAAGTTTTAAACCGTTATAAGTGTTTTATTTTAATGTGTATTGACAATACTTGTTTTTTATTATCAATTTAATTGTTCCAGGTGTAGACTACATGCACCCCGACTTGAAGTTCAATTATGTAAGTATCTTCTGTAAATCATTGTACCGCCCGCGTAGCCCTATATTTAAACATAGAAAACCTGGGTTTGAATTCTGGGAAAGACACAGAAGCTTATAGGTAAAGCTCGAGTTTTGGTTACGGTCTGCGGATTTTCGAATCCAAAGCCAGAATATATAGATGACGCATCTTGTCAAGATGTTATCTGGTTGGGGCACCTTCTATCCAGTGAAACTTATGTTTGTCAACATCTATGGTAAAGAAACGAACACATAAACGTGTTTGCCTCATACCCCACAAGGGACGCAGTTGATTTATATAATCTATACTAATATATAAAGCTGAAGAGTTCATTTGAACGCTCTAATCTCCGGAACTACTGGTTCGAATTGAAAAATTATTTTTGTGTTAGATTTATCGAGGAAGGTTATTATTGCGATGTAATCAATACGAGCGAAGAAAGATCGAGAAATGTGGAAAAACGGGGAGTCGCTAACACAGCTAGTATAATATATGATAGTATTTAAAATATTATTTTCAATTACGGACAACTTATATTTGTTGTTAATTAACTTTAACCATCTTCTCGCGAACGAAGATTTCACTTCTCATTAAATTTTATAGTCTCTCGTTAGCGCAGATTAGCTTTAAGATTATTTTAAGTGAAAAAGCTTAATTCGTTATTACTCGAACCATTACGAGTTATAGTGCGCGGAGGACAAATTAGGCTTTTCAATAAAGACTTTGTTGGAAGGTAGAGAACGTTTTATCTTTATTACGATTTCTGTCATTAAACGAGGAAATCTCAGTTCATGAGGTATTATATAAATTTAAAATCTATTTGCATTGAAAAAGGCACGGGCTGTGGACTTGAACCGGCTACACGGTAATACTCAAGTGCTATGATTACAGTGCGCGAGAGATGCATGTACCAATAAGTTGAAAAAAATTGAAGATGACGTGAGGGACTCGGTAGCTCAATTGGTTAGGGGAACAGCACTGAACGCTGACGATGCCAGTTCAAGTCCTGTTCCAGTCGAATTATTATTTTTTAATTTTCCATTTTGAATTTACTATAGATGGTGCAACCTACTTTAATAGAAATAAATAAATATTCTTGCAGAATGCGGAAGCCTCTTACGACTTCAGCAGTAACGATCCGTTTCCTTATCCAAGATATACCGATGACTGGTTTAACAGGTACGTTATACAATATCTATACTTATGACAATAATAAATAAAAACTAATGAAGATACTATGTGATTAAAATTCACCTATGAAGCCTTTCGTCTTAGCTGTGTGAATATGAAACTACATACTTCATGTTTTTATTTTATAAAGACAAAGCCGAATGTTTGATTACTGAAAATAAAGAGAATTTTATAAAGCTTTGATATGATATGTTATAATCCAACAGTATAGCTTTGATCTCTTTGAGTATACATAAAAATAAGTCAAAATGTGTGATTAACATTAAAACTTTATATAAAATACTTATAGCTTGTAGAAAAGTAGAGAATACGTATTGCCTGCCGAGTAGTAGGTACACAATAAATAAAATAATTTTAACGGCTTAAAACGCGATATATATTAGTTAACAACTACAACGAAACAAATGGCGCTAGCGTAACACATTTGACTTTAACATTAGGGACATCCTCCATCTTCAGTCCCCACGTGACCAAGGCAAGTAACTGAAACGGGCCCTAGTTAAAATAAACTGTAACTAAGTTAACTTATATACTTCGTGTTTTAAACCATTAAAAGTGCTATATTAAAGCATCTTTATCTATATAGATGTGAAAGATTTTTGTCAAGGAACGAAAATCTTCCTAAATTTGAGAAATAAAGTAAAAAACTTTATTGAGAGGTTTTGTTATTGTTAATCAAAATTGTAATTGTGAAACGAACTCCGAAGTAAATTAAGAATTTCAACGTTCACGTTTCTTCGTGAATTCCAGATTGAGATAGACTATGAAAACTTTGTGTTTCAAGTTAATTGGAACTCGGCATCCAATACCGTGGAAATTCTTTACGTATCGCGATTGATTTAAAACTACAAGTATATATACCTGAACTTAATTAATTTTAAAACAAACTAAGACTATTATTATTGATAATTGAAAATAAAGAATGGTATTAATAAAAATAAAGGTCTTTAATACATTAAAACGTTAATATTATTTTAGAATGTTTCAAAAAATTACAATGATTTCGTTAATTCCTTTTTTAACTAAACCGTGGTGAGTGCTATTGGGTTATAACATCGTGAAGTCAAAATCTATATTGTTTATGTTTTAAATCGTCAAATTTTTTTTTTTTTTTCAACTAATTAATAATTTCAAAGTGCGGGCTGACCATAGTTGTTACTTATACCATGTACCTTTGCTTTTATCAAAATGTTTCTATTTATAACAAAAATATAGGAAACATTTAGTTGCATAACCAGTGACTATAATTAAAACCAAGCCAGTGTTTAAATAAAATACTTTAACGCTTAATTACCTATGGCCCGACGTTTTTGATGCTTTGTAGCAGGACAGACAGTATTTAATCTACTCAAATAAAACACTTTAACGGTTTAAAACGCGATATATTTTAGTTAAAGTTGTGTGAGACTTATTGTTAACTACGGCCCGAGGTTTCGGATGCTTTGCAGCAGCCGTGGTCACGGGGAGACTAAAGATGGAGGAAGTCTCTGAAGTCAAAGTAAAAAAAGCTACGCTAGCGCCATCTGTTTCGACGAGGGGCCATAAAAGTAGTAGTATCTACTATAAGTATACAAAATACATTAGGAATTCAGAACATCAGACAACCGTCAGTAGCTGTCAAATTGATAAAACCCTATTACTGGAACCAAAATCGTGATCCATTATTACATTTTCATCGGGCTGTCAAAATGCCTTACGTTAAGGGGAAAGTGGAAGCTTTCACATCTAGTTCATTCATTTTGTAATTTGGATGTAATTTTTACAAAAAAAAAAAATAAGTATAATAGAATATGGTAAAGACCCACTACTAATCTAAAATTTTATATTTGAGTATTTTGGCTTAGTTAGCAATTAATGAACGTTAAATTAAGCTCATTTAACGGTTTTATTTAGCTCGACCCGTACGTAATTTATTTATTATTCCCGTGGTCAGATTGATCCGAAATTTGGTACACACATTTCATTTAGATAACAATACAATATAATAAAAGCAATAACATTTTAAATCTAAGATGGCCGCCGATACAAAATGGCGGATTACATATTTTTCCTTAATCCCCTCAATATGGGTATCAAATGAAAGGACTACACTAGTAAAACACGAGGATTATGTGAAAATTTATTTTTTTTGTAGTTTTCAGTGCACAAAAATAAAACCGTTTAAAACTTATAAGTTTTTTTTACCGCTGTTTATTTTTGTATTATTGTTATAATAAGATTAAGTTAGCACAATTCTTGCTGCCGCGCATACCGCTTTTAGAACTGTGTTTTTATTATCACCGAGGTTACTTGGAAGTGATAGTTATTTAGGTATAAAACCGCTATTTGTCCCTATTTAAATCAATTTTATTTTGTATTATGTTAAACAATAAAGAATATTTATTTATAAAATGTCAAAATAAAAAAGACAATTGTAATTTTTCCAATGTTATAAATGTATTTAAAATTTATAAATTTTCCAACTTATTGTTCTGTATTAATATATAATATAGTCTGTCTGTTTGTTTGTTTTTTAGTCACGGAACCAGATGCGCCGGAGAGGTGGCGGCAGCTCGGGATAATGGTGTTTGTGGTGTAGGAGTTGCGTATCACTCGAAAGTTGCTGGTAAGGCTTTAATAAAATATGTTTAAGAGACTAATTTTGGTGTTTTTTTTTACTTTGATTGAAAGGTTTTTTGTTTGAAGAATTTATACTTATGTAAAGTTATAAAGAAATAACATTTCTACTTTATTTTAGGATATAGGCAGTGTATTTATCATTTACATTCTCAAAACGGCCGCCTCTGTAGCTTTAAATGTATTGCGTTAAGCGTGAGAGACAGTTTCGGCAGAAAACAGAATGCCGATCAGATACATACCTGTAATTAAAATCGATCAGTGTAGATCAGACATGGACCCAGTAATGTATTCGCCCCATGCCCCACAGAGGGAAAAAGGTTTTCACTACATCCTCATAAAGAAACAAAAAAGAAATAGTTTAGTTTCATCTAAGTAGTATTGAAGGCGAGCTAAAAAACAAAAGACCATAGATTAATTAAACGCTGGTCGTAGCTTCAAATACAAAGTATACGAAAGACATATACTGTGTTCATATAGATTGAAAATATGTTAAATTATAATAGAGGTTCTCGTTAGTCTTCATAAAGAGCAATCGGGGAGCTAACATCTCCTGAAGATGCCACCGCTCGTGATGGCGAAACGTCGAGAACCTCTTCTCCCTCACGTCCGCCGAACAGCCCGAAAAACAATGATATGAACGATGGTGGTGAAAGCTTTACACAATTTAGTTTAAATATTGCTTAAGTTTCATCAAATTCTTAATAATACAAAACCCCTTAAGTTTATCGACATAGAATATACAAAGGCGCAATCTAATTCCACACAAAGCTACGAAACGTGTTATTTCCAACATACTTCGTGTAATCCCGCGTTATTTGCGAAATGAACGTGCATCAAATATTGGATTTTCCATTCACGCTGAGTTTCGGCAGAATATGAGCTTTGAGGGACCGTAAAGGCTACCGAATATACGATGAAAGACCATTCAAATATAATTACATATTTATTTCTACATTGCGATAAGCAGTTAGAAGTGTGTTCGAATCCCGGAAAAATAAAAAAAACATGCTTATTAGTCGAGCTGTGTGGGTGTGATCTACTTAAATATATAAAATATACAATAATACATTGAATGGCAATGTGTGGCTATTCAAAGGTGCGTTGGTTCGATCCCAACATTTTTTTTTAATTAATTGAATTTTTGTAGCATGTTGAACTTCGTCTGATATAAATGGGCGATGGAAATATCGAAAATTCCATCCGGTTCACGAACCTCCGTCCAGGTGAAGTTTAATCGCGTTTCAGTTTCAGTCTGCGGATTTCCGAATATCCAAAGTCAAAATAGGCCGACTGCACATCGTGTTGAGATGTTTTATCACTAACCATAAACTGTACCTCATGCTTGTCTTGGGTTATATTAAAAAATCACCGTCTGCATTTAAAAAAAGTGATTTGAGTGATGTCGTGTCAGAGATGTCCTGAACGTCTTTACTGATCGTATTCGCCTAACTTTTTTCTTCCTTCTAATATTGTCGGACTCTCTAAATAGAAGACTTGCCATGTGGTCTCAATTATTCCATGGTTGACATTTCGAAAATCATAAGTATGTAACATAGTTTTTGGAAATTCTTTTTTTGGATTGGATGCATTTTATTTCAATTTAATTTATCTTATTAAAACAAATAGGTGATGCGCTAAGTCTACCTACTTTAAAATCTGTAATTTTTTATGTCAATAGTTTCGATTACTAAATTGTAAGATAAGCTACATCTTTTTAAATAACGTGTGTTGAGGAGCACCTTCAGCGTTATGATTTCAAACCGTCCCGAAGTTCGCAATTTATAGATTTAACATTGGTACGCAGGTGTATCACCCTTCGGGACTTAGTTTCGTTTTTGGGTGTGCTCAGAAGAAAATATACTTACAATGTCTGGACTTGAATAACAGCGAGCTTAAAACCAAATAAATTTTATCGAAGAAAGAAGAAGTTTGAATTTAAAGTATTGTCCGTAGTTTACGTATATAAAACACTTTTTAAAGTTAACACGAAATATGTTACTTCATTTTCCATTAGCTATGGTTTGGCAGCTGCAAGGCATGATTAACAGAAATTTAAATATTGTTAAAGAATATATTTCACGTTCTAAACCGTTAAAAATGTAACTGAACATTAAAATCACAATGACAGAGAAAGAAAACTTAAGTCACGGGGAGACTGCTGAGACTTGCACGGCTGCTGCAAAGAATCCAAACGTCGGGCTGAAGTTATAAATCATTTTCAAATAAGTTTAACCAATATATCGCGTTTTAAACCCTTATTTAAATGTGTACTTTTCGCGTAAACTATTAGACAGTACTTAAGTAGCTAACTGTCATTTAAAATTGACATTGACAATTGACTGATATACACACTTATTGCCATACATGGCCATAAAATCTAAAACTTTCTAGAAGCTTCCGCCGTTCATGGTTCAGCTGGTTATTAAAAAGTAGTTCCTAAGAGTATCAACTTTTCACATCACGTTCTAGCTGTGAGTCAAAAAACTTGTTATCGAGCTGAGTTTTATAGAATAACAAATAGCAAATATAACAGCTTTATATCGAAAAATATTATTATAATCCTATCGCTGGGGTTTTTATCGCCTACTTTCTAAACAAAAGCGTAAAAACTGAACTTAAAGAATGATATTCAAATGTTATATATAAAAATAATCGATCTATAATGATAATGATACATTTATTTTTGACGGTTTAAAACGCGCAATATTTATATGTGAAATCCCGTTTCCTCCTCGTGGGGCATGAGGCGAACCCATTTTCGTGTTCCTTTCACTGATCCGTTCTTTAACAGGCAAGTAGTTGATCGGACTTCTGTGCCCTGCTCAACCGAAACAATTTTTTTGTCTCCTGAGATTCGAACCCAGGACGTCTCGCGTTTAGCGCAATGCGCAGGCGGTGAATATTTATGTAGTTACTTATATATTTCGCGTTTTAAAATAAGACTTTAACTTTTTCTACTTATGCGAGTACAAGTACAAGACAATTTTATATTTTAGTTAAATAATAAAAATACCTAAATTGTGCTTTTATATCTATCAATATTTTATGTAAAATTGAGCTGTTAAATAGCAAAGAGATGAAAAATATTTTTTCTCCAAATTATAGCTATAAAGGTACCTTTCATTAAAACCTTTGGAACACATAAAATTTTTTCACAGACGACATATGTACTATAAAGCAAAGCGTACACAATATATTATGTAATTCACATTTGGGCGAACGTGTTCCTCTGTCCTTACGTCATGTAAAATTATTACGTAAGCAGTAATCACAATTCTGCTTTGTTTGCCGTTTGGATTGGCTGACATTTAATAAAACCGTCGAAACATAATAGGATTATGTGCGCAAATAAAATCACAGGAAAGTTTGGCCGACTATTTTTAATAGTTGTACACGTGTAAAATTATACGCAATAAGTTAATACATTTTACTTCTTATATCCTCTATCTTCTACTATAGTTGTAGGTGTAATACACAATTAACGGTTTAGAACGCGAAATATATAATTAACTAATTACAAAAGGATTCGATAATAACTGAGACAAAACTCTTCTAATTTGAATAATCTAATAAATAATGATTTATTTTATCATATATACGTACTATGTTTAGTAATGAAATAGGGTGAATAATATTTCGTACAATACAATTTCACCTCAACTCCGTCGAAAATATGAGACTGGGATTTCAATTTATTACTCGGCGACAAGATGATTTTTCACGAAACAAAACAACAGAGGAAAAATCCGTGAACTTTCCCGAGTAAAAGACGTTCGTTGTCAATCTACAGCCTCATGGTTAGTTATTATTTAGTTAGAAATGAAAAAAGATTTATTTGGTATATCGCGTCCTGTTTGTTGTTTAGTAGTACACATTTAAATAAAACGCTTTGTTTTAAAACGCGATATATATTAGTTAATTTTATTTGAAAATTATTTTAACTAGGGCTCGACGTTTCGGATGCTTTGCTGCCGTGGTCACGGGGAGACCGATTGATCGACGCCGGGCTGTAGTTAAAAAAAAACTAATATATTCGTTTTAAGCCATTAAAGTGTTGTATTTAAATATCGCGTCATGTGTAAATATGTTGAACAGGGTACGTAATAATTTATGGTAGGTAGCTCAATTCAGAGAACGGAACGCATTCTGGGTTCGAATCCTTTCTGGTATCAATAAAGTGCTCTCTATGTAAAATAAACGTTATATATATTTGTACATTATGATATAAGTGCGGTAAGTTGAAAATTACACCCGAGGCGATATTACTATAATTACAGCGTCGGCTATAAGAAAGCCGACGCTGTAAATTTCAAAGGGCACGCATGTCATATAACGTTTTATAACAGATTTACGAGGAAATGACGACATTTTCAAATAAAAACTATACAGCGAAAAGAAAAAGCGCGCAGAATTATTTTTACTTGTCCACAAATAAGCGATGCGCGCGCATCAACGTTTTTTAGGCAAAGGTACAAAAACAGCCAGTATTACTAATAAAGTAAATTGATATTTTTGTGTTCGTATATCAATTCGCTCAAATTTAGTTTCGGTTTAGTAAAATTAATTATCTATTTAAACATAATTAACCCGCGTTCAGCGTGAAATAGATGAAAACTAATTTCCGAGATTAACAGTAATTTGCTCTTGCTAATTGAATTTTGGTTATCGCTTTTCGAGTAGAATTTAATGCGACGCATCCATTTAGGTATTATTACCATTTAAATATATTTATTATTATTTACACCTACCCAGTAAATAAGTCCCGTTCTACATTTTTATCACACATAAGGTGTTCGCGGCCATCGTTTAGCATATCATTGTCTTTCGGGCCCGAACAGCCCGAAAAATAAGTTAGTAAGTAAGTATTAAGTCCGAAAAGTAAGATAGTGGTGTTTGCTAAATAATAAAGCTATAATAATTAAGTTAAAATATGTGTTTATTACTTACATTAAAAGGAAACTTCTTATTCATATTAATATTAAAACTATTCTTTACTAAACTATAGCCATGATTAAGTGCCGACCAATGCTTTAAGAGCAAGAGATGCTGGGTTCGGATTCTGGGGAAAAAAATACATTTCGACATGCCCGACCGAAAGGATGGGCCCAGAAATCTGTCAAACTACTTGCCTGTAAACAAACGTTTAGTGAAACGGACACAGAAATGTGCCATGGGAACAGGATTTCGCGCACACACGCACATAATACTTGGTTCAAGTCCTGCCCGAGAAATTTTTTCAATTTATTTTCAATTTTTAAATTATATTATGCCTTCATGTGCAATGACATGTAAAATATATTTTTCAATTAAAAAACCCTGTCTCAACCCTATTGATGATTTATTAATATTGATTTTACTAGTTTAGATAGTTGGTTACTTAAAATAAAATAAATAAAGCAAGAAAAAAAGAACTTAATAGCATGTTAATTATATTTTATCAGGTATTCGAATGTTGGACCAGCCTTACATGACGGATCTGATAGAAGCGAACTCGATGGGCCACGAACCCCACAAAATCCACATCTACAGCGCCTCCTGGGGACCAACGGACGACGGTCGAACTGTGGACGGACCGAGGAATGCAACTATGAGAGCCATAGTCAGAGGTGTTAATGAGGTATAGTGTTTTAATATTGCTTCGTTACGTAACGCGTTATGGGGCCAGATTGTCGGGCATTCCATTCTTTACGCTTGCAAAAGTGTTTACTGGTCACTTTAATTTTAAAGTTTACAACATGTATAGAATAACTTTTGACCCGAGGTTTTGGATGCTTTGCAGCAGCCGTGGTCACGGGGAGTATCCTAATAGTAATTAATAATATAGTAACAATATACATAAATAAAATAATATCAAAAAATTGTAAATTAGAAACGCCGTACTAAAAATATCTCATTTGACTTTTTGACAATTTTTTAAAATATACTAAACGAACTTTTCTTATATTATTTATTATTATCTCTACAACTATACAGACAAACTATTTCTAATAGGCAATTGTTAATAATAGTATAGATTGCTGTGAACTCGTGATATTAATAACGATGTCATTTATATAATTGTACCTAGTAATCCTAAATGATCTATTCCTTATACCTTTATACCTTAGTAAGTATAATAAATAAGGTAACTACACCTTATTTATTATACTTACTAATATATAAAGGTGAAGAGTTTGTTTGAACGCGCTAATCTCGGGAACTACGGGTTCGAATTGAAAAATTATTTTTGTTATTGTGTTGGTTGGAGCGTTTATCGAGGAAGGCTATTAACACATCTTACATCTCGCTGGAAATGTGAACAAAACGGAGGAAAATTTTCATCTCTGTGGGTTTCAGATGCGTACGCTGGGAAAACGGTGCAAGACACCGAAAACATATGTACGAGAGAATGATTTCTCTTTCAGTGATCTAAAAAATGTCAGTGACACTATACGTCTACTCGTAAGACTAACTTGCAAGAACGACGAGACAAGACCGATGTCGTGGGCAGCTTAAATTTATAAAGATGTAGATGGTTTGCAAAAACAAATTTGGACACCTAAAATAACTATGCTGCGCGGACGAAGTCGCTGACACAGCTAGTGATTTATAAAGCTACAGACTTGCTCCTATAAAATAACATTTTCTTTCTCTTACCAATCGTTGTATAACTGCTTCGTAGTGAACACGATGTAAGGAATAACGATATTAACGATTCTTGACAGAAGCCCAGCAAAGGTCAGCAATAATTTAATCAGAGGCAGACGAAGTTGCCAATCAATCCTCTATTTAATTAGTTATTGGATAAGTTTATTACTTTATTCCTTTACTCTAAGAGTATTGATTGATATTTTTATCTAGAAGTATATCTGTAAAATAGAACAGCGGAATGTGTGGCTAAGAGGAAGTTATATAGGGTTTACAAATATAGAAAATGTCTGAAAATTCCAAACTTCTCTATACAGCTCAATATTTAAAAGTCAATCCGAACTGTAAATATTAGAAAGTTTAAAATTTAATGAAAATATTCGGACAAAGCGAAACAATTCAGTGACACGAACCTCAAATATAAAACGTAATTTAGAATGAGGGATGATAAAATGTGTATCTATCATGTAAAACTCTAATATACATTGCACTAAAAGTGTGTGAAATCCAGTTTCCTCTCGTGGGGCATGGGGCGAACATATTTCTGTGTCCGTTTCACTGATCGGTTTTACCGACAGGCAAGTAGTTGATTAGACGTCTGTGCCCTGCCCCGGAACAATTTACTGTTTGAAAGAAAGAAAGAAAGAAAGAAAAATTTTATTTACTACTAGGGCACATAAAAACACATGTTACACTTATTACTAAACATAAAAAAAACAAAACATAATTTTGTCTTAACAGTATAACTTAATATAACAAGTTAGGATAATGTTGTGTGCTGCTAGTAGAATAGGATCTTCCTCAGTTTATATCAGGCTTTTTTGAGTGTGGACAGCGGTGCCACACTCAAGTTAAAATAAACAAAAAAATAAAGTTGCTGTTGTACAAATAAAAATACAGTAAAATTTACAAAGAAAAAGTAAGACAAGCTGCATAAATAGAAAAAATAATTGTTCCATTCCATCTACATAATATGGTTCAGGGTTCAATATTATAGGTTTCCACTGACAGCGCCATCAACGCCGGTTTTTTGTAACGATAGCAAATATTCTTTGTACCGTCTCTTAAAGGTGGTAAGTGCTATTTTAGTCCTTAACGGGGGTGGTATATTGTTCCAACACTTGGTGGCACTATAAGTGAAAGCCCCGTGGAAAGCAGCCGTTCCGTGGGCGGGAACGCTTAACATATACAATGACGCCCGGGTGAAGTGTGTAGTATTATAGTCACTAGCCCAATGGAGCTTTTGATATAAATAGGTAGGGATCTTATATTTAATTACACCAAAAAGGAGGGAAGCAAAATGCAATTGTCTACGCAAATTCATTTTAAGGATATTATTATTATTTAAATATGGAGTAACATGAGTTCGTGGTGGTATGTGAAAACAATAACGTGCACAGGCATTCTGTACCCGCTGTATTAACTTTTTTGATGTTGAGAGTAGGCGAGGTCCATACACTGAGTCAGCATAATTAAATTTGGATAAGACCAGGGACTCGCAGATATTAACACGTAAGTTGACATTCAAAGCGTTTCTAATTTTATACAGCACTTTTAGACGGTAAAAACAATTCCTTACTGTATCAGATATATATTTTTCAAAACGTAGGTGCTCATCAATAGTAATCCCCAAATAACGTGCAGTTTTAACCCTTTCGATAGTCTTTCCTTTGACTTCTATATTGATGTCATTAGCAGCTATATCTGTTATCTGCTTTTTAGTACCGAGTATAATAAATTTCGTTTTATCTGGATTAAGAACTAAACAGTTAGATTCTGCCCAGGCCGTCACTCGCTTTAAGTCATTATTAATCTGATCAATAGCAGATCTTGCTTCATTTGGCTTAAAAGAGATATACAGCTGTATGTCATCTGCATACATGTGGAATTTACAATTGTGGATATGCTTCTGTATATCCGCTGTATAGATGTTGAATAGAGTTGGTCCTAGAATAGAGCCTTGAGGTACGCCCCTCAGCACACGTTTTTGTTGTGATCGAAGAACAGCACCATTGTCTTTTTTTATCTCAACCCTCTGACTACGGTTTCTTAAATAAGTATCGAACCATTTTATTGTGTTTTGGCTAAATCCATAATGACGTAGCTTGGCAATCAAAATATCCAAATTTAAACAATCAAAAGCTCTAGAAAAGTCTAAAAGAACCATTATTGTTCCATTGCCTTTATCCTGAGAGCAGATTACTTCATCTAAGACGCTAAGTAGGGCTGTAGTAGTACTACGTTTTTTTCTAAACCCTGATTGTACAGCTGGTAGAATAGAATTCGCTTCCACAAACTCCGTTAATTGATTACTAACAATCTTCTCTAGTACTTTGGAAAGGCAAGAAAGCAAACTAATAGGTCTTAAGTCCTTTACTTCTGATGGATTAGAATTCTTCGGGATTGGTCTAACGACTGATTCAGTCCACGAAGATGGAAAAGTGTTGGTCATAATAGAATCATTTATTATTTTTGTGATAACTACTTCTGAATCTGGTAAAGTTGAGAGCAACATATCAAGTGATATCCCATCAGATCCGCTGGCATTAGAATGCAATGACCGAAGCACTTTCAAAACATCTTGTCCATTGATGGGTGTCAGCTTAAATGACTTATTGATCGCTCTCCTCTCCTGTACAATATCTAAAACTGACGAAGATACAAAGTCTGAACCGGGCACATTTAAGAATGCATCGTTTATTTCATCTGGATTACTTAAGTGTTCTGGAAGTGGAGTATCATTTTTATTTTGAATATTAATTGTATTTTTAAGATGTTTCCAGAGCTTACGGGGGTTATTGTAATTCTTGTTAATATATTGGTCAAAATAGGCCTTTTTTTCGGTAGCGATAGCGGTGTTGACAATATATTTCAATTCTTTGTAGACTTGAATGTGACTTTCGTCTCGAGTTTTGCGCGCCCTATTATGAGCTTCATTACGTCTCTTCATAATTTGTTGAACATTGTAAGTAATCCAGGGATAGTGGTATTCTTTGACAGTGGTAATTTTTAAAGGTGCTAAACTATCATATATTCTGAGTAGTTCGTTAGTAAATTCAACAACAGTAGTGTTCAGGTCATCGATGTTTAAAAGGCGATGCCAATCTATTTGATTAATTGGACTCGTAAAGTAATTGGGATCAACTTTATATATTTGCCTAGAAAGTCTTTGAATTTTAACATTTTTAACTTTTTTAATTGGAATATGACAGACTATAAAAGCGTGTTTACTTAAATCTCTGATATGTTCAACAGATATCGAGCAAGACCTGAAATTCGTACAAACTATGTCAATAAGTGTCTCGCTATGATCGGTTATATGTGTGGCTTCCTCTACCTTTTGTTTTAACCCTGTCCAGTCAAGAAATTTATTTAAAACAGTAGACTCGTATGAATCCTGGTTCAAAACGTTAACATTAAAATCACCCAACAATATAGTGTGGTCAGCCCAGCTAAAGAGCTCCAGTGATTCACTAAGTGCGTTCAAAAAAATATTTAAATTGAGCCAAGGGGGGCGATAGGCGGTGCCAATAAGTATTTTTTTAGATTTAATTGTTGTGCTTATCCACATTTGCTCCACCCTATCCGATGCGGGATGATTCAAAACGCGAACTGAATTATTTCGTTTAATAAAGAATCCCACACCTCCTCCTCTACTCCTTACAGCTGTAGGACGGGGTAGGTGAATGAGGCGATAGCCGGGAATGCGAGGAGCTCGCCCTTCTTCGCCAGCTCTGAGCCACGTTTCGTTAATAGCCATTATATCGATATTGTGACTTGTAATGGCGACAGACAACTCTTCGTGGTGTGTTCCCAGTGATCCCGGATTCAACATACCAATTTTCATGTTAAGATGGAAATTGAAGATTGTAATAATTAAAAATAAAATTATATGTAATTTTTGTAAATGGTAATGGTGGAATTAGGAGTATATAGACAGATTTATAGTATGCAGCCTTAAAAAATGAAATGAATTCATAAAATTTAGTTCCTTTGTTAGATTTTTTTTCATGTGACCAAAAAAGAATGAATTCATTATGTCCATTAAATCGCATCACAAGCAAGGATTCGCAACACAACATTTTACTATTACAGTGTACGCTTAAACTAGAAATGTAAACATAGATTACAAACAAAGAGACATTATGTAAGTAATTGTACCTAACGACAGTAATATTATTTAAAGCGCTTCGCAGCGCGAAATACATTAGTTCTACAGATGTTGTCAACTCTGACCAATGTAATAATTGCATTACCGCAATTAATGTATACGTCATAAAATTACAATATAAAAGTAGCTCGTAACTGCAACTATTTACAATGTCAATAGACCTCAAAATGTAATTGAATATGCCATCTATATCGTAATATGCAATATGAGTGTGTAATATGTACGGTAAATACCAATTTCGGATTATACAAAAACCGACTGAATATCCTTTTCGCAAATAATGCGCCGGACTCGAGCGGTTGGACTTTGTCTAGCGAGGACGCGACCGTCGCGTGTCCAGACATACTTCCACCCACTTTCTACTGCTGCCTGTTTCGCCAGAGAAAATAAATGTTTATCATAGCGCGTAAGCCGCTCATTAAGGTAAATTTTACTGGGGGGCGTGTCGCTGTTCAAGTTCAGTCCGGTAGTGTCGATATCCCGCCGCACGCGCGCACTATGTAGTATTTCGTCTCGGGTTGAGTGACGTAGTAAGCGGAGAATTATAGGACGCGATGTTTGCCCGACAGGTTTGCGCCGGAGCCCCAATCTCTCTGCAAAAACAACGTCCTTTTCTTCCAGGGTCACACCAATTTTGTGAGCCACTGAGGTCGCCAAATGCATTGCATTTTCGCCCTCCTCCTCGGGAATGCCGCTAAGCACAATGTCGCAACGGAGGGATAATCTGTCGCGTTCATTTAGTTCCTGCTTAAGTTCGGTGATTTTTTCTCGTAAACTTTCTTCTAAATGTGTTGGCCCTGAACTTTCAAGGGATGTAATTCTTTCCTCGGTAGTTTTCTCCAGTTGATCGACACGGTTTTCGACTCTTTCAATACGAGAATTGAATTCGTTCAACAACACAGTTAACCGCGACATTTCTTGTCGGAAGAGTGAGATTTCACGGGTGACGTTCGAGAATTCCTCCCGCAGCTGAGTTATGTTTTGAGCGACGGATAACTCTTCCGCATCACAAAGACCAGGTGAGGATTGCACAGAACCGCTGGAACCATCTGAACCGGCTGCCGACATGTTTTTGTTTACGTTTGTTTTTGTTTTGCAATTTTTGCAAAGCGAGCGCGCTGCACTTTTCGTATCCGGGTTGCTATTGAACATACACGAACGATGACCCTTTAGAGTGCATTTAAAACACTTTACACACTCAGACATTGATACGAATTTGCCGCAAACACAACAGTGGGTCGTCATTGTTAAAGTTTTGTCACGATGTAATATGTAGGTAGACGAAAGTAGTTTTATGTATTGTTCGGCTTAATTTAGGCTTATTTCACGAAACTAGGTCTGAACTGTATAATAAATCGATAATTCGGCGTTACACTGCACTTATTAATTCACTTATTTAACTGCACAACAGTTATTTATATTTTTAATAGCAATATTAAAAGTAAACACTTGTTTGTGTCAACGCTGTCAAACACCGTCTCCCCTGTTTCTCCGGGACTTGACCCCAGGACCCCTCACGTTATTGCGTTAAATTTATTATTATCGCGCCACCTCTTCTCGTGGTGCCTTTTGCTAGAACGAACTTAATGGCAAAGGCACAATGGACGAGGACGGTCGAGGTCCTAAATGTTTTGCACAAAAAAGCAGATATTTTTTACAGTCCTTGGGGTGAACTCACAAATACATTAAAGTTTATTTTGAGTTATGAACGATAGTTTGGTTTAAGTTCATATATATTTGTTCTATCATATATAATTATATGGTTTAGTTTTTAGATCTCTGTCGCATTGGGATCCAACCTGTTATGACAGTGCATATATGTAAATAAATGTAAATAAAATAAATAAATAAATTATTGCGCTAGGCGACACGTTTAACCATTTAGCTGCAGATTGTAGTAAAAGTACTAGTATATAATAAAATACTGTCTATAGTTTACGCGAGTAGTGCATTTTAATTAATTTTGTTTTATATTTGTCGAAAGATTGTGCATAGTACGTACCTAAGCAAAGAATAAAAATAAATAAATTTTATATAATGTTATTTAATATATTCTTTGCTTACGCCTAAAGTTTACTACAAAAATAAAAACACTATTTCTTTAACTTTAGAAAACATGTTTTCTCTGTAACATAAACAACTATACCTCGAAGGCATATGCAAACGACTATATGTACATATAAATCGTCTATTTTCATAATTCTATTCATACGTTGATAAAACTATGTTACCTCGCTAAACCCATGAATTTATTACCATATGCTTAAAACTATATTGATGTTAAATTCTTGGACAACAGTTGAGTTATTATATGAGTATAGCGTTGGTCTTTTGTCCACTCAACATAATTTTTAGACAAATTTTAGGCAATTCCGTTTCTCTATATTAATGTGTATATCACTAGGCGCGGCATTTGCTAATCACTTTTCTTGCGACTTAAAAATCTTCGTTAGCTAATCAAGCGCTTTTTTCTTAAGTATAGTATTGACCCGACGTTTAGGCCATTTAGTAATAACAGTTGTCACGGGGGGACTAGTTAAACCACCTCTTTCTTTAGAACTCAAAAGAAATTAAGTACATCAACAGTTGTCGTTGCAGAATTTCTGTTCCATCCAGGCAGTAAAAAATACAGGTCAGAGTTTTATGAGTTTTAAATTTGTAACAAATTCTACCAAATCACAGTAATAGATACGACACTAAAATAGCAGAATATTAGATAAACATATTATAATCACAACTGGTCTATTTGATTCTGAAATTATTGCCTTACGCGAGTAGTATATATTAATAAAACCGTTTTATCGGTTAAAAACGAGAATACTATGAGATAAATTAACTCGCAGTTTCTTATTTTAACTTCGCCTTGACGTTTCGGATGCTTTGCAGCAGCCGTGGTCACGGGGGACTGAAGATGGATGGTGACCCTAATGTCAAAGTGCAGCTTTGACTTTTACATTACAGAAAGTTTAGTCGTACGTAAGCCGTATTTTACACTGTTAAAAGTATTTTATTCAAGTATTACACTCTATTTTTAAGATTCCATAGCAAATATGGTTTTTTGAAACCTGTTCACTCCAACAGTCCTTTAGATCCTAGAAATACTTGCTCAGACCGATTTCTGAAAGATTTTTTCTTGGTAAAACGTTTGTGGTAAGACGTTTCTGTTTACTTTATCGGCATATTCAGGGATAAGGGCTTATGGTATAGACTTATTTCGCGGTACATTAATTTTGGGCCGCTCCTTAGAAATGTTTGAAAATAAATACTTCTTACAAACGATAGCGTTATAAAGTTCTATATTCAAAGGTAAAAACGAAACGCTACGGTACGAGGTTTTAGTAAGACTTAGTTGTTTATTGGCAGGTTTTGTTTTAAGAAACTTGAGGGTAGAAAGATATTTTTTGCAATTAATATATACGTCTGTTGCCGCTATAACCAACAATTGTAAAAACATGCACCTTCAATGGGCTAATATGGAAACGCGATTTTTGTTCTATATTTTTTTACTTTTTTTGTAATGATTTTCTTCTTTCGAATTTAATATAACATTTGTTCAAACAGTTAGATTTTTATAAATGTTGAACATAAACATTAAAATACAAAACTTTCAACAGTTTAAAACGCAAAATAAAACTAACTAATATATTTCGTGTTTCATTTAGAGTACAAATTTAACAAGTAAACTACAGACGTAAAAATTATTATTGTACATGATAATTAAAAAATAATAATATCTAAAGTTTAATACAATGTATAAAAATATTAAGAGCTAAGAATTAATATTAAATGTCATGAAATATCAGTGAAATTATTGCTCCTATTATTCGACATAAATTAAATATCACTATAAATTAAACATTCGATGTCACTCCTGGGACTTGAACTAATTGTTAAAATAGAAAAATATATTAATCTAAATAGATTTTTAATTTATTTGATGCCATCATGTGCAATAAGATGAGAAGAAAAAGAAATGGGCAATCTACAAATCTACACTATAACAAAAATTATCTGTAGCAGTTATTGTAAAATCTAACTATAGGCATCCTACGTCTATGCAAATAGTCCTTGGGTGTTTGAGAAAAGAAAACTAACTAAGTATTAAAACAAAAGGCAGTTTGCCCTGACGCTGCAACAAAGGAGCAAAGCCTTGTTCAAACTATCCCTAAGCCCGCAGCTATCATTTCCGCTTAATGAAAACTGAAAAACGAAGGTTTACGAGCTTCCTGCGAAAAATGAGGGTTTGAAATTGCTTTCACTTTGAACTCACGGAACGGTGGAAGTTATAATGACATTTTTATAATTGTTACAGCAAACTTATAGGCGTCGAACACGAAGCGATATAAATCCTAAATTCGATATATTATTTGTAACATTCTGCGCTTGCAGCAAAACTATTAAATGCTGGATTTAATTCAATCTAGCTCTAGTTCTATCTAGCTTCAATCTTCTAATCTAGTTGATTACTTAAATTTAATTTAAGCTGAGACTAAGAAAATTTGACATTTTATTTAACTAACAAATAACGGGTCGTGGCGTAGATCCCCACCAAAGTAAAAGTGAAATCCCATTTCCCCCTCGTGGGGCATGGGGCAAACACATTTTTGTATTCGTGTCACTGATCCGTTTTTTAACAGGCAAGTAGTTGATCAGACTTCTGTTCCCTGCCTGACCGAAACAATTTTTTGTTCAAAAACTTTACTATTTTTTACATGTTATTTACGGAACGCTGACGATGCCGGTTCAAGTCCTGCCCGAGTCGAAAACTTTTCGACGACGACGACGATATTTTCCGTTCGGGCGACGAACCACCTTTCACAAATTAAAAGCTGTCATGTGTAATCACGATTTTGTTTCAATCTGTGCATTTCCGAATATCCAAAGCCAAGACAGCGCAACTTGCTTACAGGTTACAAAGTGTTTGTCATCCTCTATAATAGAAAAACCCGTACAACACTTAACAAAGGTGCAACTATACTTGTACCCCATACCCCACGTGCCCTCGGGACTCATTAAGCTATGTTGGCAGGGTCGCAACGGTCTTGGCAACATTTACGTGTGGGCGAGCGGTGACGGAGGGGAAGACGATGACTGCAATTGTGACGGCTACGCTGCGTCCATGTGGACTGTGTCTATTAATAGGTAAGCACTTAAGGCAAATTGTACACTAGCCTCATAGTTGCGTAGTAGTGCGGTACATAACATATTTTGAAAATAATAAATAACAAGATTTTATTGCGAAATGGGGTAAAAAGGGGGGTTAAAGTTTGTATGAAAATTTGTGGTTTTTGGAGCTACAACAATGAAACTTTCTTCTTTGGTTTTTTGGGAATAGAAGTGGGAGTTGGAGTGAGTGTGAAAGTGTGAGTGGGAGTTAGAGTAGGAGTGATGTGAGGTGAGATTGTTGCGGCAAAGTAGCACTTACCTACTTTACTTATTTACTTATTGGCTGCCTTAAATGCGCCCTTACATAAATTAATATAATAAATAAATAATTAAAAATTATAGCCCAATTCACTATTTCACACGGACAAAGTCGCGGGCACAGCTATTTTTCATTTGTATGAACAAAATTATTCTATACCCACCGGTTATAATGAAGTCGTTTATTCTAAGTGCAATCAATGACGGTCAAAACGCCCATTACGACGAGTCCTGTTCATCCACCCTCGCCAGCACCTTCAGCAATGGTGCACGAGATCCAAGCACCGGTGTCGCTACCACAGATCTATATGGGAAATGTACTGCGACGCATTCTGGTACTTCTGCTGCAGCGCCAGAAGCAGCTGGTGTCTTTGCTCTAGCTCTTCACGCAAAGTTAGTTCGTAGAATGCTTTTAATATATGAAGTTTGAAAAGAATAATACATAGCTAAATAGCTAAACATTATACCTAGACTAAAAATTGCTCAAAATCTGTGCCCTGCCATTCCGAAATAATTGCTTCCCTGGATTCGATTACTTTTACACTTGGTGTAACCCTAGGCAACGCGATAATAAGAAAACGACACAAACTATTAAAAACCTGTAGCTCAGTGGTTAAAAGTCCTGAGTTCGAAACCCCGGGAAAGAGGGGATTGTTACGGTCGGACAGAGCACAAAAGTTTGATCAACTGTAAATAAAACCGTTCAGTGCAACGAATATAATGTTGTGAACCTTGTGCCCCGCAAGAAAAAACGGCTAAGAACCATGATTTTCCTAAGAAATATAGAGTTCATGTTTAAAATAACTCGAGCATACTTATATATTCACAAAGAACTTTCTTTTCTAAATAAAATCTCACTTTAAATGCGATTCAATTACCATATATTTAAATATTTATAACATCACTTCTGTATTGTTTTGCTTACATTTCTTTATAGATTATTCAATAAGAACTAAGCGCAAACATATCTCAAGTTTTACGCAGAAATAAATCTTTTAGACAGTTTAATTTGTTTCAAAAATTCTCAATTGTCAGTGGAAATATATATATATATATATATATATATAAGGGTTTTTATATGCAAAATCAAACTAATTATTGTAGAATTTCTAATCTTAAAGTATTTGAATGTTTTTATAGCAATCTGAATTTACACATTTTTCAATAATATTGTACAAAAATTGCCTGAAACGGCAAAATCTGTTAGTTAATTAATTAAATACTGTCTGTAGTTTAATTAATTAAATAGAACACTAGTGGTTTAAAACGGGATGTTAAACTTATTTTGAAATTATTTTACTACAGCCCGAAATTTCGGATGCTTTGCTGCAGCCGTGGTCACGGGGAGACTGCAAAATAAATTTCCAAATAAGTTTAACTAATATACATCGCGTTTAATCCGTTAAATTTGTTTTATTTAAAAGTATTAATTGATGTTAAATTTGTGCGTATTTGTGAACTATTGTAATAAGATTAAACCGATGCTCTTTTGTTGATAGTGTAAAGAAAACATAAAGCATAATGTTCTACTTCTTTCTTTAGTCCCAGCTTAACATGGCGCGACATCCAGCACTTAACAGTCTTGACTTCCAAGAGGAACTCATTATACGACGCTAAGGTAAGTCGCTAATGACGCACATGTAATTAAAAAAGTTGGAGAAAAGGTATTTGTTTCATTTTCATATTCATTTCTTATAGACAAACATTTATATTTAACATTTTTCATTTTAAATACTGTCTCTAGATTACGCGAGGAGTGCACATTTAAATAAAACACTTTAACTGTTTAAAACGCGATATATATTAGTAAAACATATTTGAAAATTATTTTAACTACGGCCCGACGGTTTGGATGCTTTGCAGCGGCCGTGGTCACGGGTTCCCCGTTACACATTAATGTTTTATTTACATTACTAATTTTATTCGTTTTGCCCAGTTCGATTCCTATGCACAAATATTCTTATAAATTTAACTCGAATTGTACTTTCATGACTTAGATTATATCTATTATCCCTCTAGTTTCATTAGATTGCATTTATTTGTTAATGCTAAAATTATTATTGTAATAAAAAACATCATAGCATAAACCAATAAAAATACAATTATTACAAAGTTCCTTATTAAAATTAAAAAACTGTCCAAATTACATTATTTAAATACTCATTACAAAAATCCATTGAACGGCTAGACCGATTTGTATGGAATTTTCGGAGTTTTTGAAGCTTATTTTCTATTTATTAATTAATCCTACAGGGTCGTTTCCATTGGACAATGAACGGTGTGGGTTTGGAGTTTAACCACCTCTTCGGCTTCGGTGTGTTGGACGCTGGAGCGATGACTGCATTGGCTGCGAATTGGAGATCAGTCCCACCACGATACCACTGTGAAGCCGGCTCTGTTAATACACATACGTATGTATTAAGATTAGTCTGTTGGTGCCTTTTTAAAATCAACATTTACATAGGAGAATTAAATATTATTCAATACAAATACAAACTTCTTAATTGTCAAAATAATATTGTTACGTTTGGCACTAGCAACATTAACGTCCCGCGTGGCTAAGTGATAGGTAGAAAGGATTTAACATAATAAAATAGTTTAAAAAAATTAATATACGATAAATGTTAAATCCTTCATTGACACTAAAATGCTTTGTGGTATTGTTACTTTATACAAAGGGTTATTTATATAAAAATCACCTTTTCCATAACCTGTATATTTTGTGCCACTACTTTTCAAAGTAAAAGGTTTTCAACTGTAAAGCAAAACCATATCAATAGAAAATTTGAACGAAAAATACGTGAATCATTAAGGAACCTATTTGGACATAAGTTCAAATAGGTCGGTAGTTTAGATGTTATGCGAGAGAGAGTGCTTAAGAGTCTTGATGTGTATCCAAGTGTTTGTTTCTTTCCAGTGAAATACCGACAGATGGCAGCGTAACGTTGCACATTGATACCGGCGCCTGCGCAGGTACACCCAGCGAAGTCCGATACTTAGAGCATGTGCAGGCTGTGGTTAGTGCAAATGCAACACGGCGTGGTGACCTGGAGTTCTTCCTGACTAGCCCTATGGGTACTCGGTGAGTACTCAATTAAATTGTTTTCAATGTCACAGGAGAATCCTGAACCATCTGAGTTGCTATGACGATATAGTACTGCGTGCTTCTGGTATATTTGAAGGGAAGATTACAAAAAAACATGCTTGACTCTAGCAGGGTTCGAACTTGTAACTGACAAAATATTTCTAATTCTTTTTTTAAAAACTTTCATATTTTTCATATGTATTGCACATGATGGCACTATATAGAACGCTGTGGAAGTCGTTTCAAGTATTTTTTTTTTTCAATTTATAATTGGTTTTTATATTTATATTATTATTTCTTTTATTATTATTAATTTTCCATAGTATTATTTTTTATTTTATTTTCAAACAAGGGTTGTCTGGCAGAGATTACTCTATAGCAATGTCGCCTATTATATACAAGTTATGAAGTAATATATTATATATAATACTTAATAACTTGTAATAATAATCTTCCCTCAAAAGTGGACTATTTTATGGTTACTCCTGACACAATGTTTTGTTTTAAATTAGTCTATGTATTTTGGCTAATTGATTTTAGTGATGGAACTGATTTAACTGAAGTAATATTTATAATAATATCTTAAGTAAGCAGGTATTTGGATGGATTTAATCATTAATACTGCATAGGAATGTATGTCTTGAACTCCGAGTTATTTACTCGATTAATTTTCTTTTGTACAACTATCTCTTCACAGATCAATGATACTGAGCAGGCGATCCAATGATGACGACGTACGAGATGGCTTTACCAAGTGGCCCTTCATGACGACACACACTTGGGGAGAGTACCCGCAGGGGACGTGGACTCTGGAAGTAAGTACAAGAGGAACGTTCTTGTAATTAACCTATTTTAAATGATAGAAATCAAAACTTTTTTTCTTAATTCGAATTCAGAACTTTTTATTGCCCTTCTAACGTATTTACAGTAAGCTTATAACTTCTAAATTGCGGAAATCAATAATACATAGATAACAATGGCAATCGGTACCAGTCTCAGCTGTGCTGCTGAATGCTTGTAATGCTTAGCAGCGTTAATTTTCAAAGTGGCCCGGGTGTGTGAAGTTTATAAGATAAATTTATGTTTGGTTCACTTGATGGTCGCTGAAATAATCCAGCTATATACTGAACTACATGTGTTGTCGACCTATTTTGACTTTTGGGAAATCCAGAGACTAAAAACGAATCCGAAACTTCACGACTTTTTCATTTGTGAACCGTGGTGGTGACCCGGACAGAATTTCGATATTCCTACCACCTTTCAATATCTAGATTTCCAGACGAAGTCCAACATGTTTTAGAGCGATTTAAAATTGATTAGAAAAATTTTTGGACCCGAAGGGATGGAAGCCACGACCCCATAATTTATGTTATCTTTCAAGGCTCGTTTCAACGGTGGTTCCGGGCCCAGCTCAGCATCAGGTTGGCTCCGAGGTTGGTCGTTAGTCCTCCATGGGACAAGGGCGCCGCCCTACGCCCAACTGCAACCGAAGGACCCCCACTCAAAGCTCGCTGTAGTCAAGAAAGCGCACGAAGACAACGCACTTAACAAATAAGCTTATTCGCGTACATTTTCGTTTTTTATTTTTCGAAATTGCAACACGTAAGGAATTACGCCCTCAGTAACAATTTCAAAATTCGAAAACACCTTACTTACAATATATATGTATTTATATATACGTGTTCGAAATTTGAAAGTAAGTCTAGTGTTCGTATGTATAGCAAAGTAAAATATTTCTTACAACAAGTAACAAGTTTTACTATAAATAAAAAACACTTAAACGGGCTAAAACGGGCTAAAAAAACGTCGGTTGGCCATTGCATATTGTGCATTAGTACTCATTAAGTATTTCTTTATGTATTCCATTCTAGACCTACTCCATTTGAAACTTTTAAATTAAAGATTAAAATGAGGACGTAATAAAAATATATTTAAAAACTGTAAACCTATGTAGGTAAATCGAGTTTCAGTAAACATATTTCTTACGTGTTGCCATGACTTCCGGAATATTTTAATAATAATATGTGCTTTATTTATTTTTTTAATATAACTAAAAGTGTAAAAGCTCTAAAGTTCAAATAAATTCGCAGGTAAAAATATATTTTTTAACGCGCTGTGAAACGCAATGATTTATTATTAATGTAACATTTTTTAATTTGGAGGGAATATTGAAGTTTATTAGTTATTTTAAAATCTTACTTCTGTAGCTAAATCTAGTGTTATTTATTGAAAGACAAACAATTTAATTTGAGCTTAAAATTAAAATTAAATGTTGTCCTTCTTCCTTATAGATCATGAAGAGCGCAGAACATTACTATTTAAATAACATATCAACTTCGAAAGAGCACAAAATTACATACGGAAGTTGAGCAAGATTTATAAAATATTAAATTGACTTTCTACATAAAAATATTTATCTTTAATGTCAAGTACACATCTTTAAACCCAGCTAAGGGTGTGTACGTGGCGATTAATATAAGTGCTCTGTTTAAACAATACAAGTTATCAATTTTGTTTATAACTCTTAAATTCTTTTGGCACTATATCTCAAAGCCAAACATAATTCTCCCGCGATACTAATCTTAGATTTCGTATTAAGAGTTGTCTTTCATAATCATTGTAAATTAATCGTTACAAGTATAAATATTTAAATATAAACTTTCTTTTGGGCCCAGCATGAAACTATCATAGAAAACTTCTTAACGTTATTCTTTGTAAGTTTCGAATCGATTAAGTAAACACAAAGACGTTTTATATTGGGCAAAAAAGTAGTTTTAATACAAATTAGTATAGTCGATAAGCGCAAAACATATAAAGAGAAAATCTATTATGTATTATTATATAGAAAATATAATGTGATTTGGTGTTGTATTTGAATTAAAACAAGTTTTTCTAATTCATATCCTTTCCCTTTTTTACCAACTCTAATATAACCCCTTTTATTCGATCATGGGTTTATTTATTAGTACGATTAAACACGAAAAGTTCCAGACCTGAGGAACATCGCTTTAGTTGGGCAGAGTCTAAGGTGCTATTTATATATCATGTAAGACGATCTGAAGGAAAGGGGCGTCAGCACTATCTTATTTTTTCTTACAAGGGGTTGGGAAGGCGATAGTTCTTATCTAAGATTGATTATTACGTGAGATTATTATTGAGTGAGTTTAAGCCTCTGGACTGAAAATCTTATGATGGTAAAGATTTTGAGATCTATGATTTGTAAATGGATTGTTTGAAAATTGGTAAATTGGTAAAAATCAAAGTTAACAAAAAGTATTAACACGATTCTAACAGAAAAATAATACTAAGATTTTTTCCTTGAGATTCGTAAGCAGTAAATATTTAATAGAGAAAAGGTAATTGAACCTATTCTTATAACAGGGGTCGAAAACTTGCCCTGTAAATGAAATGAATACCCCCTAATCAACAGAAATAATAGCCAAAATTCTAGGTCCCACTCGATAGGAATTATTAAATATTTTCCCCCGGGGTTTAAACCTAGGATTGATAAAAATTGCTTTTATAAATAGATCTTTATTGCTTATAATAAACTTAACAATTGATTGGCAGCTCTAACAATCAGAAAAAAGCCTAATACTTATTAGTTCTGTATGGGATAAAAATGGTAATTTTAATACATTAATATGTGATAAGCGAACAGTCTTATTTAATAACCTTATCCAATATATAAACACTATTTACATTGAAACGTTTCTGAAGTTTATGAAATCGAGGCACTTTTTAAACACATTACAATCTTAATGGTCTCTTATAAGACTATAATATCAATGATAATTTCGAGAAACTACAGTAGCTTAACTATTCCTCTCTTGTATGTACACAACGGCAAAATATAACGTTACGTTATTATATAATCCTTATTAACTAGACCCAAATAGGATGACGTTTATTAAAAACATTTTTAAGTTTGTAATGGAGAGTTTTGGTTCGTCAACTCGACTGGAGCTGATCAACGTTTTTATATAAAACTGCATTCTACAGTAACAAAACAAGACATAATAATCAGCTGTACAGTGCACCGCAAAGACTCTTTCAACCGAAATACTGATTAAAAATTTTACTCTCAAAAAAGCGTTAAATAATTCCACGGTTCCAATGCTTTGGAAACTTAATTGTCACCCAGGACTTTTGCTACGGTCTGTACATTCAATTCGTGAAGAGCGGTTACACCCCCATTTCGTTGTAAGGTCGGCCATTTTGTCCGACGTCTATTGCTCGCTCTGAAATCCCGTTGAGGCCGTTTGTGCGCCCACGGGAACTTAATTGTCAGAGATCTGGAAAAAATTGAGTTACTTATTTAAAATAAAACACTTTTAGAACACGGTTAAAAACGAAAATTATATTAGTTAATTTATTTTTAATTTACGTATTACTATGCATGGATATCAAAGTCAAAATTGCTATGCTGGCGCCATCTGTAGTAGTTTCGACTTTGACATTAGAAAATACTTTGAACTTAAAACGTTGAAAAGTGAGAAATTATAAGTATGTCCTCTTTTTTCTAAAACTTTAAGAGTTCCTTACAAAAACGTTGTTTTAACTCTTTGACAGTGAGTCAGTCAGAGCCTATGAAAGACCGTCGACATATTTTTTACCAAGCTAACATATATCTCTGTTAAAACCGTCAACATGAATTAACCCTGAAATAGTGATACAATGATAAAACAAGAAAATTTAACATTTTTTTGGCCTATCTATACGTTTGTAACTTACCCATAGTTTCCTGCTGCAGTTCTAGTTTGTACGCTGGGTTGTCATATGGCGGAAGTGAGGACTCTCTGGGCGCTGTCGGCGCAGCTAGAAACAACGTGTAGTCAGTCAAACTCTATCATAGGTATATGAAGAAAGTAGAAGAGATCCTCGTTTTGCACAAATTATACAACTAGCTTTTGTCCAAAACTTTAATTGATTCATAAAAGACCAGTCTCCCCGTGACCACGGCAACTGCAAAGCATCCGAAACGTCGGGCCGAAGTTAAAAATCATTTTCAAATAAGTTTGACTAATATATCGCGTTTTAAACCGTTAAAGTGTTTTATTTAAATGTGTACTACTCGCGTAAACTATATAGTAATAATTCCTTTTCCTTTGTATATCTATTAATAAAAGGTTCATAAATATGTGTTTATTTATGATAATGGTGTATAATATAAATATGGTTTTGTTTTTTATTTAAGCAGAACAGTGTTATAATTTTAAACAGGACTGTCAACTATTGTGGTTTTTAATGCCACAATACCATTAGAATATGGTGTTTTTTACATGATTGACAAAGATACGTTCTCTTGTACCTGCTATAAAGATACTTACGCGTAATAGACACAGAATGCGGTCGATGCCTGCGTATGACAACGAGAAGAAGTAGAACAGACGAGAGTGCCCCGAGAGCGGCCACCACTCCTACAATCACGAGCGCCCCGTAGTAATCTCCCCGGGGAGCACCCCGACTACCGGCTATTGAAGATGCCTCTATTTCATCTGGAAATATAAAATATTATTCATAGTTCAGGTGCAAATATTGGTGACATCTACACATTAAGTGTTATTTTTAACAATGCCACTTTATTTCATACAAGGTGAAATACGCCGCCAGTATAAGATCTAAACAAAATGTCAATCTAAACAAAATTATCGAGCTATTTTGGTTTTGGACATCCGAAAATCTAACGACTGAAACCCAAACACGATTAAATTTCAAAGTCTTCGATGGACGGAGGTTTATATTTTACATCTAGATTTACCAAAAGAAGTTCGACATGTTTCGAAAAAATATATAAATCTAGTAAAATCCTGAATATATATTAACATAGAACACAAAAAATTTTATAATTTATGTTGGCAACATAAAAAGCATTTTAAACTCACTGTCGACTGGTTCAGGTGAGTCCAATGATTTCGTATGTATTTCTAATACGTTGCTCGTCTTCACTTTTCCATTTGTCAAGAACAGCTCGAGCCAAACACGACACCTGAAAGATGTACACAATATACATTGGTAGTACGCTGAACTTATATGCCTATAGAAACATATTTCCTAATACTTTCTGTAGTGTAACTCGAAAGGATATATATACATTACTATTTTTTTTATTAATATTTATTCTACTACTACTTACTACTTCCTCAACTTACTTTGAATCAGACTGCAAGCCAATAAGCGTAATCGCAGGTGGCAAATCCCTGGTCGCAAGTCGGAAGTCATCATGCTCCTTTCTGTTGGCACCACAGGCGTGCGCCGCTCTATAGACCCTGACCCAGCGCTCAGCGGGTGATGGGACTCCGTGCCAGGTCAGTTCAGCGGCTTCTGCGCCAACTGTACGCGCCTCCACAGTTACTGTCCAGTTGTATGGATCTGAAGGAAATCGTTAAGAAAAGCCATCTTACTTTTTCTACTAACATTATAAAAAGTTGTATGCATCCAAGAGCAGATTGTAGAAACTTAGATTGTGGAAACTTTACTTTGGCCCAAGATCTTTCTAATGACATATTGAATACTAGCGCTTTCGCGGTTATTTTGAAAAACTACTTCGGGTTTAGAGTTTTGGGAGGTTTAAGTCGAGGAATATTAAACATTTCCTGATGTCTTCTTATAATCTCCTGAGATCTTCTCATAAAGGTGATCAGTTCAAAGCCTAAATAGCTAAGAACTTATTATTTATACTTAAAGTATGCACGGAATCAGAGGTCTTAGAAAAGAATAAAAGTTTTTTTATAATCTAGACCACAACACCAACCTATATATGGTGCAGTTGTAAACTCGATATGTTGTGGATCAAACAATTCAGTGAGTGACCGAGTTGGAGGGATGAGAACTAGCGAAGCTTCATATCTAACTCCTGGTCGCAGATCTTGGAGGTATGCCGCAGACCGGCTGTGATGAAGAAGTTCTGTCATGCTGTATATAGGCGTCCCCACAGGACGGTATCTGAAATTAAGGATTACGTGTTAAATGTTATAAACCCAATATATAAAGCCAAAATAGATCGACAACACATCTTGTTCAGATGTTATATGGCTGGGGGAGATCGATCGATCGTACTTTGATGGGTATCGGGATACATCTACACTAATATTATTAAGCTGAAGAATTTGTTTGTTTGAACGTGCTTATCTCAAGAACTACTCTAGGTTTACTAGGTTCGAATGGAAAGAAATATTTTGTGTAATTTTTCTAAGAAGGCTTTCAAACATCGGGCTGCGATCATTATGAGCGAAGAAAAAATGGTAAATTTAGAAATATAGGGGTACATTAATTATCTCTGTGGATTTTCTTATCGCGAAAACAGTTTAAGATATCCAAAAAATAATAGGAAAAGGTGATTCTTTCTTAAACAATTTAAAAATACGCGCGTCGCGATATTTCTATCTTTTAAGAACTTACAGGAACCATTTTTATGGGCATGAAACTTCGTCGAAAGGCCGTTTTCCAAGTCAGCTAGTCAAATTTATTTTTACCTCACTTGGATTCCATCGATGTACTGCAGTTCCTCTTCTGAGAAATGTCTCCAGTTGAGATACGCTGTTGTATCATTCACCTCCACAACAGTTAACTTGCAATTTACTTCTCGACGCTTCTCTTCCGAGGGCTCGTCCTACAAAGGAAATGTTTTAATAAAACACTGTAACGTTTTAAACGCGATAAATATATATATTAGTTTAACTACTTTGAAAATTATTTTAACTACGAAAATTATTTACATATCTTCATTATATTGATCAAGCCATCATATACTAATAAACAATTCGTTTTTCGTTTGATTTAGTAAATGCCTCCTTTGTTCAATGTAATAAGTGTCTAACGTTACGTTGAGTGCAAGAAGTCCTAGGTTCGAATCGCGTTAAAACATAACAGTAGTTCATCAAACAAAGATAACTACTGTTCTAATTATACATGTAGTCGGAAAAAGGATTTTACTGCAGTGTCATATATATTCTTCTGAAACTTACCGTGGGTAAAGCTTGAGTTCGGATGGTGTAGACCTTGCTTTCAGGCTCAACAGGCAAGTCGTGCAGGTATAACTTTCCTCGGATTTTGTACATGGTTGATGGTTTCAGTCCGGACAATCGGAATTCTAATCTTGGAGTGGTGAGGATTTCATCAGCTGGTGCAAAAACTTGTGAATACCATTGAGAAACATCGTCGTCCCTGAAAATAACATTGTTGGTTCTTGAAAAAAACGGTTTAAAACGCAAAATGTTTAAACCCGGCGCAGGAGCTGCTGCAAAGCATCCACAACGCCGAGGCATAGATAAAAGAAATTCTTAAAAGTGTTTCGGTTCTTGCTTAACTTTAATTTTACTTAATAAAATTCCTTGTTTCACTTACTCTGTATCTGTATATCTCAAATCCACGCTGCCTCTTAATCCTACTAAGATAGGAGGTAATCCGAACAGCATCTTGATGCTGGTTGGAGAATCAGATTGCAAAGAGATCACCGTCAACTTCTTATTTTCTTCTCCATAGCTGGGTATATGTAACCCAGGCGGTAGACCATCCAAAGCTGGTTCGAGAGGATTAGGTCTGTGAATATTATTCTGATCTTTGTCTGGAACATCCTCCGGCGAAATGGTGGGCAGGAACGATGGCTGTAAAGGTCGGTGACCTTCTGGGAAGCCCGGTGGAAACTGGCCTATAGTACAAGTTATTATTTAAAATATAACATACGCATATAAAAACGGAGTAGAAATTAGAATGAGACGTTTGGAGTATGATAGGATGAGATGTGCAAAAGATATGGAGAAATGCGATGTATAGTGTTGTGCCATACGTGTTACAAGAACTAGTTCTTAAAGAATTTTCTAAAGAGTACGCCGTCTAGATAGATTTAGAAAGGAAACCAAGGCTAGGTCACTGACCTGCCGCGATAGCTCGATTCTTTTCAGCCGATCTTCCGAGGTTTCTGTTGACATCAGTCTCAATTTCCATCTGGCTAAGTATATTTTCAAGGTCTAAAGTGGAGTATTTACTGCCAAGTTTTGGAAGTATTGGACCGTTCGAAGCGGAAAGTAACCGGGTATTGGGAATCGGCCGAAGTAAGACTGTCTCGTAGGGATTAGGAGCTTTAAGTAACAAATGCTTGATTTCCGGTTT
The DNA here is from genome assembly GCA_963661955.1 of Leptosia nina. Lineage (NCBI taxonomy): Eukaryota > Metazoa > Arthropoda > Insecta > Lepidoptera > Pieridae > Leptosia > Leptosia nina. The sequence goes on along the minus strand of CAVLEF010000140.1, from coordinate 1,226,053 downwards.
CCACGGAGTCTGTACCGAGTTTGATTTAATTGCCTGCAAATCTTTGGTCCGCAAAACTGTCACGTGTTTACCTTGATTATTTTGCGCGACGTGGTCTATTATACTTTCATTCGGAGGAGAGTTATGATCGATTGGGATGTCAATTTGTGTCGCATTTATGGACTCAAAGAGTGTTTTTTTTGGATCTGGACTAGACATTATATTATTTGACTTATCATCGATAGCGAAATTTCTATCGTATGCTGGTATGAAAAAATTAATATGTTTTTCATCTCTTGCAGTATTTTGATTATCATTAATAATTTTATACTGATTTCTTTTGTTAGTATCTCCATGAGTTATATCATCTTTCTTTTGTTTTTCTTTTCGAGCAGAACTACGGTCGTGAGAGGCGACTACTTTTGCCGAATGTAATAATTTCGTACTAGTAACCTGTGAAGTCTTTAATCGATTTTGGTCTACTTCATTGTTAAGTACTAAATCAGGGTTTATCGTTTTAAATGGAGATGAAATATCGTAAGGTGTAAATACTGTTATATTCGTCTTCTCTTGAGAGATATGGTCATCTAATTCTTTATTAGAATAATTAGGTATAGCCGGTACTAAAGACTTCAAATACTTCGGTATACTCGTCTTAACAGGACGCAAGTGTTTAAAAAAGTCTAAATTTCCCGAATGGAACTTTTTGAAGTTCATAGCTTCCGTCGTGTACGACGGCATTGGTAACACGAAAGATGGAGTTGTCAGTATTATTGGCGTAACCAAGTTCATTTTGGATGAAATGGATGTTGTTTTATGTTTCTGAAAAGTCGATGTATTCATGTTGCCAGCTGCAATGAGTGATGAATGATTAACATGCATAAATTGTTATAATGATTATAAGCATGCGATGCACGATATGGAGTTATTTATGGGCTTGATGATGTAAGCAATAACATCGATTATGATTATGTGTTTTTATTAATATGAAATTGTAAACCTATTTATAACCTTTATAAATGTATGGACTCTCTTGATTTATTAGTAGCAACAGGTAATGGTAGTTATCAAGTTGTTGGTTCAATCCCCACAAAGTATTTATTGCGACTAAACTAATCTAAGGTTAATTTGATATACCATCGGATTTTCTCTTTTAAAGCTTGTATAAAAATCTCACCATGTGGAACACATCCCCACTCCTTGCAGCAGTCCTCATCGGATATGTTGACAGGTGCTGGGCGATGCATCGGTGGACATCGTAAAGTCTGAGGAGGCAGAGGCGGTAAAGGATTGCAAGCTTCTTGGCAGTCCAGCTCGCCATTCTCACAGAAGCAATGTTGCTCGCAACCAGTTAACGAGAGTGGGACCTCGCTCCAATTAGGAATACTGGAATTTAAAAGTAAAGATATGCTTTATTTCTGTTTCTTATTTATGATAGAGAAGAATCGGTGACGACATATTTTGGCTTTGAATATTCGGAAATCCACAGACTAAAACCGAAACGTCATTAAACTTGACGGCTTTTTCTTCTTGTCAATCTTGATCAATACGCCATTTAGTTATTCCAGACGAAGTCTAACATGTTTCAGAAAACGTATAAATCGAACCCGTTGATCATGCTTCATACACTGCCACCATTACTCAAACTAAACTCTGATATTAAATATTATTTAATATCAGAATTGAAAAAGGCAATGCGACCGTGAAATGAAATGCACCACAAAGCAATAAATTAATTCTTTATTTTATTTGTTCCTAAGCAAATTAACAATCAAATTTATATGGTAAGTTGGAAAAGAAATTCGTAATCTGCGGTTTTCAACCACAATGAGCAAACGCAAGATTGGTTACGCTAGAATCGCTCAATATATCAAATTAGGGAACGCTTGATCATATTAAAACATTACAAACATATAGAAAACGTAGTTCAGAAATTTAGAGTAGTTTATCGATTGTTTTTTAGGGTATAAATGTAATTATTAGATTTAAGTTATAATTTATTTACGCAGGAAATAAATTTTCACTTAAGCGTAAACACAATTATTATAATAATCATATATTATATATATTAATTACACAATTATTATAATTGATTACAAATACTCCTCGGTTTTATTTTAAATAGAAATATTTCTAATATTAACCTAACACACTATTGGTTTCGACCTAGATGTAAATCTGTAATTTAATAAGTAAATAAGTGAATAATAAATACTTAATTATAAAATGGTGCAACATTGAGGCAAGCTTTAGTTTCTTTTCCATAATTAAATATTTTTTTATATTCATTATTAATCTAGAATCAACACAATTCGTAAATTTTATAGGTTAACAGAAAATTTTTCATTGTTGCGACTACACTGCAATACTTACGCAACACCCTTGAAATGACACGTTCCGTCGCTCAAGCATCTTGCATTACGAGGGCAGCAGTTTGGTGGTTGGGGTGGTGGGTTCGGCGCCCATTTGACACAGCCTTTAGACACCAACTCTAACCCAACGTGGTTTGGACAGACCAGCGGAGCACATTCTCTAGTATCTTGTCCAGTACATTCGCATAACTCAGTGCATCCTATGTGAAATTCGTCACCTGGAAAATAGTGATAACTTTCATCTTCTATGAATTAGAAGTTCACATTTTGTAATTAATTCACTTTCCCTTGTTGGAAAGTTATCAAATGTATGCTAAATGGTTTTATGAAATTTCATTAACATGTACTATAGACAATAATGTTCAGCTAATCACTAAAAATTAAAAAAAATATATACACGGGGTCGTCAGGCTAATATCACAATATTTTTTTAATGTGGCTTCATAGATTCCGAGAATTTGCAAAACGTTATAAAATTTAACGTTAAATCTTCAGCGTAGTGTGAACGCAAGTTCTCTAATTAATCAAAAACTTTAGGTTATAGTTACAGACAAAGATGGAATGAAATCTATTGATAAATGCAAACTGCGTGTCGACATTTACAAATATAAAAGGTGTATCTGGTGTAGTAATTAACGACATTTTCGCATTTTAATTTGAACGATTTTTTTTTTAAATACTGTCTATAGATTACGCGAGTAGTACACATTTAAATAAAACACTTTAACGGTTTAAAACGCGATATATTAGTTAAACTTATTTGAAAATGATTTTTGACTTCGGCCCGACGTTTCGGATGCTTTGCAGCAGCACGGGGAGACTGTCTCCCCATGACCACGGCTGCGCGTTTTAAACCGTTGAAGTGTTTTATTTGATTTTTTTTAATAATTGATTTACAACTATAAAACCTACTTAAAATTTAATATCTTAATTCTGAGAGCGACTTCTACAAATATGCCTTTTAATTAGCCATGCTACATAATTAAATCCTCAGAACCCTTATAAAAAATCTAAAAACTATCCCCGAAGTTCCTTAATCTATCCCTGACTAGTTCCTTTATCTAATATGAAACTTACTTAAATAAATAAATTCACTTACCAATATCGTAAAATTGGCCGTCATGATAGCAACCTACTTTCGCGTCATTAGACTCTTGAATCGGTACCTCATTACCAGCTTCAGATGCCGTTATCGTGAAATTGAACTTTGTTCCGGTTTCTTTAGTTTTTAATATGTAATCGTGACCGCCTTCTAAGTTCAATATTAAGTTCTTGTACCTCAACTCAACATCTTTGTATGTCTCCCCACCATCGTTACTTAGAAGTAGATGGATTGGATCCACTGTGTTATTCGGATGGATTAGATTCACTTGAACGCTATTGTTTTGGAGGACCTTGATAGATCCAATCGGTTCGCTTAAGACCAGAGGCCGTATCGTGGATTTGTGAGAATTTTCGTCTTGTAGAGATTGTGTCTGGAATAATGAGACCAAGTGAGTATTTAGAGTGTCTTCATTTTTAGAAGATCAAAACTTCCCTACATCTTAACTGTATTATTAAACTTCAGTATTTTATTGGATGTCAGGTTTATTCAATCAAAGTCAAAAGAAACAAGTGCGGACGATACAAAAAACTACCTAAATTGGAAGATTTATCAGACACAAAGTCGGAAATGAAAGCTGTACATATATTTTGGATTACTTAGTAAGAGGTCAATGAACTCTGTGGCTAAAACAACTCACCCGAGGAGACGAAGCCGTGACATTTTCCATGGGTTCTTCGTGCACATCTTGAGAAACATCGCATATTTGTATTTCGCAACACGCGTCATTAGGGTCTTGCACGTTGATGCACCTCTCCGATTGCGCTACGCGATTGCACCTGTGACAATATTAAGAAAAAGTTAAGATTATGCAGACATATTTTTGTGTCTCTTTATCATTTACAAAATTAGTCATTCTGGTGGTTATGTCATGATGATTAGGTGAAATACCCCAGCCTCCGAATATCCAATATTTTGGCTTTGGATGTTCGGAAATGTACAAACTGAAACCGAAATTGCCATTAAACTTAACGGCTTTTTCGTGTTCGTAACCGGGACGGAATTTCAATATTCCAATTGAACGCCAACATTTTTCAGAAAAAATATAAATTTATTTGAAACATGTCGGACCAGGTAGAGTGGAGGATCACACCCACGACACCTTGATTATTATTTAAACATTGAAGAGCAACAGCACGGAAAGCTGACGATGCCGGTTCAAGTCCTGCCCGAGTCGAAAAATTCTTTCAATTCATTTTCGATTTTTAAATTATATAGTGCTTTCATGTGCAATAACATGTGAAAAATATTAATGTTTTCAAACATTGAAGAAGTTTTCGAATCGGGCAGGACTTGTACCGGCATCGTCTGCGTTCCGTGCAAACTAGATCTAGAGCAAAATAGTAGTCACAATAAATTATATGGTAAAAATTAAAGTTTTCAAACCTTGATTATTAGACATACTTTGCTACCATTACATATAACGGTAATGTCGTTGAGGTAATGGTATTTTGACGTCAAAATGGTGGTTTAATATTTAGGATTTTAAAGGAATATATATATTTTTACCTTGGCTTACACGTGACGACAGAGTTTCTCTCGCAGGTGCAGGTCTGTTCGCAGCCGATGTTCCACTTAGCGCCGATGTGGTACGTCTCATTACCGTATCGACAGATTTCTAATGTTGTCGGTTTCATCTCTGAAAAGATTAATATTATAATTATTGTGAATTTCTTGTGAATAGTCAATCTAAAGATTATATAAAATGTATAAGGCAGTTGCGGCCATTTTGTATTTGCTGGGACTAAACAGACCAAGTTTGACTGAGGGATTGTTTCCCTAACTATTAATTTCTTGTATGGATTTTTTTAACAGTGGTTATATTAAAAGAGATGTCTTATTAATAATGTGGTTTCGCGGTATACAATAATCGCAATTGAAAGAAAAACAAAGAAAGTACTATTTCTAATTTAGAAAAAATATTAATTCTGAGGATGCATCGATAAGAAATATTAAATATTTCTTAGCAATCTTATTGATAATTTAATTACCATAATAACTATGATACTTACATAATGATATTAATATAAGGAGTTTAACATTAACACATAATTTAAAATAAACAAATACTTTACGAAGCGGTTTACCCTTCAAAACGGTAAATAAACTTAGATAACAACTGTGGATGCATACATACATGTAACAATATAGACGCGTCCTTCCACTTACATTTCAAACTCGTGAGTTGAGCAAATCAAAAATGCCTTACCTCCGTTTGAGCACGCCATGATAGAGCAACATTCATCAACCGGGGACTCAAAGCACAAAGGATCGTTGAGACGTCGTCCGCGCCGAATGTACGGGTGTTTGCACCTCGGCGAACATTCAAATACACCACCGGGGGCACACTCGCACGTCTCCTCGCAGCCTCTATCCATTTTCTCTCCGAGCTATAAGATACGGAATCGGTATTGACACTCTACAGTAACATAAGCTTTGTGTACCTAACATAGAGACGTGTCGGTCGAGAATCGAAAAATCGAGTTTACTTACATGTTTCTATGGAATTAGCTTTAAGAAATAAAGATAAAGATTGTAAAGATTTTTACAATATTAACAAAAATATTATAAATCTAGTCTTAATATAAACGATATTTATTTTTTTTATGATAGAGGGGGGGCAGACTAGCACGGATTTCACTTGACGATAGATGAAGCCTAGTAATATCTAAACACTTACAAATACAAATTCTTTATTCACCCAAAACTGTGTACATTATAGGGTGTGCTAGCCCTACTACCAACTAGGATCCTACTAGAGTCCCTGTGTCGTGGGCGGCAAGCCTCTTTCGGTGCATTTAAAAAATACGAACGTAAATCTTAGTAAACAAGATGCATTCCACCGATTTAGGCTTTGGATATTCGGAAATCCACAGACTGAAACCTAAACGCTATTAAACTACATAACTAATATCACGGCACAATACATAACTAATAAACGTTCGACCTGGTGGGGATCGAACCCACACTACCCCAACGAGTGCGTCATTAATATATTACATATTTTAAGGTATTCCCTCATGATACGAACTTCTCTAAAATTGAAAACTGAATGGGGTTCTGTGTGTACTTATATTTATATATATATAAAATGATAGTATTGGATACAAAAATGTAATATTTGTTTGAAATACTATCACAATCTTCACTATACAAAAGCAATGTTAGCGATTAATTAACTTGTTTGTAAATTCGAATTTTGTTTGACAACAGCTAATACTTTGAATGTTTACAAACTTAGATATTGAATTTAGGATGTTATCTTCTTAGAAATTGCTTCAGCTATCAACAATCAAAACCACGTAACACAATATGCAACACAAACCTTGTAAGTTATTTCGTTCTCCTTGCAAGTTTCGATTTCATCCGATTTATCTATACTCATCATAGGATTAAATGGTGCTTGGAGATTCGAATAGAATTTATCGGACATCTGTTTCCTTTTATGCTCTTGGTCTGACAATTTGGGTTCATCATCTTCTTCGTCCATATTGACATCACTTAAATCACCTATGTTCTTCTTTGGTGCTCTTTGATTTGTTTGATTATGTAATGCATTGGCGAAATTTTGTAACTCATCTACGTTTAAATTAAGTACTCTAGGTTTAGGTTTGACTATACTTTCTGTAACTTCATTCTGCTCTGTTGTAGAGACTTCAGTAGTTTTGTCTGGCACTTTTTCCGTTGTCGTTGATCTCGTCGGTTGTAAAGTGGTAGTACTTGGACGTACTTCGATAAATGGTGGTTGCGTTCCCGCCTGTCCTTCGTCATCTTCACTCATCAATTTACCTGTAAATATTTTTTCATTAGTGAAATGTTTTATACTATCTAACGTCCCTACTAATTATAAATCTGAGAACCTACTTGTGTAATTTGTCGAAACTAACGTTTTACTAAGAAGTTAGTCTATCGTATATTGTTGCTAAGTTTGACTAAGCACGCACTTTTATAATTTGTCGAATGAAATTTTTGACTGAGAAGTCTCGCTTCTACACAAAAATATATAAATATGTGGAAGACCTATTTTATGTCATCTAAATAGTAAATTCTCTTTAGTTTATTTTCAAGTTAGAAAAATAGATATGGCGTTCTATAGTGGATAGAGTTTGTATACATTTAAATTAGAATTGGATAATTTTTCGGTTTTAATGTTTTGCATGAGAATCACATTTCTAGGTTCACAAACGAAAAGTCGGCCAACGTCGGTTAACTTCGAATCCGTTACGATCAATACAACGGCTGTCATTATTAAATAACGTTGATTGTAACCTTATTTTAGCGTTGGAACAATGAACGGTTCATCATCAAGATCCATATCTGATGTTGCCGACTTTCATAGCCAGAAATTACAGTTTTCTTATAAAAAATATTGAATTAACAATTTTTCTCTACCACTTCTACTTTGCTTCATGATGACTTTAGTAAGACGTAACTTGGCGGCAAGATTTTTGCTAATTTTTCTCGTACGTTTTTATTGTCAAGTGTCGAATGTAGATTGTGTTTTTTTTTAACTGTATTGACGTTCTAAGGTGTACTTTGTTTCAATTTGAAATTTTAAACAGAAACACATGAAAACACCCTTTCTTATCCGCATGGTTTGATTGTACTATACAATTACAATATAGTTAATAGTGCAAACCAAGTACATAATACTTCCGTTTGAACTATAAACAATTTCGTTCAAAAACGTACAGACAATATACGTTACGCGAGCAATACTCATTGAAATAAAACACTTAGCGATTTAAAAAGCGAAATATATTTGTTAAACTAATTATAATTAAATTTAACTTTGCCCATACATTTCAGATGCTATACAGCAGCCGTGGTCATGAGAGACTGAAGATAAAATGTCGTAGTTATATTAAATTAAGAATAAGTATTATATTTCACGTTAGTATTATACTAACCAACTCAGCTACCGTACCCTACGTGCAATCATTCTGTATTAATTTAAAAAATATTAAAGTTTACAAACAATAATATATTAGAATATCAACCCGTTAAAAGTGATTTATTACTATTTTGTAACCGCAGTGTGAACAGAGCCTAATACGCATATTGTGACGTGTAGACGTGACCTAAGTCACTTGCATAGCGTCATGCATGAGAGCCCCAGCCGGATACTTACCGCCTTTACGCAACATTGGCTTATGCAGACTTATGCGTTGCTCATTCGGTTCGGATTTTCTCTGTGACGAAACAATCATGACAAATAATTTGGACAGAGAGAACCCGAATTTCGAAGGTTACAGAGAATTAAGACGGATGACATTTTTTACAGATCCAAGTTAACGAAGGTGTGATGTCGACCTATTGCAATTGATAAATCCTTTAGAAGTCTTAAGCGGAGGTGGACAAATTATTTGTGCTCCATCGGTATCATTATGTATAATTTAATTAAATATATAAATATATATTGTTGTAAAATAACACTGTTATACGTTTCTTTAAGAATGCAACTATTAAACAAACTTAGACTTTTTTTCCTCTTAAAGAATGTTTTCATAAAATAAATAACCTGTATTATGAAGATAAAAAGATATAATTAAATAACTAAAATACTTTTAACGGTTTGCACAGCGAATTATCAGTTAACTAATATATCTCGCGTTATGACCTGTTAAACGTGTTTTACTTTTAACTTATTATTAAAGATAATTTGACTAATATATTTTGCGTTTAAAACCGTTAAAAGTGCTTTATTTTAATATGTACTATTCGCGTAAACTACAGACCAAAAAACATAGACTTTTACATTAGAAAATGGCATTTAATAATCTATCTTAAATATGAAACGGCTAAATTTTTGTATCTGCTTCTTGTTATTTATTATTTTTTTCAGATATTCGAATATAAAAATAAGATCTTAGGTTATGTCGAAGACAGTCAATGTGTCGTCCTTTTTATACCGAACCAGTGAATAGCGGATGTAAGTTTAAGTAAGTGGACATCCGAAGCTTTGACATATTTCCGGCGAGGTAAGGAAATCTGCTAAAATGCAAGGATGTGGTGCAAAAACGCGGTATGAAAACGATATTTGACGGTAGCCTAAAAAACGTTCGACACAGACGAAAAATGACAACTCAAAATGTCGACAAAAAACTACGTGGATGTTTGTGGCAGACATATTTTTGCGCCCGTCTGAATAATATTTTGTTTTTACTTAACAGCGAACATAACATTCGAAGCTAGTTTATAATAATTAGTTTTTATTTAAAAAAAAACAATGTTTACGGTAAAAAACGCGAAATAAATTAAGTAACTACGATACCACGTTTCTAATACTTTACAGCCGTGGACACGGGGTCTATATATGGAAATGAAGCGTAGGGTCGTGGCTTAAAATATGTTAAATAATTTATTCTAAATGAATTGCATGAAAGACAAAAAATCTTCTTACTTTTGTTTTAAGTATGTGTATTTTAGCAACACATAATATTTCACAAATCTCACCTTGGTCGTGGGTTCGACTTCCACCGGATCCAACGTGTTTCAAATCAATTTATGATTTTTCTGTAATATGGTGCACTTCTAGAATCTCTCTACTAAATCTGTATACTAAATGGGTGATAGCAATATCGTTCCGTCCGGGTCACGAACCAACGTCCACAGATGAAAAGCCGTGAAGAATATTCGCACTTCGGTTTTAGTCTGTCTTCCTTAATCATAAAAGATGTATAGATTATATTGTATACTTTATTAGGAATCATACCAGGGCCGTTAGCTCTCGATCAGCGTGATCTAGCTTCGGTAAAGAGGGACAAGGTCAGACATCGCACGAGTGTCAATTTAAAGCATAGATCACCTTTTCGGATCTACCTACATCGACCTACTTTGATCAATAGCGTGATTGATTAAATCCCGGGTTCCATGGGACGAACACATTTCTGTGTCCGCTTCACTCGTCGGTTTATTACTGGCAAGTGTTTGATAGATTATATTTTACTTAAATTATTCATGTGTTTTAAAAACACTATATAGAGAGTTTCGATAAAACAAAAATCCTCTTTGTGTCCAAAACTTCTAAAAGGCCTATTACATATTACATATTTAGAAACATAGGTGGAAATCGAACTCAGGGTCCTATATATATTTTGTATCTTGTATGTAGGTACTTTACGGCTATGGAACGGACACAAAAATGTGTTCACCTCATGCCCCCATGCACTGGGAAAACGGGATTTCGCTTTATGTAGGTACTTCAAAGGGTTCCGTAACCAAATGATAAAATAAGGAAAGTTTCTGCTATTACTAAAATTTTGCTGTCGGTTTGTTTAATTTTATTTCTAGTGAATAATATATACTAATATTTATATATTTAGAATACCGCTAGAGAGTTAAAATTATAGCAAACAATGTATTTAATTTTCACAACAAATAAGCACCTGTAACAGAAATAACGCTAAGTTTTTACTTTATTACAAACATTCCATTAAAATAACTTGAAAGAAGTCGAAATGTACAACATAAAATTAGTGTATATCAATGGTACGGAACCCATCTTTCACGAGTCCCTCTCGGACTTGGCTTTCGCTTTTTAACTAGTAGTAAAAGAAACGTTAATGCTAAGTGTAATATAACGCGCTCTGGACCGTAACATATAGCGGGACCAATATCCGATAATCCTCGTACTCTCTTATTTGTAAAGATTATTAGCGTTAGAAGCATAATTGTAGAGCGTGGTTTTCAAGTCACTAAAACGGTATAGATGGAAAAATATATCTCGGGCCAAATTAACACAAATTGTAAAAAAGCTAACTGATATATAAGATGGGTTCTTGGAAAAGCACAACACAATGTAATTCATCTAGAAATAGAGTTTTATTAACTATATTCATATGCAATGATACGTAGAATGAAACGAATGAAGAAGTAATAAAAAAGTAATGTATCCACGAATAAGGGAATCGACAATCAAGTGTCAATGTTCCCGTCTACACTTATGTCGCGTTTTAAACCGTTAAACGTATTTTATTAAAAATAAATAGTTAAAATATAAATCATGCAGACTTCTAATCCAGCGGATGGTCGAACTATACTCGTATTTTGTTTTAGCTAGAAATTGGCAATTCGATTGGTGGTCTCTCCACAGGAGTTAAAAGTTGAATTCTTGAATATCTTTACGTTAGCTATTTATCTAATACGAATGTTTAGGGTTTAAGGAAGCACAAAAATATGTACTTAAAATATCTGAAGATTGAAATTAGGCGACAAAAGGAGTAGCGGCGAGTTTCTTGCCAGTTCTTATCGCTTCGTTTTGAGAATTGGTAGTAAATGTATACAGTCTTATTTTTAACGGTTTTGACGTACGTTAATGTATAATAAAACTCGTTAGTACCTAATGATTTTTACCCTTTTTAGCCATGAAATTATTTATATCATTTATTATTGCATTAGTTAATCTTCTAACTAGCGCTAGCGGTTAGCGTGCTAGACAGCAGAACACTAACACAGAATCACTATTGTATGATGAAGGAAATACTTTAATAATAATTATTTATTTTCTTCAAGATTTCACACAAGTTACGCCCGTACTGCTTTCCATGTAACGTCTACATCGTTAAAGCCTACTCAAAAACGCAGAAATGGCTTGAACTACTAGATCTTATGAGGTATAAAAATATAGTTGACCATTTCAAAATTAAAATCTGTAATCCGTAAGTTATCACACTATATTCGTATCGAAGATGATTATTTATTGACCAAGTTAAACTGGCCCAAACTTGCCCACCAACAAAAACTAATCAAACAGACGCGAACAAAACGAGCGTCGTTTATGGAATGTGTTGATTCCCAAAAAGGTAGCGGTGAAGTCACGATTCTACGCCGGTTCCGCTACATTTAACATTTTTGTATGATGGAGGACAGACAAACATGGGAATCATTTGATGAAGGTGAAGTACCCCAGCCATAGAACAGCTTAATTAGAAGCGCTATCGAGTTATAGCTTTGGATATTCGGAAATAGGAAAATCCACAGACTGAATCCAATTCATAACTTGGACGGAATTCGAACATTCCTACCATCCATTTAATATCCATATTTACGGACGAAATCCAACATCTTTCGCTCTTTGAACGAAGTGCGAATTTTAGAAATAAGGTTTTTCGTCTTACAACAATGGACCTTAGTTAATGGTTGTATTTGCCATTTCGGTGAGAAAAGGTCTGGTTGTTTGAAAAGAAGGGAAATTCAAAATTTTGAATAAATTTTCTTGATACTGTATATCAGTTTCGAAAACTCTTACTTGGGCATCGTTACATACTACCATTGTTTCGGTTATGAGCTTCACCTTCGATCTAGGTCTACAGCACTCAAAGTATGAAAATAGGTTACACTTACTTACATAAAAATACATGCAACAGTCCTCTATAAAAACCAACGCTAAATATAAACTGCCGCAATTATACAATTAAAATAATCAAAGGAATCGACCATTTTTGTTATAAGAAATAGAGACAAAATGAAGCAAAAAATGAAACTATTATAGCGTTAATATTCTTTGATTTGCAGGTCAGCCCACGTCAATGCTGAGGTGAATCATAACTATAAAATATAGTCATATTATAGATACACTAGAGTTGTGAAGAAAAGCATGAATTCGTTACTTTTAAAATCATAGCAGTAACGGACGTATCGTTACTAGTTACTACACATTTCTACTACTGACTTCTAACTTCTCCTTATCTACACTACTTAGAGGTTTCCTCCAATGAATTACTCAAAATAACTTTTGAATAAGTGTGAATGTAAGTTGAAAACGAAGACCAGAATTTTTAAGTAACGATGCGAAATAAAAAGTAGCCGTTACTGAGTAACGAAAACGTACGGTTTATCTCAACTTTACTATATTATTAACACATAAACATTTGCCCGCGAAACCTGTTACGTTAACATAATACCTGTTGAGATAAGCTAATGGTGTTTTTGCATTCATATCGAGATTGTTATAACGGGATGGAATCGCATATTATGAAAGTCACGGTAAAAAACGTCTACCTGTGTTTTTTACGTGTCAAATTTAAAGGGAAATTATGCGGCGTGGTTCAGTATAATATTAACAGTATATACATAGTATAGCTGAAGAGTTTGCTTGTTCGAACGCGTTTCTCTCAAACCACGCCTCATATATTGGATTGGTTTTGAAAATCTTTTAAAAGGTTATCGAGACACATTTGCCGGTACAACAGGCATATGTAATAAAAGGCAAAATAGGACGGCATCGCATCTTGATCAGACAAAAAAATCTCAGTTTAGAGAGTGATAATAAATAACAATAACAATAGGTATGCATATAACACTTTAACGGTGTTAAAAGTAATATATTAGGAGCAAAGCATCCGAAACGTCGGGCCGTAGTTAAAATAATTTTCAAGTAAGTTACTGTTTCATTTAAATGTGTATTGTATACTACTCGCGTAAACTAGACAGTAAATATTTAATGTAGGTGTTTGTAACAATTTTATAAAAAAGTGTAAAACAAGACTTTATAATTATATCAGCTAAAATAGTTTAGATAAAATTTCCATTAGTCAGAAGTAAAATTATAAGTTGTTTTAAATACAATAATGTTACAGGGACTACTATTACTGGACTAGTATAGACTAGATCAACATTTATATTTATAACTGCCTTGACATCAACGATTTCTTACGTTTTTCTCAAGTGTTGTAACTATTAATGACAGTTTATACATTACTAACATTTATCCCACGTTATAGTTGCGTATATTGCAAAATGCATAGTTTTAAAACGACATACATAATTCTATAATACGCGCAATTTATATAATAGCGGTAAGATAAAAATATTATGTGTTGTTCTTGTAATAGTTTGTTTATAATATAAAACAGTTATTTTTTTTGTTCCTTTCTGAGCAGAAATACAACTCAATAGTGCAGGCATTTTTTTTTATAATTTACCGTTGTCAACAACGGTTGTTCGTACATCAATAATTTAATTGTCTAAATATCTTCAACCTAGTCTGAAAAATATGGACGTAAAGTCGATGGTCACGTACTTGGAACATGAACAGATATAAAATACAATAAAATCAACACTTTGTCCTTACTTAATTCTGTATCGCAGTCGGTGTATTCGTGGTTGCAGTCGACGGTGTAAGCTGCAGCGCTGGCCAGCAGCACCGCGCACAGCGCGACTGCGCATGCGCCGATCGCCATCACCGCGTGGGCGCCATCTGAATTAGAAGTTTTATTTTAGAAATCTATCCTAATGGCATAAAGCTGTATAAATTAGAAACATGTTGTGCCCAGCGGAGATCGAAGCCACTACCATTACACCAACGAGCCCATTAACTAAATAACGTAAGTAGTATATTAAACTTCAATAATCTTCTTTTAGGGTAATACATTTTTAGCATTCCTTAATCCTTTGCTTTTAGTCGTGAGCTTTATGAATACGCTCAGGTGTTCCCAAACATTTAGGGGAGATAACAATCTTTGTTCCGCCTTTATTCCGACCTCTAAAAATAGGACCTTCTGAGAACACCATATATATTTGATGTAGGAAAAATACCTCAATAATAAAATAGGTTGTGTTATCGACCTATTTTTATTAATCTGATGATTATAGGCCGCTACTTCCGCGCTTCTTCGCTTAACTGAGTCTTCAAATGCGAATAACATGCCTACTTCATTCATAAGCCCTATCTATGTTCAGAGTTCAACATCTCTTTTTATGTCAAATTTTGCAGGCCTTAGTTGTAACATGTTTAGCTAACATATCAATAATAATTAGTAAATAAAACAGCTGGAATTGAATCCGTTTTGTATAGATAGATAGAATAGCCAAGAAGTAGGATCAATAGTATTTAAATAAAACACTTTAACGGTTTAAAACGCGATATATTAGTTAACCTTATTTGAAAATGTTTTTGAACTTCACGGGGTCACGTGGAGACCACGGCTGCTGCAAAGCATCCGAAACGTCGAGCCGAAGTTAAAAATCATTGTCAAATAAGTTTAACTATTATATCGCGTTTTAAACCGTTCAAGTGTTTTATTTAAATGTGTACTACTCGCGTAAACTATCGACAGTATTTAGGGTCAATAATAATCACCTGGGTCACAAGGGTCACAAACCACGTTTAATCTTGGAAGCTTTTTTCAAAGTTTCTATAGATACTAGATTATAGCTTTTTCAAACCTAACCTTCAATTAAATTCACCCCGTACTC
Source organism: Leptosia nina (assembly GCA_963661955.1). Taxonomy (NCBI): domain Eukaryota; kingdom Metazoa; phylum Arthropoda; class Insecta; order Lepidoptera; family Pieridae; genus Leptosia; species Leptosia nina. Next base: position 1,210,402 of record CAVLEF010000140.1, on the reverse strand, counting down.
ATCACTCGCAAATTCACGAAGAATTCTAGATCATTCCAATTCGTAACTACCCATTGTTACCTCTCTTTTTTAACAAAACAACATCCTATTAAAACGCAAGCCATGTACAGGAAATGTATGTAACAGTTTTTCGTGCTCGTAATAAACTTAACGTGTAAAAACAGTAAATAATACTGTTATTCACCAACTTAGACCGGCTTGAGACACATTTTAATGGTACAATTGTTGTATTATATATAAAATAACAATTCTAGCATTGGGATCTTCGTTTTGGTTGTGGTAAGTAAAAACCTAAAAAAAAAAAAAATCGACTCGGGCAGGACTTCAACTGGCATCGTCAGCGTTCCGTGCTGCGAGTCAAAAAAAAAAGTTGAAAAAACACTTTAACAGTTTAAAACGCGATATATATTAGTTAAACTTATTTGAAAGTTATTTAAATACCGCCCGACGTCAAAGTGTTTTATTTCAATGTGTACTACTCCCGTAAACTTTAGACAAAACTGTTTTGTGGTTATAAAAGATACGTTCGTTATTGCAACGAATGTTTAGATAAATTTCGTGAAATAAATGTTTGATCTCGATTGAATTTTGTTTTTCTCAGCTTCTCGTGTTTTAAAGGCATGAACAAATACTAAATATTTTGACTATTCCCATTACGATAAAAGACACCACTTTAGTTATTAGACTGAATTCCGCCACCAAATTCTATAAATGGCCGAAAGCAAACTCAAATCATTCCTTAGTTTATCAAATATACATGTGCCTGCGACATAAAACGAATTGTAAAGGAGAACGTATGGAACCAAAACAACATAATAGCTAAACGCATAAAGAGTTAGTTAAATACGTTGAGATGTTAATTATGTAGACACGTCGTGCAAACTGCGTTCGGAAAATTACAAGCAACATGAAAGATACGGGCTAAGCGTAAGTAGAACTCTCTTAAGAAGGGTTCCGTATATCGAGTTTAGAGATTTTTGAGTTATTTTTAGCTACATGTTGCTAAATGTCACCATTATGGCACTTAAAGGGGAAAGTCAATATTTTTGTTGGAACTTATTTTATAAAGCATAGTTGTATGTATGGGATAGGGCAGACTTACATCTGTGTCTGTTTAATTCATCGAATTGGGTATAGGCAAGGTAAGTTATTGTTTCTTCGATATTAGCGAAAACATAATTATCATAAGAATTTCCGGATTAATTAGATTTATTGTTATAGGAAGGAGGCAACTTACAAATTGTATTCTAGTAATTATTCGTAAGTGATTGGGTATATGAATGCAAATCATTGTTTTCCATCCTGCTGTTAGTGATTACTTCCTCCAAAATATGCTTTACGTGGTAGAACGACTTGTTATCGCCAGTTTACCTAGATATAAAAGACGACACGAAGGGTGAAGCGACCTCTCGCGGGACTTTTTCGCTCTCTCCATACTGATTCAACATTTTGTTGTAAACAAAGAAAACATCATTTATTCGCCATTATACATTATGCTAAAATTACACATTTAAAATAGTCATAATATAGTCCTAAAATTCTAAGGCGAGTGCAAGAGTTTTTTTTAAGATCTCTGTCGCATTGGAGTCCATCTGTAACGACAGTGCATTTATGTAAATATTAAATAAATAAATAAATAAAAATTATTATTAAGACTTATACGTTATGGAAGAATTAATGAGAGGTAACTAGGCCAACTTCTTGAATCAACAATGGCAACTGCTTCTGGTGTTGCAACAATATTCTTTTAACGTTTTTTGCTAAACACTACCACGGATTTAAGCTCGAACTGGCGGTTTTGTCCCAAAACTTAGCATATCTAAAACTACCACGAAACGGCTTTTCGTGCCAAAAGCCGGACCGTGACTAAGTTACCTCCCGCAGCAAATCTTGTATTATAAATCTTATCTTTTAGGCTTCTTCACAGCGGCAATCGCTGTGCATATTTTGATTAGTTCATTGCTATAATATTATTTTATTTTCCGGATAACTCGGCGTTGTTATGTCGAACGTTCAAGTTGCGAAATCGTTACAAATCTTTTTTTTAAGATAAAAGAGGACAGACAAGTGAAACCTTGATGGGAGGTAAAATATCCCAGCCGTATAACTGCCCAGGATGCACTGTCGACCTATTTTGGCTTTGGATATTCGGAAATGTACAGACTGCAACCGAAACGCGATTAAACTACACGGCATTTTTCGTCTGTGGACGGTGGTTCGTGATCCGGTCGGAATTTCGATATTACTACCACCCATTTTACATCCAGATTTCCAGACGAAACAACCATTAGATCAACGAACCTTTATAATACCGATATACTATCAGCCCTACTAGTTTCCAAAAAGGCTCCCTAAGGGTATATTAGATTTAAGAACAAATATCCCGTTTTAGTTGTGGTAAAGAACCCAAAACAATTTTAATTTTGGGAATTTTCTTATCGTATTGTAAAAGAAAATTTTAACCATCTATTGATCTTATATACCTAGAGGTTAGGTTTACTCAAATCAAGTCACGACCGAAGTATTCATAACTGACAAGACAATATTGAAAATCGAAATCGTTTTATAATCGAGCACCGTATTATAATATGACGTAACAATATGTGTAAGTACGTAGGAGTACTCCTTCCATTGTTGCGTGCTCTTGTCACTTTCATTTGACATAAGAAAAAGTATAATGCACTATGTTACCGTTGTTTCCGTATCAGCTATATCAGCTGTCAAAATTCAATTTAATTTGACATTTACTTTGTTTGACAGTGTTTTTTTTTTAATTTGTGCAACTGTATGGCAAACTATTGCTTTTTGGCCCATGGACTAGGATCCTAGGTCACGTAAAGAAAAAAAAGTTTTTAGTTTAATACTACTACTAAACGTTATATAGACAAAAGATTTATTGCTATATTTTTGGCTGGAAACTGCGTACAATTTCAAATAAAAGTGAACTAAGTAACTTATACATATTATCTTTTATTAAGTTCGTTTTATAAACTAAAAATCCATTATATTTAAAAATAAAATACGACACGGGCAGGGCTTGAACCGGCATCCTCAGTGTTCCGTGCTGTTGCTAAAGAATTTAGCCGTGTCCTACACGTCACTGTCAAATTTCAAACATGCACCTGTCTCTCTTAAAGACAAGATTACTAATTTTGACTTTATTTTATTATATATTAGAGAATACTCAAAACAATAGACACGTTACCTTTCTCATAGTTTTTGACACAGAAACTCTACTGCAGAAACTATGTATGAAGAAATTTATTAGAAAGTTTATCGTGAGAATGAGCAGTTTATCGGTCATAATTGACATGCATATTGTATACATTGTCTAGAATAGACACAAAAAAACTATTTAGTTCTACAGACTCTGAAAGTCACTTATAATCTTATCACTTTGCATAACTTTCTTTGAGTTTTTAAACACGACTTCTACTAACTTCACGTAAAAAACGTATTCTCAATAAATTCTTCTTACTATTCTATTATATTTTTATAATTTAATTTCCACGAGAGCTGTTTTTAAATTACCGTTTGAGATATTTGACTGTTTGACAGTTTGGGAAACTCAATCTATAACAAAGACAAGTGAATTATTATAGTCTGTCGTGGGTTTGAATTTGTCCTCATATTATTTATCACTTAAGTCCACGTGTACATAAATACCCAAAACAAGCCGACCTGGCAAATGTTCTCTTGTATTATGACGTATTTCGACCCAAATGTGCCATAACAACAAAATTAAATATAAAAAAAACATACTTTCTTTATTTTTACTAATATTTATAGACATATTTCTTGGGTATCTTGGAAAACCATAAAATATGAATAATTTTTTCCCGTTTTTTTTTTCACATTTTCTTCGCTCATATTGGTCGCAGCCTGATGTTTTATAGTCTAAAACCTTCCTCGATAACAACCCAACCGACACAAAAAGAGTTCATCAATTCGAACCAGTAGTTCCCGAGATTAGTGCGTTAACATAACGATAACAAACTCCTCAACTGTATAATATTAGTATAGATTATACACATTACTAATGCGTATTTTCATCTATTTCCCGCGAACAAACATTGAAACAACACAAGACGAATAACAAAAACGCGCATTAAAAAACCAAAAAGTCGCCTAGCGAAACAGTTCTCCGCAGCTGAAGTGGCTCGTTGAAGCCACTCCAAGTGACGTGAGGCGAAATCGAGCTAACCCCGCATTTCCTCATACCTTCTCAAGCTAAGCGTGCTATTGTTTATCGCGAAATATGGACTGACGTTCTTACTTGACATTTTCAATTTATGGTTATGCTATTTCTTGGGTAATATTGACTATTAATTGAAAAGTACATTCTACATTATTAGAGATTTAAGGCAATTAGTAATTTGTAGTTTTAAAATTTGAAAACTTAATTTTTTTTACATGTTATTGCACATGAGGGCACTATGTAATTTAAAAATCGAATAAAAAATAAAAAAAAAATACAACAGCTCGAAAAGCTGACAATGCCGGTTCAAGTCCTGCCCGAGTCGAAAATACTTTCTATTTTTAAATTAAGTTTTAAAATTATTTGTAACTAGCTGTTTTAGCGAGCTCGTCCGCGTTAAATATTTATTTTGGGCAACAAAATTTGTTTTTGCAATTCTCCTCATCTTTGAAAATTTAAGCTGTTATCCAGGACGTCAGTCGCGCCCCGTCATTATTGCAGTCAATATTTAAAAACTCTTCAACTGTATATATTAGTATAGATTGAAAAGCATTAACAGTTTCCAAGATTAAAGCGCTGTTATGTATGTATAAAAACAGTGCAATATAAGGAATCGTTTTGTCAAAAACTAGCTGAGTCAGCGGGTTCGTCCGCGTAAAATAGCTATTTCGGGCCTAACATTTTTTACAACGTCCCATCGCTCGCGACTCGTAGTAGTACACATTTAAATAAAACACTTTAACGGTTTAAAACGCGATATATTAGTTAAACTTATTTATTTTTAATTTGTACTACTCGCGTAAACTATAGACAGTATTTAGATATAGACTGTCACAGACACACTTTTTTTTGCAAGTTAAAGAGAATCATTCTCTCATACATATTTTTTTCGAACTATTTTCGCAGCGAACGCATCGGAAACCTACAAAGATATTTTCCCGTTATTACCGCATTTTCTGCTGTTTCTTTGGTCATATTAGTCACAGGGCAATAATATAATAATTTTATAGCCTATAGCCTTCCTCGATAATTGCTCATGTTGTAATTTTCAATTCTTACCAAAAGTTCCTGAGATTAGAGCGTTCAAACAAACAAACAAACTCATCAGCATTATATATTAGTAAAGATAGTAATGATACTAATATATTGAAATATTTGCAGTCTGGCTTGTTCTGCTATATGATCGGCCATGACTTTTATGTAAAACTATAGTATTTGTATAATATATCGGAAAAGCAATGTGTTCTATCTGACGAGCTATGTAATACATCAATTTTAGAAAATTACCTTTTAAGCAACTTGTATTGTATGTTTTGTTTTTAATTTATTATTGGCCTGTAGAAGATATTTATCGACTTTTAAACCATTTGAATGGGCTACAATATCTTTTAGAAGCCTAAAAGTATAAATGGTATAAATGGTAAATATATTTTTGGTAGTTTATCAGTTAAGTGAATTTAATACAACAGCTTACGATTAGGCAAACTTGAATATTTAACAAAACGAAAACGAAAGATTACTTGTAATTTGCAAGGTATTCTGTTACCAGCTCGAGTTTCAACAGAGGCACTAAATTCACACGCTCACAAAAGACTCTCGCGTTTTTTTTAAACCTAATCGTTTCGTTTCGTAACTTATTGTTTCGAAATACGCATTGTTTGACTACATGTTTGATTACCGATTACTCAATAAAATTAACCGGATTCATGTGAATTGATTGTGCCTTGAAATTATTAATGAGTTGAATTCGATCTAGTGGCCAAAAGTGATGTCTTAAATGTCTTAGAGAGATGATTTGTTTGTTAGACAGCTTTTTGACCAAGTCCAGTAATATTTAGGAAGACCGTGCTCCTCACTTGTCATGTACATATACCTATATTAATAAATTATTTTTGTCTTTGACGTCATGAATTTTTTATCTTTGTTCAGTAATTCGTAACCCAGACGGTGTTTGAACCGACGAAGACCAATGTGTTTCATATAAATTATAAATGATTGTAAGAAACATATTAAACCTGATGGGAACTGAACCCACAGACTAACAGACATTGACTGACTTATACCAACCAAGATCGACAATTAAATCCCGGTGATACGCTAAATATGTCCAGATCTGTACTATAACTGTATTTTAAAACGCGTCTTTTGGCGAAGAGAAACATCGTAAGGTAGAGTGACATCTACAACCACGTGAATGAGCGTAGGATCTATATACTCTTTGAAGTTGTCTGAATCCCAGCAGTGGGAACAATTACAAGCTTGATGGTGTAACGCGGTAGGTCGATTTAAAACTTAAATTAAGATAATATCCCTGCATGTAAAGCACACAGTTCGTTAACTTACTTAAGTATGCAATTCTAAACTAGGTCAAGCTTGCTAAAGGCATCGATCTATAGGAAGGAAGAGGTCGGATTCTAATTACTATTTGTTTTTTTTTATTCCAAAACCAAAGGGTAAAGTAGGTTACCTGTTTTAAAAACTTAAATTTTTGTCTTTCACCGGGCTTTACTTCAAGAACCGTGATAGTTGTAATTTTTACTACAAACGCATTTTTTCTTTGCCGATATAAATAATGTCACTTGAATAAAACAAACCGTTAAAGTGTTTTATTTAGATGAAAATGATGTTAAAAAAAGTCCACGATAATATACCTATGTGAATATTTTAAGATTTACTTGCAAGAACGAAATAAATAAAACTGATTCGCTTATTCTAAACATAAAACCATTTTAGCAAGTTTTAATGTAAAGTTCGTTGTATGAAATTAATACCCGCGGACGGTAAACGTCATGTTATCTTGAATTTGTTTTGCGACAAAAAATCTCTATAAAACTCTACCTGATTTTTATGGCTGTAACGATGAACAAAGAAACTTTGTTTTTGTTAAAATAGGGGTCCTATATTTATATTATGGTGATAATTAAATCAAGCGAACTATAGACGTCTTTACCTTAACGTACGAAACGAGAAATCTGTGTGTTTTCCCGTTCTTGACACACAAACTAAGAATAATTTACTTGTGTTTCATGTTATTATGTAAATAGTGATTGTAATATAATAAAATCCAATTTGATAATAAAATATACTTATCGATGTTCTGTTCTCGCTTTTATGAATAATATTATTGATTATTTGTTTAGCAGATTAAAAGACTATTAAAGGAACGGTACATTTTATAAGAGTGATAAGATTTTATAAAATATCTCTATTAAATGATATTTAGAATAAGCCTTGTCACACTACTACCAGTTTTTTTATATGCTCAGTAGCAGCCGTGTCCACGGTGGAACCACGACTGCAAAGCATCCAAAACTATAAAATTAAGGATTACGTCAATACATTTCGCATTTTAAACCGTTGAAAGTGTTTTATTTCAATATGTATACTTACAAACTTACCTATAATTTATTAAGTTGCTTTTAATTTTAATAGATAAAAAACTATGTTCTGTAAGACATCACTGTTACATTTCTATAAGCTAGCGCTAATCTGTTTAATAAAGAAACAAGTTTTAATTGTTTGAATAGTTTTAAGCGACGTCTACAAGTAGGATAAGGTCACTTTCTCTGAACACTTTCAATGCTCGCGTGAACTAACATTAGCTATGGAGGCAGGTATAAATCTATACAGCTGTGTGCCTTACTCTAGATCTGTATAGCTTTCTTTCAACACTATGACAAACATTTTTTCACAAATCCAAATAATTTTTCAAAATTTTAAAGAGAATAAATAAAGTACACATTTAAATAAAACACTTTAACGGTTTAAAACGCGATAAACTTATTTGAAAACTATTTTTAACTTTAACTAATATATATCGCGTTTTAAACCGTTAAAGAGTTTTATTCAAATGTGTACTACTCGCGTAAACTACAGAGAAAAAAGTATATTCTATAAATTATAGAACCCACGATAATTGTGCACTATAATTCTCCTTACACATTCACACAAGGCATTATTAATTATATTATAAAGGAAACTACTGTAAAATAGGTCAATAAGAAAGCTACAGAAACTTGTCTAGTCGGTGAGTCGCACGGTAAACTTATACGAATATCCAAAGTTATAATAGATCGACAACGTATCCGCTACCATCAAGTGATACCATACTTATCTCCTTTATCATAAAAAGAATTCGATAATTACACTACCACGCATGCTTCAAATATCCGAAACGTCGGGCCGTAGTTGAAATAATTAAAAAGTTTAACTAATATACGGCGTTTTAAATCGTTAAAGTGTTTTATAATCACACGAATTTCGAGACTAGTTCAATATTTTTTATACTACTATTGAAGAAGTCAATATTGTCGTAATGGCAAGTTACTTAATAAGAATCACAACGTACATAAATATAATTTATATATATATAATAAATCGCATTGATATATAATGTGTTTTAACGTTACTTTTATTACCGAGATCTGAACCCGGATGATAAACGCGTCACCTACGCTTACGAGACGAACAGACAATAAAATATGTCAAGTATTTGAGTCTGTACAGTGTTATGTAAACCGAATAGTTCTGTGAGTTGCATACATGATAAGGTGTATTGTATTCAATTGATTGGAATTTTCAAGCACTCGTTCACACGTCGACAACGAAACAATATAATCATTCAAAAGGCTTGTAATAAAATAAATAACAAATAATGTTAAAACGAAACCCGATAAAAGAAGTATTTCAATTGTTATATTATTATTAGAGTATAACCTTATATTATTTAAATAAAACACTTTAACGGTTTAAAACGCGATATATTTTAGTTAAATTTGTTTGAAAATGATTTCTAACTACGAAACATAACATATATCGCGTTTTAAACCGTTAAAGTGTTTTATTTCAATGTGTATTACTCGCGTAAACTACAGACAGTATTTATGATTTACAGACCTTATATGCTCCACGGAAACAATCAATTATTTTGATCAGACACAGATGTTTAAGTTTTTGCCCGTTAATAAAACTGTTTACTGAAACGGACACAGAAGTGTATTCGTCCCATTTCATTTTCTTACAGGTATGGCTAATAATATGGATATGGATTCCCGAATATACGCCAAATAAGTCGACAGCGCAATGATTGTCTGTCCTATCATGAAAATAATTCAATTCAATCCATCCAATAAAAGTAAAGCCTGATCGAAAATCCGTCTGATGGATGAGGCATTATTTCTATTACACGCCGCTAAAGGTTCCACTTCAATAACAAACGATCACTATGTTTATAACTAGGTATATAACATATGGCTAAACATACAAATAACGATAAATTGCTAGTAATTTAAACGGTTCACATTCCTGAATAGGAATCACGGCAATTCTTACTGTAACTGTACAGTCAGTTAACTTTCAGTCCTACTTCTCATTCATACGTAATGTAGGATTACCCAGTTAGTATTCTAAATATCGTCAATAGATAATTAACAGCGAACGAGGCTCTAGAGTCAAATTTATGGTTTTGGGTTCGCGTCCCGGTAAAACGTTTCTTTCGGTCTCTTGATTTGGTCACAGACATCTAACTACTTAATGTGAATATAAAGAATCATGTTAAACGAGTCCCACGTACTCTTAATCTGTTATTCGTAGTTCAATCAATGACTACTTATTATAGATATTGTAGAGTTTATTTAGATTCTTGTACCAACTAAAGACAAAAGTAATCTATACTAATATATAAGGCTGAAGAGTTTGTATGTTTGAACGCGCTAATCTCGGGAACTACTGGTTCGAAATTAAAAAATTCTTCTTGTTTGGTTAGAGCATTTATTTAGGAAGGCTATATATAAGGAAATACGCTTTGAAACATAGCGCTGTGACTAATAGGAGCGATTTGGATGCCCAAAATAACTATTCTACGCGCACGAAGCCGCTGACACAGCCAGTTTCTTATAAGCTTCTCATTTCATTATAGGATTAGACATTTAAACATAGATAGAGCCAATTTCGTGAAGCCAATTATCATTGCATAATCCTCTTAGATGTGAAAAAAATAATCGCGTTACACAGTACCAATGCTACTAATTAAATGAAACATATTTAACGGTTCAAAACACAAACAATATTAAAGCATTAACTTCGACTGCGTTACATAATTAACTAATTTACGCGTATTAAACCGTAAAAGGTGTTGTATTTAATCTGTAACAACGGTTTGAAGCTACTGTTTCTTATTTACTCAACTAGCAACTGGAACAATAT